>PTEX01000024.1:1388116-1616781 GCA_003342815.1 Eudromia elegans | reverse complement strand
AGCGCGCCGCCGCCACGGCTAGCGTCTGGGGGGGCTTCCCTCCCGTCCCGCTTGTGCGGCACCTGCGCGGGCAGCGCTGCGGGCGCGAGGGGCCCGCGTGGCTTTGTGAACGTCCCTTCGTGCTGCGTTTTAAATACGCCAAAGTGCTCAGCCCACGACCACGAGCTACCAGGCATCGTTTTATCCTCACTGGAAAATAGTATCAACAGAACCCCTCTACTTCAGAGGAAAGCAAAAGGATAAATGAGCTAAAGGGTAGCGCTCGGGTACCAAGGCAAAGAGAGCCCGCACAAGTGGAACAGAACACCAGACAGTGCCGTTAAACTGCACAAACAAACACCACCTCGCTGCTTATTTCTACAACCAAAACACGTTTTGATGATGTTTTGTAATGATGAAGCATTACAAGAAAATAAATAGTAACTACACGGTGTAGTAAGTCTCATAAGCACATACCAAGCAAATACACAAGTCCTATAATTATTAATGATCAGAATATATTCTTTGTGCTTGTACAGGTATCCTATTTCTTCTGGTACTCTGATATCTTGGTTAAAAAAATCCACCATGGCTCCCCTGCTTGCTTTCCACTTTTCATAGAGAAGCACTGTAACAAATGGTGACACCTAAGGACTGTGTTTTGTGCACGTGTGTTGCTGCAAGCGCCTAGGACAACACTGCGGAAGTTCCCCCTCTGATTCCAAACTGATCAATGCAAACAAGGCACGAGAGGAAAAGCACCTGAGAGTGATTCACAACGAGAGGAAAAGCACCTGAGAGTGATTCACAACGCTGAGCACCTGGAGAGGCAAGCAAGAATCCTGCAAGGTGAGGCACTCAGCAAGGCAGAACCAGGGTGAGATTAATGATCCCTTCCGCCAACAAAGCCCCATCTGTGCTGGATTCTGTCTTCTGGAGTAATATCAAGGGAAATTTCAAAAACAAAATGAGCATAAAACAGCAACAAGCAACAACAAGGCTACTGCCGACAGCGTGACACGACGCCCAACATCAGACACGCCATGCAAATTTGCAGAGTGAAGCAGCAATTACAAGGAAAATCAATCCAAAACATTGATCTGAAGAAGAAAAAAAAAACCCAAAAAACAAAAAACCCCAGACAGACATACACTAAGATCACAGGAATCCAAACATCAAAAATCACAGTGCAGGATCACCAAGAGTACACAAAAGCTAAAACACCCCAGATATCTGCCAGAAGGCTTGAAGTCAAATCCTCCCAAGGTTAGACAGCCAAAATGGAATTGTCACAGCGGGATACATACACACCATACTATCTTCTTCTTTTCCCCAATGGAACAATGAAGTATGTTCTCTGAAGAATGACACTTTTGCCATCACTAGTGGGAAGACACGCTCTGTGATCTGTTCCCTCAGCCAACGTAAATACTCAAGTATCAGAACAAGAGCATCACCACCTTCCCCACAGTTCTCTCTCACACAGATGATGTCAATACTCCTGATCTGACAGTACATGGTTAAATGTATTATTTCGTGCCTATCTGCGTAGCTGATGCCCCAAAACTCTTAATGTGCCTGAGATTAAACAGGAAATAAGAAAAGGCTGATGAGGAAAGGTTCATTCTGCAGGAAACCTTAGTCACTTTAATTTAAGCAGCATGAGTGCATTGCTTCCAGATAGCTCTCTTCTGGCCAGCTCCCTGTATACTTGACAGGATTGATTTATGTTTTTCTCCAGTTATTCATCTCTTTTTCAAGGGAACAGTAGGCTATGAAACTGATCACAATCACTTACTGGAACAGAGCTAGATGCCAACAGCAACCACAGTTTGTTAAATCCTGATATTACTGGAAAGAGTGAGAGAAAAAGTAGAGTAAGAAGTGAGAGAAAAAGAAGCAATTCGGAGATAAGACTCCCATACATTGGGATCTGACATTCTGGGGTACTAGCACTTTAAACTGATAAAATAGAATCTAAACAGATGCTGGAACACCACCAGGTCCATATGTTTCTGAAGATGTAAGAGAAGTGTTTCCACTTCTATTCCTAACATAAACCGAAGAGTGATAGGAGGTTGTTTTCAGTAACCATGTCCACAGGAAAGACAGTCAGTGGGCTACAGTCTTCTTCCACACTTGATCCTTGTGCAATGCCAGAATGGGATGTTTCTTCAAGCTGGCTAGGCAGATACTATTATTACAAACACTGTGTCTTTTCCTGTGCTTCCACTAGCAACAAAATTGTTAATGCTGATACATAAACACATTTTCCAGGCTGTCAGAAGTCTCGGAAAGCACTGCTTGTAAGACAGGTTCACAAGCACTCCACATTCAGAAAAATGGATTCATTTGGATTCTTTTTAAAGAATTCTGGTGCATGAGATATCAGTTATCCATGAAAAATTCCTCAGCTACCATTAGACAATTTATTTTAACACTTGGCAAATCTGCCTTCAACGTGTGTTACATCCTGGTTTAAATGTTCACTGGTCTCTTGCAGGAAAAGAAACAGAAACAATGAAATTGACCCATTTTGGATAGTTTTTATAGTAGGAGACACCAGAAAAGAAAAGCAATTGCCTCTGGAGATTTGGAGACTGCTAGCAAGGATAGAAGATAAGTCTGCGAGGCAAGAAAAGATACCAACTTCAGACCCCCCCTTCCGTTTTCCCCAGCAGGAAGCGGTACCTACTGAGCTAACTCTTGTAATGGACATGGAATATACTGAGGGGTGTGAACAGTGTTGTGGCTTCTCTACTGAAACGCTCGCCTAGCCATGCACTCCAGGCAGTAACTGCACATTGTGCAGAGCATGGACAGTGCTGGGATGCAGATAAGGCATACAGGTATTGAAAGAAGAATGTTGTGATTTATAGAAAAGAAATATCAATATTTTCACCTAAAACCTTAACATTTTGTTTTCATTTGTTTGATAGCTTCACATATTACCTAAAGCTAAGGAAGGGAATCTCTTATTATCAAAGTACACTTGAGACTTTTTTGGAAAAACTGGAACAATATCCAGGTCTTCAGTTTCTTGTTTATTTGTTAGTTAATTGTAAGGTAGTTGATTTTCCACAGTTTATTTTAATTCTCTATAAAACAAGTTACAATGAAAGCCACTGTGTTTCAAAAGGCAAAATATCCAAGCTATTACGATCAAAAAGACATCTAAGGAAGATACAAAGTGAAAAAGAAACAGGAGACATGTCCCTGAACTCACAGACTCAGAAGGCTACAGCCAGTACGTTAGGATTTGATTGGTTTTGCAGTACTGGAAAGCTGAGTGCCTTGGCTACATTTGCACAATGCTAGTACAGTCACTGAAACCAACAGCAACGCCTGAGAACAGAGGCATTGCTACCTTCTACCCTCTACCCTTCTACCTAATTCTGTAGGTCATCTACGTCCACAGGAATATAGACTTTACTACTCAGTTCAAAATTGTATTTGATTTGTGGTTTTCATTCCTTAAATATTGGCTCTCTAAGAGAAGAAAAAAAAAGTCAGAGTCAGGAAACAGCAGGCTTGGCATGCTATGCTGTCCTGAAGAACCTCTGTAAATTTTGACAGTGAAATTCATGGTTCTAATAAAAGCATTACATGAGGAACCAGAATAATGCACAAAGCAGGAGATTGACACACAGTGGAGCAAACATTACCAATAAAACGATGGGCCAAGTAGAAACTGAGAGGCAAAAAATGTCTGGCAGAAGCTGTCTTTGAACAAGACTTCTTGTGAAACAAGAAAAATGCCTCCTGCTCCTCCCTGCTTTACATTTAACAAGGATTTAAACCTTCCATTTGTTGGGGAGCTACAAGGAGAGAATGATGATAACCATGCTTGTTTGTTATTCCTCTTACTGAGTTTTGAAGAGGCCTTTTCCATTCTCATGAGTTTTCTTGAGGAACAGCTTTTGCTGAGAGGTACTTCTTGTTATTTAGACAAAGGACAACACTGTTTATTACAAAAGAACCCAGGGATCCTGACGCGCAAGAATTTCAGCACTACTTAGAAGCAGCTATATGAACTAAGAATAAAATGAAGTATTCAAAAAAGTCAAATGGTCATCAATTACAGAGTAAATAAACCAGCTAGTATTTGCATAAAAATCATAATTTGTTTTCTAATTATTTTCTATACCTTTTCAAGAATTTCTAAGACCTTCTAGTAGTTATATCTATTTCCTGAGTGTCCTAGCCCATAAGGTCTTACTGATCTTTCATCATTTGGATCATCCCTTGGTCGTGCAGCATTGTAAGACACTTCCGCTCTAGGAAACGCTGCTACATCATGTCTCTGCAAAGAGATGAGAATTAAATTGTTAGCATTTGACATACGCTTCTTCATATGCTTGCTCTTAAAACAATCTAATTAAACTATGTTTATGTAATTCTTTTGAGTATTACTTTCTGAACTTATGTGCTAATAAATGGGTACTCAGCAATGCTTTTGGGAGATTATTTTCCTACCAATAATTGAACATATTAGACTCTGCATGCAAAAAATGAAACTGGTCAATAATTTTTTTTTTTTTCAGCCTTTTGGAAAGCACCTGCAGCTTCAGAACATTTTTGCTATTCTTACAGTAATGTCTTTAAGAACTGGAGGCTTCTGTGGCCTTTCAGTAGAGCCAAGGAAATCACTGGGCTATGGAATCACTGAAGGACAAAAACATGGTCAGACCCAGCATCATTTTTAAGTAATCCACTAACCACCAGTCTAACAATTCCACATGCAAAACTACTACTCTAGGAGGAAAATCTTGTATTTTCTTCATCATTTTTCCACTGAGTTAATAGCAAGTGATTAGGAATGCATGACTCTGAAAGACACACACACAATTTGGAATACTTACAAAATTTTTTGTGCTAATGAAATTATTTTTAACTATTAAATTACATTTATAAAAAGAAAAGGAATACTACAGACATCCAAGATGGGTAAATTAGGTTACTGGTTCTGATATAATGTATGCCTGGCAATAAATGTACTTGTACAGGATCTATACTTGTACAGATAATATTTTCAGTTTAAGGTCAGTCAAAAGATCTCAGCTTGATTTTTTATTTAAATATTTTTCACGTACTCTAAAGTGTTTTTTTTTTTTTTTTAAACATTCTTCTTCAGTTCAAACATGAGCCCTTCTGAATTGAATGTTCTTTGTGTAAACCATTAAAATTTTTCTTTTGCAGTTAACTTTTCCTTCACAGTCTTGTCTTTTTCTCAACTCCATTATGAAGAGAAATGACTATTTTTTACTACAAATTTACACCAAAAGCCAGTAGCTTTCCTATAGAAATAATCCAAAAGACTCATTTACGTAAGCCGATCATAATCACAAACTACCAAAATATCATGCTAGGATCCAGAAAGAGGTTGCTAATGCATTTTGCAATTTGTGATGAGGCTAACTTTTAGGCACAGAGGAAAAAGTATATAAATGTCTACCAATCTTTCAATTATTAAGGAGTGGAGAAGTCTCACAGAACACTGAGTTGTATAAATGATTTCATAAGTTACAGATGGAATTAATAATTTAGTCTATCCACACACCATGCTATTTGTACATAAAACATATGATAGCAACTCTCCACAAGGCTTTAACTATTAACGACTTCAGGAGCAAGAGGAAGCCCAAAGCAAAAGTGCAAAGTATTATTAACTATCATGTTTTTGACATATCACTGCACATTTAGTTATATCATTAATCGGTGCAGAATTTGGGAAAATATTATAATTTTAAACAAGTTTACATTGTTAATAAATGTAACAATACAGTTGTTGCAAAAGAGTTTTATTACAGAAGTTTTCAATGGGGTTGGAAACTAATGGTTTCATTTATTGCATTATTCCAATAAATTCATAAAATTATGCTGCCATGAAAATGGTGTAGCGTTGGGGAAATTGGCACAGAGCTTTTAAATATGTAATTTTCTTGTCAACCAAATTCCCTTCACTGTGCAGTGAGTTAGAACAAGAATGCCAGTAATTCCCTTGCTATTGCTGCAGGAATATTTCTACACTGATTCCAGTGTCAATTCTCACTAAAAAGGCTGTCTTGGGCAACCATCCCTCAGTGAAGTGAAAGTATGTTTTTGTAAGTAGTCACATCTAGGTGTAAATGATGCAGCGAATGATTAAGTCATTGCAAGACTTATCCAGTCTAGCACAGAACTGGTAAATATATAATATCCTTGAGAAAAATATCCATATAGTAAAAGGTATTTGTAAGCCTTTCCTCAGGTCACATCTTTATTTAGTGATATAAATACTACCAATTTGAATGATGAAAACTTGTTCTCACTATAAAGACACAATATTATATAGTGTATGCTCATCCATGTATTATTTATACATACCGGATACCGTTTCTCCTCTGCATAATCTGGATATGGCAAATTATGGTTTGGATAGTCAAATCTGTCATATTGCTGAGGCTGGCGTGTGGGAGAATAGTCTCTCGGTGGAACTGGATCAGGTCTCCTCATTGGTGACATGGGACTATGAAATAGTAAAAAATAAAATAAAAAAAAAAAGGCTATATGTGTAATACCACATTACAAATTAGATTCACTATTTAAAATGAAATAAAAAATAATGTTCATAGCGTTGCTGCATGCTTAACCACATTAAGACATCTAAATGTCCTGTCTCATACAAGATCATTTTATTCTCAGACCCTCATCCTGCAAACAAGATATAAGTGAATTCAGATATGCAATATGCTCTCTTTGAGCATATTTCTTTACAAAACAGATTACATCTAGCTCCATATTTTTATTGCATCCTTTCATGACATTGCACCAATCCAAATTTGGTTTTATGTCACCAAACTTTCCTTTCAGAAAGTTAAAACAATACTAAATAGAATTCTATGAAGATAGAATTTTGTTAAATATTTTTAATATTAAATATTAAGTAGAATATCCATTATAACAGACGCAGGGATACTAGGAAAAAATGCTAATAACTCTTCCTTGCTTTCTGCCCATTTATTTGCATTGAATGCCAGCTAAAATTGCTAAATAGTATCTTGGTAGTCTCTGTTATTCATTTGTGCTTTTCACCTTCTTAAGTCTTCCATTTCTCATGATAAAGTCTGCACTAAAAATGTGTTCAACACCTTTGCAGACCAATTGGGATTAAAGTATCACTAATATTTATAGAAGATGTAAAGGACACCTTTTCCTAGAATATGAAAGCTACACCTCATCTCTCTTGTTCAAATAGGCAGAAATACAAAGTTTCGGATACACACAGAAACTCTACATGGCATTGTAGTTAATCACCTAAACAATCCCTGAACAGCTAAAACTCTTTATACATGTAAAGCAAAGAAAAAAACCCACACCCTGGATTGTACATTTTCTGATATCATATGAAATACCTGTTCCAGCTTTTACATGTTCAATGTTTATACATTAAAACATTAAAACCTTTTCAATAGACCAAACTATCAGAAAGCTCTAATCTTTCTCTGTAGAGGATTTTAGAAGCTTGCTGTTTATGACGAAAATGTTCTGCTGTCATTTAGCTCCTTCATGTTAAATACATTCTCTGAAAAAGTTGCAGGTAGGGAGTGCAACAGTACAAAGGAGTTAGTGAGGAGGATTAAAGTGAATAAGGACAACTAATGAAACTCCAATTCTCCTTTTTCCTACCATTTCCTACAAAATGGCCAAAAGGAACACATTTGTATTTTTTAGAGGAAAACCATACATGTTTTTAATATATTTTAAAACATTTGTAGTCTATAAATAAATCAGTATTTTAGAACTTAGCTTCAGAAACAACAGAAATATACCCTATTTTCAGTGATATATTGAGAAAATAGAATTTAAATGAGTATACTTCAAAAATATCATCTAAAACCTAGATAGTGGAGTCCTGTGGAGCAGGCAGATAAACTTAGTTCTATTATTTCACGTTAGTACGGATGCACAAAGTAATCCTGGAATTCTGACAGCGACACTGTTTCAACTGAATGAAAGAAAAATCTATATGAAAAATATAGACAAAATATAGTAAAATAAATAAAAAGAATAAAATAAATGAAAATAGCAAAATAAATGAATAGAAATATAATTAAAATAGGCAAGTCAAATAAAAGTCAAAATCTTAGCCATTGTTGTCATGACCCTGGCAGAAATACACAGTAGTTCCAGTCTCTAGACCAAAGACCAAGTATACATGAAAGGAGCAGAAAGGATGGAAGAGCAGCATACCTGTTATGTTCCAATTGACTTGGGTAAGCATTAAAATCTTGTCTCATCTGTGGAACTTTTGGCATTCTCATATTTTGTCCTACCCAGGCATCCTACATGAAGGGGATAAGATGGTTTCACAAGTTAAAAAAGTAAGAGGTACAGTAAGTTAGCAGCTGTCTTTGATTTAAAAAATAAAATAAAATTAAAATAAAATAAAAATTAAAATAACATAATATAACATAATATAAAATAAAAGAAACATGTATAAACCCAATTGATTCCCAGTTATAAAATACTGTCTTGGTCTACTTGTTATTGCTGTGTTCTCTAATACTTATAAATGTAATTTATCTGAAAGATTCAGAGGAACAAAAGCCTTTACAAACCTGGTAATATGAAAAAGAAAACACACTTAAGACATAATAGGGAAACAAAGGTTAATTTGAACATTTAAATAAACTAGGTATTAAGGGTCTTACCAAGGCCTGCAGGTTTTGTTGATTCTGCCAATTAAGTATTTCAAAACGATGCTGCTCTATAGTGGGTCTACCCCTGACTTATTCAAAATTGAGTCCAAAATTAAAGACAGTGATTGATAATTAAGATCAATTTAACTCTGCTAAAGAATGGCTCCCACCTTTCTAAATGTATTGTGAGGGGAAGAAAGAAAATATCATGAAGAATAAAAAGAAACATCCTGTATTATTCATAAAGCTAATAAGCGATGCTTGCTTTCTAAATATATCTTTGTAAGAATATAATGTAAAGATATAATAAGCTGAAGTAATTTTGAAAACAAGATAACCTCAGCAGAGGAGCAACATTGGGCACAGTTCTCCTGCAAGAGCGGCTGCTGCCAGATGAAGGTTTCAGCTTTATCCTTTGCCTCAGAGAGAGCTTTGGTGACACACAGCAATGCAGGCATTTGTCTGCCTGTTGTCATGAAAGGGAAAGCTCCACAACAACCAACCTGGTTTTTATAAGCTCTTGTTTCCTTGTCTAGCCTATCTATCAGAAATATTCCACGGACTGCCTTTGGGCTACGAGTTGCAGTCTGAATCATGAGAAAAGTAGAGAAAACTACAGCCCTTACCTGAAGTCATTCTTTATACTTTACATTTTCTAACATGAACACAGCATACAGGACTATTTATATATTAAATTAAACAGCACCATCTCCTGGTGAGAGTCAGGTTCCTGCCTCGCTTATTCCTGGTTATCTTTCTCTATATTTCCTACTTCCTCCTCTCGTTTTCAAATTTATTTAGCTATTTTTATAATGTGATACAAGAGATGACTACACAGAACATTTTATCCTATATATGTAATCAGCAATCATAAAACTAGTCAAAATAGCAGTGGTTTGACACTGTTGGAATCAAAGTTCAAATCCCTGTTCCATCAAATTACCTCTCTAATCTTGTAAATGACTCCATCTACAATAACTTACAGGAATGTTGAAAGGTGTCAGGGAAATGCTCTGTTACAAAGGTGAGGCAGGTAATTCCATTTCAGATTTGATTTAGGGACTTTCACTTTTGAAGAGAAAATTTTAAAAAATAAACCAGGAAATGGTTAAATATTCTTGCCTTAATACCTATTTCCCTTTGTAGGCAGTGAATTTTTATTCAGTCGAAAATAGATTGAAATATATTTGAAACAACTGTTTCTAATTCACATAAAGCTTTAACCTTAGATTCTGGCCTCACAGAACCGGGTGGTGTTTATTCACAGAGGGTCAGATCCTCAGCTGGTAACAACTGCTTTGTCTTAGTCAATTTGGGCAGTAACGCTGCTCTATGCCAGTTGATGACCCCACACATCTTCATTACAAAAATAAGGCTGATTTGTTGTCTCTGAAGTAAAATGGTCAATGTTTCTTCTGCTGGGATATATCTAGTTAACAGTCTAGTGAAACAGTGAGTGTGGCTCCTTAAAAGCTTAGCCTGGTAAAGTCTGGACAGCCCCAATTTCCTCTCCAATGACTATATTCCCTGCCTCCTTCCTTAGCACTAGCACTGGTCTTCTTACAACATGGTCTAGTCCATGGAGCTGATCCAAGGAGCACTAGTCAGGAGAGAAGAGGATGGAATGTGTGGCTTGATCTCACATATAGGTAACCTTTCTTTTTAATGCTTTTCTTGTAACTAGCCTAGTAGTATTTATTAAGACAACCTTATTAAACCTGGCTAATTCTCACTTTATTAATTACTTTATTAATTCTTAGTTCTTTGTTTTCTCCTTTACAAACTAATTCCCTTGATCCTTGACAAAGAATTTCACCTTCTCACATATCGTGGAAACCACATACTCAGTAAATAAAGATTTTAAGCTCACATCATTTTTAGTTTACTAGCTGACAATTCTATCCTATCTCTATACCATTTTGTTGAGTTACAAAATCATATCTGACTTCCACTGGAATTGGGAGCATGCCTTGTGCTCCATTTAATGACACCTCTTACCCTTGGCTGCTGCTGAGAAACATATCCCAAGTTATCAGTCGGTTCAGCAGTATATGCAGGGTTATGCTGTGCGTTACGGTGTGCAGCATTTTTCTGTTTCCTGGTGGAGGGAAGAAACCTCAGCGTGAATTCAGAGCTTTAGCAAGAGTTTTGAGGGTCTTCATGAATCTTTTTTTTGTGTTGCAGATTTGAGAGGAATAGTACACACCAGCAGGGCTCAAGGAAGGCAAGCCCCCTCCTACACGTTCTCTACGTACTCAAGACAGGTAACAGCAAAAACAAAAAACAAATCATTCAAAGTAAACATCAGCTCAAACTGCCAGTGCCTACAATGACATGTTTAATCTGCAGGACTCTTGCTCAGTGTTTATTGGTCTTATTTAAGGTTTGTAGCTCATAGAAAGGCAATGCTTAATAGCAAACAAATCAGCAAGGCAGACCTCGTAGCCTTCAGTTAAAGCAGTAAGCCAGTAAAAGGACATACTGATGTTTAAAGCTTGCCTGGTTAGTCCTGAAGAAGAGAAACCATGACCTATTCTGTGTGATGTTCTGCATGAAATGCTAAAGAATTGAATAACTATAAATGCTTTCATAAAATGCTCTAATTTACTTCTAAATTGTGTAAATAATACTTTGGCAGAGCATGCTATATGGGAAGCTTATTGATTTAAGTATCCTAAGATTAAAAATTAATCACAGTAACAGACTTCTTTTGTTTTACTTCAATTTTGATCATAAAAAATAATGCTTTTACTTGTATCCAGAATTACTTACCTGTTTTTTCTACCTTTACAGTAATACACGCACTGACAAGTTACACCAACTACAAAAGACAGTGCTACTGCAGGAAGAACAGTGACTAAAATCAAATCCACTGTGTTCCAAAGTTGTTTGCACTTGGGACCCATGTACCAATAGTCCCTCCAGCCCATTCGGTAGTAATTACATCTGTGAACAAAAACATTATTTGTTTAACAAAATAGTTGTAATTTAAAAATAAGTAATACAAAAATACAATATATATCTATATATTTGAAAATATTTTGCTCTAAAATTATTTATTGAATACTAGACAGGTAAAGAGATTGAATTTTTTTTGTTACCA
Organism: Eudromia elegans; assembly: GCA_003342815.1. NCBI lineage: Eukaryota > Metazoa > Chordata > Aves > Tinamiformes > Tinamidae > Eudromia > Eudromia elegans. The sequence goes on along the minus strand of PTEX01000024.1, from coordinate 1,605,018 downwards.
TCTACCTCAAAATATCATTTATCTGAGACAATATCCAGGCATCTTGTCCTAGATCTGGTGCATATGCTCTCTGCCATGCCACTTCCCATAAATAAAGAACTATGTGTCTAACGTAGCATGGCAGTGAGTTCAAGATAACACACTTTATTGACAACAGGGTATATTATGCTGGTTACTTCAGGATTCAGGTCAAAGATTTTTTTGGCAGCTCTAATTCTGACAAAGCTTGCAAAATTTCAGAATAGCCTATGTAGACTTAATTGAAATATCAAACTGTTAGCTATCACTACGATATGGATGCACTTCCAGTGGAAAAGCACTAACAAAACCTATACTGGATTCACACAGTATGTTTCTGCTGTTTTTAAAATGGCAATCAGATGCAAATGTTGCTTTTTCTTTAACTGAATCTCCTTTATCTTTCCCCTCAGAGCACCTCTTGCATTGCTAATAGAAAGGTTATCACTGTATTGGAATCTCCCTAGCCACTGTTATGATGGAAAGGTTCTTTTGTAGAGGATTTTGACTCATTTGCTGATGCAAACACTTTGGATTTGGGTAACCTTTCCTGGAAGTTGGAACCATATGTGGCCTTGTCTTTCTTTAGTCGTACTCGTCTTTACGTGCAATACTTATACTGAGATGGACATACATTTTCCATCATATGCATCACTTCAGGAATGTAGCATTCCACTAGTCCCAAATTGCACAGAGTTAACCTACAGGCAGCAGGATGCTGGCACACTCATTTGCCTCACCTGGGACAGCTCAGCTGCAATCGCATATACTACAGAACATTGTAACTGAGAAATTCTCGTAGAGAAATTAGTTCCTTGAATCCTTCCGGTAATCAGATCAACTTCTGCCCCCCTACATTTTCTTGCTGACTTCCTGCTACAAAAGGTCTAAGGGTCTAAGTCTATGTAAAATATACATATACAGACTAGATAAGAGAACAATACTTTCCACTCAAATGACAATAAATAGTTACAAGGAAATAAGCAAATATATAATGAATAGCAGGGAGGTTATGTATGTGAATGATTCTTAAACACTAAACAAATTTTGCTCAAATTGGAAAAAAGGCAACTTGAAATTTCAGATTTTATTTCAGTTTTTAAGCAAAATAGCCAAGACAATACCAAGCATGTCAAAACTGAGGATTATAATAATCATGTGTAATTACACCTAAACTATGAATTTGACAACCTAATCTACATATATTCTAAAATGGAAAATGCCCACTCAAATCCTTCATCTGATGTGTGGTACCAGATTTATGACCTTATACAGACTACGAATAAAGACCAACATCCACTTCCATGGATCACATTGCAGGGTCTAATTTTAGGTCATCATTAGTAATATATTTCATGAGCTTTACTTACACAGCATATATTTAAAACAATCCTTACCTGCAAAACGGCATTTCATCTTTACATTGACAAGAAATACCAGTTGGACAGAAGTTATCTGTATTGCCCAGGCAGTCCTGAAAGTCACCAATTCCTGTGCAATTTGCTATAAATTAAAACAAGCATTCATTAAATGCAATGGAATATACGTAATATATTGTTAACGGGTTGCATTTCTAGTTACATCAGAAATTCTCCCTTCATATGTAGTACTTTGTAAAAGAAACTTCATCTTAATTTCCAATGACTTGTGTCTTCCTGAAACTTTGAAATTATTTGAGGAATGAAGATTTACTCGCTGAAATTATCTTACTTGAACCTTGCATTCATCTTGCAGTTGTCCTTTACTAGCCAGTAAATTGCATAGCTCATATTATTATGATTCTATAATGTATCAATTATATACTTACAATTATAATATACTTATTATTATATCTATATACTATACTTATATAATATATTTATATAATATACTTACTATGCTTACTTACTATATAATATATCTATTTCTTAAAGATATATAGAATTCTTATAGAGTCGTATATAATCCTAACATTCAAGTGTGGCTATATCTAAATCACCCTATAAATAATATCTGACTTCTTGGCAAAATGTAGAAGTCACAAAACCTCACAACTCAGTGAGTCATTCCTTCAATATATAATCCTCATAAGAAATACCTTTTGTATGTTTTGTACTGAAATTATTCCTTAGTGAGTGTACAAAAGGATTTGTTTCGCATTTATGTGAGTTCTGCCCCATCTCTTTTACTGTGCAAGATTATAAGCTGCAAATTATCTTCCAGAAGTTGAATGCTTATAGTACTGGGGAAATAACTGGAAATAACTTCCTCATCAGCAATCCTAATGGGACATCACAATTCACCATGCCTGACACTCAAACCCTCCATTCTGTGCTGCACGTTTCTTTGCTGCGTACAACTCTGACTGAAGGCTGCAGTCTTCATTCCCATCAGGAGGCCACAAGCTGCCTGGAGGTTTTGCTATAAAGCCACTGAAGCCTAAGATTCAGGCAGATACACCCAAAATCTGGACACAGAATGTGAGCATTCGCAATATGCTACCAGATAAATTCAAGAAGAGAATAAAACCTAGAAAAATATACCCTGCAAGACCAGATGCTACTGCGATACTCAAACAAACTACCCCTTGCCCAAACACCCATAGAGCTGTATATTATGTTACATAAGCTATTCAAAACAAGACAGGACTTTAGTTAAAACATTGTAACCCTTTCTCTCAAGAAAGCATCAGGATCAGAGTATTTTCCAAGACAATATAAATACAGATCATACTTTACGACTATCAAGAGCGGAAGATTGAAAAACAAACAGTAGTATTTAGCATTATATTTTGCCTTGTATACCTATTTCTCTTCAAAAAATCACCATAACCTTGGCATTAAAGAACCCAAGAACTATGAAACACATAAAAGCAAACATATATAAATCAGTTATCCCACAAAGATTTTATCATCTTTGTTGGTCTTCTGTGTTTAAGAATAAGCTCTACCTAAAGCACAAGGACAATTTCACGAGGAACAGTACCATTGATATCGCAATACCACAATATCATAGGTGAGCTAAAGACTTGAAATACCCCTCCTTGACAATCTGTAAAGCAAAAATGCACCGTTCCTTACGTTCTGAGGTGTGCTGACACAGCGAAGCACTGGCCGCCAACAGCACGAGAAGCAGCACTCGGACACTCGACATCCTGAGCCGACCGCGCTAACGGTGGTGACTTCTCCCGGGCTGTGTCTGGAGCAGAGCACACTTTTGTTTCTGATACTTTCATATAGCGAGTCAAGGATCGTGGATTTTGAGCTTGTTTTACAGCATCCTTCTCTATAAAGAATTACTAATTAACTTATATCAGATACAACTTCCTGGTAACTTCTTCAGCACATTCGCTTCCACAGCAGCTGAGCAGTTCCACAAAAGATATGTTTCATTATCCTCTGGAACGTCTCTAATCTGCAAACACAGGCAATGCATCCCTTTAATGACACATTAATTTTAATTAATTTTAATGACACAAAGCACATTAATCTATTACATAAAATTATTTGTCCATATTTTAGAGTTCTGCTGCTTTTTAAAGATGACAAACCATGACTCTATTTGACTAAAAGGTTTCTAGAATATATTTTTTATGAAAAAAGTCAAACACAGTTAAGTGCCCTAAGGACCATGTTCTTGAGATGTTTTTGTTCCTACAACAAACTTAAGTTTTGCTGCAGTAATTATTGTAGCTCTGGTTGCAAGGCACGGATAGAGCCCAATAGTTTGTTATTGACACCTCTTCCTTCAGACCACATCCAGTTTGATGGAAAACTTGTCTCCTATCTTTTTGAATTCTGCATGATTTTAGAATTTCCAATCCCATGATTACTTTTCTCCCATAGTTGGAGAAAATACTCACTTTAATAAAGACACTTTCAGGAATATGGAAATGTTATGGAAATGTTCAGTGGAAATGTTAATGTACTAGCCTTAGTTAAAATGGAGGCTTGCATGGACACAGACATCTACTCTATGCTAGCACCAGGCAGAAAATTAGTTCACAATTAAGTGATATAAATACATTTAAACTGCACTGCTGACCTAGCAACACTCAATTACACTGCTGCCTATAGCAACTACTTGCAATTTTATGATAACTCATATTAAGGTTTTATTTGTGACCCAACACAGTCTTGTTTCATTCGCAGAATTGAAAGGGAGCACATTTGAAAGTTTCAGCTCTCTCTTCAGATAAATATTGCTTTTACAAAGAATACAGAAATGGATGGAAATTTGAACCAGAATGGACATTTCTCCTAATGGAAAAAAAAAATTATCCAAGTTGAATTTTAAGAGTATGGTATTTTACTCATCCCTAGGTAAAAAAAAAAAAAAAAAAAAAAAAAAAAAGTAAAACAGCTGACTGCATAAAATGGAGAGATGTATTTTTGGTAAAAACAGCCAGATAGGAAAACAAGCAAAAATGTATTTTGAAAACCAAGATGGAAAAATTGCCTTATTAGGCTACAGCTCCGAAAAGAGACTCATTTGTCCTTTCTGGTCCTTTTAATTCCCTGCTTCCCAGTCCTCAGTGCTTCTATGCAGGTCTTCCTCTCCAGACCTTGATCCTTCCCCATACATTCAAGACTTGTGCATAGCTCTCTGACATGATACTCTTTGCTCTCCCTCACTTGTTTCTTCTTTTTGAAAGAATTTGAGTGTCACCCAAAGAAAACATGGAAGACAGGTCCCTATTAGGGGATGGAGGCCACGGAGCTCTCCTTGAACAGCAAACACACAGCAGCCACATTTGCAAGCAGTTGCTCTGCTCGACACTTCCGTCTAGCATTTTACAGGCCTTCTGCTTTTCCAGTTTTAAGGATCTGATTTTAGCATTCCCAGCAGGCTGCCATTTCACGGCCTTAGGCCAGGGGAATGATAAGGATTGTGATGCTAGCCTGCATTGTGACTTGCCAGCTCCTTACATGTAGCTAGCTTCAGTGAAAAGAGAAGATCTTAGGGATACGCAGAAATAAGATGGAATCAAACCAGAGGCAAAGAGTGACACCAAATTAACACCTCGGTGAGGAAAGGAAAAGAAAAAAAAGGAGAAAAAAAAAAAAAAAAGAGGAGGAGGTAGAAAGCATGACATGGTAAATGAAACAGACCACATCCCAAGTTACATCCCAGAGGTTCAAGCTCTCTGCTTTCAAGTATCCTGAGTTCTGCTGCTGCAAGTTTCTTCCCATCCTGCTACTATGAGTTGTTTCCGAGTCCGTCCAGCAGCACCTCAGGACTGTCCTACAATCCTGCATCTCATCAAGGTAAGATGGGGAGAAGGAATGCTAGGCAGGAATGCAGCATCTTTTCCTAGTTTACTTTTTAAAGCCTTTTTCCTGTTCACCATTACCAAGGTGACCACTTTTTCCAGCTACTGCTAACGTATCTTGTTATACATTGTTCAAGTGATCCACGATGTTATAGTTAGGAAAGCAAGACATGCTTACAACTCCTACACAGCAATCTAAAGGTTTTTTTGTATTCCAATTTATTTCCCCTTTTCACTTACACCAGTAAAAGCCATTACCAATTCCTCATGTCCATATGTCCCTCACACTTGTTTCCCACCTTTCCTCAAGATCGTCCTTCTCCTATGATCTCTCTTTCAAATCTTTCTTTTCTTCCTTCTTTCCTTCATTCGTAAACATAAATCTAAGTGCAAGTAACTCTATCAGGGAAAAATAAGCAAAGAAATGTAAAGAGCTACAAGATATAAAGATATGATTAAGATACATGATTTAAGGTATGATTTAAAGGTCACTGTAAGATCACAGACTGGTCCTCAATGTCACCTTCCCCTATCTGCAATAGAATACTGTACCTTTGTAAACTCTTCCACATAAAATCTCAACCCATAAAGTCCTGTCTGTGGAGTATAAATACTGGAATGAATTCAGATGACTAAATTATCTCCTGATGCTCACAGGCATTAACCATTTCTTACAAAAACCACCATGTGTTACTGATGGGTGCAAAATAACCAACAATGAAAGAGTACAGTTAACTGCACATGATGCAAATGAAATACATCTACCTAGAGTGCAAAACTCAACTACCCCAGGAAAGCAGCTACTGGGCTTCAAAAAAGGCTACTAGAGTGAATTTTATTTTCCAACCTCTCTGCATCCTGTCTTTACTTATCACAGCCCCAAGTAGCAGTGAATTTCTTTACAATAAATCTTATACAAATGGTGTATCTTGCAAACAGAAAACAGCAAGGACCATGAGAAAAGCTTTCCATTGGTGCCGTTGATCTCTTCTGAGATAGAAGCTGTGAATTTCCCCCCAAAATTGTGTTTATTAAATTTCAGAATCGACTTTCCCTCAAGACTTCATAGAACCTAATTTACAGACTCACATCTTTAATTTTTCCAATATAAATGGATCTAGACAACTTTACCTGTGTTTCACTAACCTAACAGCATATCTCCAAACATTAACCTAACTCCCATAAAAAGGAAAATGCCGTTCCTACACAATCTTTACTTTTGTAATTCACTCCAGATCAAGAGCTTGACAAGATACACTCTAAGATGAACACTCTGTTTCTCAAGTGTTTTAACAGTCTTCATTTTACGGTGAGCCTTTAAACCTAACAGCAATGTGGCAAGGGACAGAGCAGCACCAAAAATTCAGGGGGATTCCTGAGGAGGACATGGCCTCGGCTGCCATATGCACCTCTTTTCTAAACAAACACTTAAAAGAGTAAAATGCAAAACAAGATCCTGAATTGGCAATGGCCTCAGTGTAATTGCCTCTTGTCACTCCAGAGATCTACATAGGAGTAAACAGGGATACACACTAAGCTTGGGAAGGATTAACTCTGCACTAAGAATCAGCTTTCAGGATGGTGCTCTGGAAATCTCTCTGTAACTCAACAATAATCTCAACACAGATTTCTTTATTTGACAGGAACAAGCCACTTACGAACACACGCCAAATGCAGTTACATTAACAGAGGAAGGTAAACTTTAACCTTTACTTTCCAACAAATAATTATCCATAAAAATCAATGTCTGCCATAGCATAGATTTTAATGGTCACTTCTTTGATTGGAGGCCCCAACTCCCAAGCAGTTCTATGGAATTATTTAGAGTTACGACTGCTTCTTGGCCCTGCCTTCATGTTCCTTCACAGCAGACCTCTGAATGACACTCAGCTTCCTCATTCAAGAGCACAGAAATTCACCTGCACCTAACTAAAAAAGAACTTAGGAAGTGCTGCAGCAGTGCCATGCACTAGTCTGTGACACGCGCTTTCTTCTTCTGGTTGACACCAAATTTCCTCTCTGCTTCAAGTTCACAGCTGCTGAGCACAAACCTTTGAACACAGATACTTCATGCTACACAGAACACCTTTACCCAGTGCTTTTAAATTTCATGAAAAGACAGATGCATAAATGTAAATTTACATTTTTGCTCCAATGAAATAGATTATGAAATCCCTTTTATACTACTGACTTTTTATTGCATGCTGATTTTTCATTGAAAGTTTGGACTAGGCCTCATAGAAAGGCTGTGGAGGTTGCTCTTTTCAGTGCCTGGTTAAGTAACAAAAAGTACAACAGTGTGTTAAAATTATCCCTCACAAACCTAAATAGTGATTTTTTTCCCCCTTCTTATTTCAAGTCTTAATTATTAAGTCTTCTTATTTTCATAGCTTCTGCACATTCAATACATCAAATAGAGTCAGGCATCTTACAATTATAATCTAAGTAAAGAAGATACCTACACTAATTTTAAAATATTTAAATATTTAAATATTTAACTAAAATGAAGTTACAAAACAAAGTTAATGCTTTTAGCTGTTCAGTTGCTTATTAGCCTTAAACTTAATTTCAGATTTGCTTCAAGATGGCTTTGGAAAACATCCTTTCTACTATTGTTTAGTTGCAGAGGTTGAAAACAGCAAGAAGACAGAAAGTAAGATACAAACATCTTAAGACTTGAAGCTATAACACATAGAGGTTATCAACGCTTACAAAACCAATTCACCTTCAGTTCAGATCTATTAATTGATCGCAGTACTGGAAACTACATGTGATTTATTTCAATTGTTTCAGTCAAAGCCTAAATGAATGGCCAGAAAATGAACTACAGCCTAGAAAAATGGTGACTGAGGAACTCTGCCCCTCAGGAAACTGTGAACTCACACACTCCTTGGCCTCAGTTAGTAACAAAACTTTTATTTCCTCCTTTCTTTCTTTTGTCCTACAGCTGTTAAGAATGTACTGACACACTCACTTCAGTACAGAATAGGTCTGGCCGTAAGACTTGAAAAGCTAAAGTTTCTTCAAATAAAAAAGCTGAGAAAATCAACAGGATTTTTTCCGTCTTTGAGATTTCCTTCTCCTTACCCTTTCTGTTTGGTCTGTACACTTGCTTGCCAGCGCTGCGGTAACAAGCAATAAAGTAACTTCTAGAAGGCTTTTGCACACAGTCTATCTTCTTGATGGTAGTTCATCATCAGCACACATGTGAGCTTTGCTTCTTAGAATCTCCAGATGTTAGAAGCATGTCCCTGAAACAAACATAAGCATTATTCATAATAAAAAATACTTATTTAAATTTTATTTTAAAATATATTCTTTAAATATGTAAAAGCAAAAATTTTATAATTATACTAAATTATTACATTTCATTGGATTAATTATATGCAATGAGTGATAAACGACAAACAATGTATTATTATAAAGTATATTACAACACAAAGCATTTTTATTGATACTATATTTATAAAATATTTATTTAAAATGAGAACTACATAATGAATGCTTTCCAGTGCATACTAAAGGTTCCCCTTAAAAGAGGTACCAACTTTGTAGTATTCCACTTTAAGTACAGTTTTTGCATTTTAATGTTATCCAGTTATACACAAATCCTCACTACAAGACAGGTATTCTTGCGTAGCTATCTTGTGGCTATCTGGGAATCATAAAGATAACATCTGCCATGTAAAACAGCCACATCACTTATGCCCTCACAATATTTTTCTTCTTTCAGGGAGTTGCCCTGTAGGTTATGCCATGTACAACTTCAGTTACGATCCTCGGATTGGCAAATTGCTTTACCTGAAAGACTTCTACATCACGGAACCGTATCGAGGTAAATGTATTTGCTATCAGTCTCACTCTCTTAACACCACACATGTAATGTTAAAAGCATATTTCATCCACAAAATGCATAAAACTCTTTTGCCTTCACTTCTGAGACACACCATTCTTTAAAAAATTACAAGAAGCAAATAAAAGAAACTTTTGAAACCCAGATGCATATACAATTGAATACAAATTACTAATATCATCTGCATATAATTTTGATGATTTCTTTCACGAATGTATGTCTTGGAAATTTCAGAGCTTAACAGGTGATTTTTTTTCCCCAGCAGCAGCAAAACTGTGACCCAATCACATTTATCAATTAACTTAAAATGCACGTTAAAGGAATTGACAATTTGCCCTACCATTGAGACAACACGCAAAATTAAAAGTTTTCAGAATTGAGTATCTCATCATCCTTTATTTTCAAGTGCTTCACAATGATATGGCAAAATAATGTATCATAATAAATTTTATATAAATAAAAAGTAATATAAACAATTGTACATCTCCGGATAATCTCTATTAAAAATGCAGCGAATTAAAAATATTTTTGAATAATAGTCATGTAACCCAGTTCTTTAAAAAGAGAAACGATTCTTCAAAAAATAAAACATTACTCTCATTACTTTACTACTATTGTGTTTTGTATTATAGTAATATGTGTATTCCTGTATTACAAAACTACTGTCAGTTAATTCACTAAAAAATGCCTCTCAAATATTTCATTAGAAGTGATTCACAATATATTAATCAAACCATGTCTTGCAATGCAGCTTTTCACATGTACTTATGTTAATCTTTCTGTTGTTTAACAGGTCTGGGTATCGGATCTGAAATTTTAAAGCTGTTAAGCCAGGCACGTATATTTGAAATGAGGATTCATGAGCATGGCATAATGCACAATAGACTATGCTTTTTAAAAGGTCAATCAAAAAAAGACAAAAATCCCACAAGATTGTAATCAATACAGATAACACAGCCATTACATAGTACTTTTACAGAAAATTTATACTAGAAATAACGTGATGTGCTATTTCTGCCAGAGCAAGACTGTTCACATCAAGAGATTTTTAAATTGTTTTTAATCCCAACACCAAATTAATTCCTAACCTCCTCCAGCAGGTTTCTACCTTCTCCCTAGGAAAACTTTATACAACCCAATGAGCACCTCAGACTCCACTGAAGATTGTCTTTCTGGAAATTGTACTTACTTTCCCCCTTTTCTACCATTAAACCACCACATAATTATGTATCTCTCATTTTTGGTTCACTAACTCCTCAAGCACCTAGTGTTAGAGCCGCACTCTGGGTATACAGAGTTAAAAAGCAGCAGGATTTTTTTTTTTTTTTTTTTTGAAAGAACACAGCATGGACTTATCAGCTATTTCCCGCTATTCTATTCCAAGAACTAGTGGTGAACATTGCCCCCTTGATAAGGGACAAAAGGAAACTGGAAGTGCAAATCAGAAGAGGTAGAAAGGTGGTTAGATCACACAGTAGAACTGCAATCATGGCAGAATTGCCAGGAAGCACAAAAATTCCATCAAAGTAGAATATGGTGGCCAGTATTTTATGCTATTACTAATTACAATCTTTGCAGCTTTTTAATTGCCAATATTTGTAGAATAATACATTTACTATGTTACTTTCCTACAGACAGCACTGGAGACCAACTGTAGCTGCATGCAGTTCCTGGTATTTATCTATAACAAGCCATCTGTGGAGTATTATATAAGATGTGGAGCTTCCAATCTCTCAACGGAAGAGGGCTGGCATCTTTTTAGATTCAACAAAGAAACACTTCTCAGAATGGCAGCTGAGTAACCAAGAGTCACAGTCACCTTAGAACAGGAATCTCATTTAACCCGCTTTCCTTTTAGCAAATACAACCTAAACGCCTCTGAAAATATCTGCATCTTTTCTGGAGGTACCTCTGAAATTTTAAGTGTCTCCTAAGATTGATCTCATATTGGTGGACATGAAAAAGGTTGACTTCAGGAGAAGTTCATGCTACTAAGGTGCTATTGCACTGTAACATATTCCAGCGTTTACTAAAAAGTTCCTTACAGCTATTTATATGCACATTTTCTCAGATACAGAAATACCAATTTAGAGATTAGCTACATTTATCCGGACAGGACAGAACACACCCAACCAGATCCCTTTGGCTACATATAGGAAAAGAGTCTCCAGTATTTACTTCAAAGTTGAAACTCCAGTTATTAATTTTAGACCCAAACTGTCAGAAATGGAGATTTTGAAAGGATTTTTGATTCTGCATTAATCTGCTGATAAAGCAAAAAGGACACCATCACTTGTAAAGAGCAGCAATTACAAAGGAATCACAAGTGACTTAAAAAAAAAAAAAAAAGAACTTCAAGAGTGACTGAAGGTAACCCCATTACTGGGAGACACCTTTCATGTTCTCCTATGGTGCCTCACTCCTCTTTTTCCCCAATTAGAAACAACACTGCACACAGTAATATTGTTTTACCAGCTCCATAACTGTATTCCTCACACTCAGCATCTATCTATTTGGATATAAGCAATAGTTTTAAGTTATTTCCTAGAAAATGGTGCGTGAGCTGTCTAACCACGAAGCACAGATTTAGTGTAGTTTTGCTGCGGGGAGTAATTTGAGATTGAAACACGGTCTAGGGCCAGCTTTGTGCAGCATATCCATGTACAGCACAAACTAGCTGTGAAATCAAACCACCTGTGACAGGAGTTGCAGATATGAAGCACCCAGTTCCAGCCATCTTAACCAGCAGGACAGCAAGGCCTGCTGTCTGAAGGCCTGTGTCTGAAGGCCAGACACCTTTTTTTCCGCTACCCTGAAAGGATATATGAGCACAAATGCCCTGAAAGCACAGAAATGATCAGCCTGGTTTTTTGCACTGCAGGCAGAGAGCAGCTTTCAGAGGCACTCCCAGCCTGGAAAGGGTACCCAGGCCTTCACTATCCAAAGTCCCTTTCCTGCTCACAGAGGAACAATTCCTTTGTGTTATTCGGGGCACAGTGCAGGACTATGTCGCACAGTAAACTCCTACACATTACCTGCATCGTCTTACCTTTTTCTGGAGACTTGTGGTAGCACATCAAAGGACATCGTCGAGAATTTAAACACAATCTAGGAGCAGAGCAGAAGTTTTTTTCCTGTATTTTTTTTAATTTGGCCAAAGGGCCAGATATGGTAATGGATAATATAATTTCTGCCATCTGGTCTTGCACTTGAAAATGATGTTTTCTTCACCATCTTCATCTCTGTAACCTTATGTCTTCCTGTGTTTCCCTGGAGCTGGCATATGAGGCCCAGCCATCTAAATTTTCCTCTCCTCTTTCTCTGGTGGCATAAAAAATCTGGTTTACCCAGGACCTCTGGGAATTTTGATTTAAAATCCTCTAAGTGCTGCCTGAATTGTGACAGTTGCTAGGCCTTGGGAATTGGTTAAAGAAACAAAACATATTCAGTTCTAGTTCAACCATCCCTAGCAAGCTTAAGTCAACTCAAAGTACAATTCTTTGTTAAACTTCACCATTTACTTATTCCACCTCTGTTGGAATCCGTATAGGTGCAGCACTTTGCCCAGTACTTGGATTCTAGACTGCTTACAGTCTGTTCCTGAACTATAGTATAAGCCCCACTTGCGCTCTTATCAGCCAGTCACCACTGATGCTTTGGGCACGTGCAACTATGCAACACTTTCCAATAACCTCTGCTAGTCCCACAGCCACACCACGAATACCATTTGCATGGTACATATATTCCATTAACGGAAAGATAAGACAATTCAGCTGATCAAAGGACAAACTTTCACTGCAACGTCCTTCTGCAGTTTGTGTATTAGAAAAATACCACAGTTGATGCACATGCGATTACTTCTAGAAAGCTGGCTGATTATTATTGGCTAGTGATAACTAGCTGTGCTCTGCTCAGACAAGATCACCAGATCTATCATGAACTTTTATAAGGCTGTTTTAAATAGAAATGAAGGATGAACATAACTAGATTGACATACACAGAAATACCATGTTTGAAAATTTGATCATAGGAAACTGAGTCAATTCCTAGTCTTTTTCACAGAAAAGAAAGGCAGGATTTCACAGAAATCCTACCAACTACTACCTACTATCCTACCTACTGCATACAAACTTTGGGAAACCAAATGTTCACTGTCTATCACTGCTTCTGCACTTCCGTAATATTTTATCTGCACCTTTAACTAAAGAGTTCCTATTTTTAGCATCTAAACCACAGGTTTCCAACTTTCTAAATCTGGCTAGTGCACTCCATGTAAATTCAAACAGTATCAGTTTCATGGATTAGACAATTTGCAAATACTTCTTCAAAGCATTAGAAGTAGTTGAAAAATAAACTTCTCCTATAGGCTCTGCTTCAGTTGTGATATTTGGGCACAGAACAAACACCACAACTACATTTTATTCCAGAGTTGAAAGAAAACTGAAACCAGAAGCCTTCACTACCCCCATCATTTAGATTGTTAATTTTTACCAGTGAACACCTGAGAAGTATGGAGATATATTTACATTTAACTTCCTTTGTGAAGTGATATTTATTAACAATCTTGGCACAGACAAATGTCACTGGGAGGACACTGACCAATCTCCCTTTCTCAGTGTCTTACTAATGACCCAGACAGTAAGTGAATTCTCATCAATTCTCAGTAGGCAATTACAGTTTGTACACAACATGTATGTCTGTTAAATGCTTCTAAGTAGTGAAGAGCAAACTATTCATTAAACACAGTCACACAAATCAACAGTACAAATCAAGATATAAGAAAATACCTGATTAAATTATATCTCACAGGGCATGTATCACAAGGATTATTCCTTCCCTTGCCCCTCCCCCTTATCTTTAATTCTTTGCAATGATTTGTAAGCAGACATCTTAGCTCCTAGTACTATACATATCCACGTCTTCAGGGTTGGATTGACCATGGTCCATAAGTTCTGGGTCAGGTTTAAATTTTGTCGTCTTCACTGTCCCTGTTGGAGACATCATAAAAATATTACTATATAATATTTAGTTAGGTTAAATATTATTATTTATACACACATACCCACGTGAGATACAGGTTGATGAAACCACACTATGATTCTTAGAGTACAGCTGTGGGTGGAGTATCAGCCTTCCCCTAGTCTTTATGCCTTCCTGAACACTGTCAGGTGAAGAAAGAAGTGCAATTCCTCTGCCCTGTGCATGTAAAGTGTCATTATGAATGACAAGTATTTTTATTTTATCAGTGTCTGAAGATATGATAGAATGCAAAGACAGAGGAATAAGCAGGGAGTGAAAAAAGCCAATTTCACAAATAAAAAAAAAAGGGATGAAATCCTTAAAACTGTTCTTATGGTTTTCGGACAAAAGAAAGATAACAAGCTGGGATTTAAAGAAATCATGTGATGTTAGCTCTTAGAAATATCATGTAATTTCTACTAATACAGAAGATAGTCACAGGGAATGATTATAACACCAAACATCATGTAATAATCTTGGTACTGTGACATGGTTAACAGTAAGCAAATTATCTTTTCTTGAAGCCATTATATATATATATAAAATTATATAGGCTACAATATATTCTCAAGATTAACAGGTTAAGACAGTCTATTCTATTTTGAAGCAAAGGTAACTCCCAAATGAAATCAAATAACTGTTTGTCTTGGAGTTGAATGGTGTACCTGAGATTAAATTGGGAACTTTTAATTCACCTAATGAAGACACTGGATCTTTAGTATGTGAAGACTCTGCTGGAGAAGATTCTAGTCCATCAAAAGACCTTGATTTCACAGCAGATTCTGCTGATGCATTAGAAATATCCTTCTTTTTCTTAGCTTCTTGTTTAAATGATTTTGATTCTTGCTGCAGCTGTGAATCAGACAAATCATAAAAACATGCACACAGGTTTATGCTTAATATATTACTGCAAAGTAAAGTCACCTGAAAGCTTGTCTTTTACCAAACTATTTTCAAATACGACATCATAAGACATTCAACCATTAACATTAAAGACAGATGTATGCAATGGATACAGCCAGAGAAAAATAAAGAGACTGAAGAAACCCACAACTCAGACACAGTAACGTCAAATTCACTTAAATGAAGTGTGTCATGAATGTATACTTAAAAATACATTTTTTCTCTTGTTTGTTTTCAGCTGAGACCCTGTAAGCATTTCACAAGGAAGTCGCAGTCATTATTTTACAAACAAAGAGTTTTGAGTCTTGCAAAAGATCTACAACACGTAGATTTTACTGAACCCATATTATCCTTAGCAAAGTTAGCATGATTAACCTTCACTTAACCTTCTCTTACATCAACACCCTAGCTAATTATTCTTGATTAATGAAAAATTGTATATTGTTCTGGGAACAGGCTTCATTCAGGAAAGAAAAAAAAGTTAACAGAAACCATCTTTACCACATCAATTCTTGTTTCCTTATCATTTTTTGGGCCTTCAACTGAATCACATTTTCAAAACTCAGAATTACATTTGTGTTTCTTGGTGAAAAGTGAGAACTGCATAAAAACAAACATCTTGAACACAAATCAAATGTTCTAACACCTTCTAAATGTTAAGATGATTGAGAAAAATTCATTTTCTTTAAAAGCAGCAGAAAATACACTGTACATGAAGCTGATTTTATTCCTTAGGAAGCACTACTTCCTAAGTTTCCACTGTACAGGTGGAGTCCAAAGTTTCCATTGGCAGCAGGGGAAAAGGAGAGGTCAGTTTAATTCAGAGATGTGCCAACTCCGGTTCCATATGCAATTCACATAACGTAAATATTCTTGTCTATTTAGTGCTGGGCAAGGCTTTGGCTTCTGTAATATGTCCAATCTTAAGGTAAAGAAATAAAGTAAATAGAGCCCAGAGCAGGACAAGAATTATCTACGAGCTAGAAAGCCTAGCCTACACATAAAAAAGAAAAATAGATTATTTAAGAGGATTATGTCAAAATCCATAATTTTTCCACATGAAAGAGGTGACTGATCACTTGTTTACTATATCTGCATGAGGAAAAAAAAAAACAAAAAACAAAAAACAAACAGTTTAACCCGAGGCAAAGACCATTTACATCAATGGGTAAGAAAACCAGACTCTCCGAACAAGTTGCCTGAAAGAGTTATGAAACTTTCCTCACCATATGTTTATAAAAAAGGCAGTCACATATCTACTTTATTTTTGTACATCTTCTTTATCTGAAATTCAGCAGTCAGCTTAGAACCAGAGTTTGAATCAGAATGCATTATCTTTTGACAAGCTCAGAAATGAGCAATCACGGAAACTCAGTCTGCACTTGTTCGTATTGTGTGTACTGAGGGAGTATATCCCAGAGTATAATGAATATTAAATTGATTAAACATTAGTCAACATTTGCATAAATACTGTAGTTATAAAACTATCAGAGGCTTTTTGTACCTCATTTAACACATATTAGCAAACTTAAACAGCATCCTCAAAACGGTACTTCATATTTTTATAATTCTTTTGAACCTGTGAGTCACCAGTCAGTCCTCCAGCAAGCCTACCTTTGTGGCATCTTCCTCCTTCGCCCACAGAGATCGTACTGCTTCATAGGTGTGCTGGCTTGCAGAATAGACCCTTTTCCCTGTTACCTATTTTTTAGAACACGTAATTTTAACAACAATTCAAGAACACTATGATTTATAGACCTTTCAAATAAAATACATTTTGTTTTGACTAGGATATGGCTATCCTGTGCTCAGTAGGACAGATTTACATCATTTGCATTTCAGCATGTAGGGAAACTCATGTTCTCTTACACCAAACAATCTAAAATTATAATTAATATTGAAACTGTTATTAGAAAACTAAAGGTAGCAATCACATACTACATTCAGTCATTTTATTCACTGCTGGTACTTCCACAATTAACATCTGTGATGCACTGTATCAATAAAGGAAATTTCACTGGAATTCCCACTACCAGTCCCCAGGTAGTT
Organism: Eudromia elegans; assembly: GCA_003342815.1. Lineage (NCBI taxonomy): Eukaryota > Metazoa > Chordata > Aves > Tinamiformes > Tinamidae > Eudromia > Eudromia elegans. The sequence goes on along the minus strand of PTEX01000024.1, from coordinate 1,587,925 downwards.
AAGTCATGTGTAACTGCAATCCTGGGACTAAAATCAGTGGTAATTCAATATTAAAGTACAAACAAACTTACCTTAGCAATTACTACTGACTGAGCTGGGTAACAAACTGAAATTCCCAAAGCAGTAAATCCAAATGGATAAGCCATTTTCTTAAATCTAGAACCTGTATAAAAGTAAATGTTGTAAAGAATTACATGCTAATGATACATGAAACTACTGATTGTATACCTGTGATTTTTTAATCCTGATAATTTTTTATACTAAACATCCTCAGTTGTCTAGAGTAGAAAAAACAGAGTATGACTACAGTCTAGTAAACTTCAACATGAATATATGCGGAAAAAGCTGGTACCCCGAAGGTTGGTTTCTTGATTCAGAAATTCCTCTATACACACATTGGTTTTGAAAACCAACAATGAACAAACTCAATTTAAATCTCCTACCTTGCAATTCTGTTGAATCCACCACTTTCAATAACTACGTAACCCTGCTCTATTTGGTTTTAGGTAACAACAGGATTAGACCTCAAACCTATAGTGACTTATGCTTCTTTACCAACTGCTTCGGATCTTGGTTAGTCTGGTACACTGATATAAGTGTGTCAAGTTACTAGAGAAAACGAGGTTGTATCCAAGAGCACAGTATGGGTCTACATTCCAGCTAATGAATTCTTTTTTGAATACATGGTTTAATCCACTGAGTTTGTTTTAATATACAAATAACATTATGTAATGCTGTGTGTGTTTGATTCACTTTTACAGTTTATAGAGTTACAAAAGAAATAAAGTCCCTTCAAATTTTATCATGAAGGATTTTTAAAAAAATACCAGTTACACAGGTTTTTCCCTCCATTTCAGAAAAATGCTCCATCTTAAACATGGAAATATTTAAAAACAAGTGGCAAATCCTTACCTTTTCTTGAGAGTGCAATGCCAGCTAGGCCTGATAATACAATTACTCCAGCTTTGGGAAGAAATTCCGGTGGCGGATTCTTGAGGTAAACATAAGCATCTTAGAACAATAATAATAAGAAAGTATCACAACAACTCAGTATGAATCTTTTGTTCTAATTTACCATTTCAAAAATAAAGATGTAAGTAAAATGATACATATTCAAAGTAAAACATCATTCAGGACTGGAATTTTCCTTAACAATTGAAGGTGCCTTACTTTCCAGGCAGACATTCTAAAGTGTTAGACAGGAACAGATTTCTAATCAAAAGTCCTCAAATCATATCAGCAAAGAATGTTAAAAATTTTCCTATTTAGGTACTTCCTGTTTTGTAAAATGTTAATATTAAGACTTAATAAAGGGAAAGGAGAACATTTTTACTTTACTGTAAGTAATTATAGACAGATAATACATTCCAGAGTCTCTCAATTTACTATTTTCAGGGCAAGTAACTTCTATCTGTAATTGCTGATGAGTATAAATGCAAATACTATCCGTAGTCTGTATTAGAATTAAATAATATTTTTATAATTAAGAGAGGTTGTGAAGTTTCCAGCCTTGGAGATGTTCGAAACCTGCCTGCATGGAGCCCCCAGCAAGCCTTCTCAAGCTGACCCTGCTTTGAGCAGTGGGGTTGGAGTAGAGGATCTCTAAAGGTCTTTTCCAACCTCAACAATTAGAAAACATTCTGCAGAATGCAAGGCAATGGAAGCTTAAGAAACCTTCTCTATGCCTTCTCTTGTCAGCATCACAGTAAAATCTAATATTTCAGCTGTATTCTAAATATCCTAAATCTACAAAAAGTATTACAAGGTCACAAAACACCTAGGCAAAGGAATATAAAATGCTACCTAATTAGTTATTTCTCTCATTTGAGAAAAGAATTGGAACTCCATAGGAAACTCTCTTTTTTTTTTTTTCCCGATACTTGCAGGAATTATTTGAGTCTAGTCCTCTTATACCCTCCTTTCACCTCCATACAATTTTGTTATCTTCTGGTTTCAACCAGCCACATTGTATAGACAAAAACCAGAAAGCAGTCAGTTAAGAAATATGTAACTTGCCTACCTTTTCCAAACTGAATTGAATCCACTATTCCATTTTTAACAAAGATGAAAGTATTCTATATAAAAAAGAAGACATTAAATGAATGCAAATATTTGGTAAAAGTAGACATACACAGTACAAAAATACCTTGTTGGTACATGTGGTTTATCATAATATGACAAACAATTACATAATTTCATCTTGCATTTCCTTCCAGATCTTTCATCAAATCCTGCATATTTCCTTCCAAATTGAGTCAAAAAATTAGGTACAAACTTATCTTGATCTAAAACAAAAATCTTGCAGCCAATTAAAGGCATCACGGCCCAGAGGGCTGAATAAAATAAGCACTCATTCTTTAGGAGATTAATAACGACAATTTCATCTAGAGTTATTTCATTGAACTTATTTCCAGTACCACTGAATTTGTACCACCAGGGGACACTGCTCGTCAATCTCTAAAACACCAATTTACTCCTTAAGGTTTACAGGTACAAAGAAGAAACACATTTATAACCGAATTATTTTAACTATAAACTGGGATAATTGTCACTGATGAAAGTCTTCACAGGCAAACGGAATCAAAATTTGCAGAAAACACAGGCAAACGTTTTTTGATTTGCTGTTTCCAAAATAATCAAGTTCATTTTTTTCTAGGAGGAAAATACAAACATAAAATTTTAGAGAACTAACAGCAACCAAGCTAAAAAGCTGCATTAGGTTATGTAAAAAATGGGAAGCAGACGTTCTTCCTGAAGATTTAAGAGATGGCACCAGAGGTCCTATGGGAAGCTCTCACTTCTCCCACAAGTGCTACCAGAACAGGAGGAATTCTATGAGCAAAAAGTTAAGAGATGGTGGGGAGCGGTAGGAACTGCTTTGATCTTGTTGGACAAGTAATTTAAGCTAAAGGGGAGGTGTTATCTTTGAGCAGTAAAGACACCATGATGAAAAGTATGACGTAATAACAATGCCTGGAATACTTAATAACAAAATTGTGGGGTATTTTTGGCAACTAATTAAGAATAGGTTGCTTTATCGGTTACACTGGGCTGCTCTCAGCTTGTGTTTCCTAAAGCATCCAAATTAGGTACTCCTAATTTGCCCTTTGGAGGCAGTTATCTCTCTGTTAACTGTACCTGGAACTTCACTCTCCTAAGTACGGGTAACCTTTGTTTCTAAAGATAAACCTAAAGCACTGTATACATATATATATATATATATATGAATCTGAGAGACAAAGGAGAAAAAAAATGTATGAATGTTACCTTAAAAGGCATTTGTGTTTGTTTGAGAGATTAACTGTTAGGAAATAGTTCTATTATACTTGTCATAGGTTAAACATACAAAGCAACACAAAGTCTCACAGAGACAAAAGACAAGTTACCTGATCAAAGATGGAAAAACATATTTCACTGAAAAGACTTTGTTTCTGCTAATTGTATCAGCCAATCTGAAAACAGAATTGCTTCACATGCAAATCTGCCTAATAGGGAACTAAATGTATTTAACCATAATGCATAACACCATTTGCTGACTAGTTTTTACTGCATAAGATATGGAGTAAGTGATCTAGCCAAGGTATATAATATCATTTATTTTGTCATCTGTTCCTAGTATCAATGAACATGCATCTTCCAGGGCTATGCTGGTTCAAGCACTCGAAGAAGAACAGGGTGAAACACGCTGTATTTTAATGCTTTTGTCTAATGCCAGCAGAAATAGCAGGTAACTTGAGAGGCGGGTTTTTCTTACCTTGCACCACCTGAGGTAGCGGCTGGTTGTCTGTCTTACTGAACAAAATCCCTTCTGCAAACGCCCAGGCTGTTCCTCGATGTATTTAGATTCCAGAGGTGGTGAACAGTAAATTGGAAGCTGGAAAGAAAAGCCTGACTTTACTGAAGGGAGACAGTTTTAGATAGTGATTAAAAATTCTCCAAGACACTGTATTCTTAATTCCTCCCACATGAATAAATAAAACCTCTGTATGCTCTTTTATATGCAGAAACTTTCTTTACAAAAGTATGACTGCAGTTTAACTCTTTGGAAATGAAAATAGGAAGCATTACATAGGTAATAGCTGAGCATTACCACATATAAAAAAAGTGTATTTTGTACCAGAAAAAAACATGAGCAAGAAAAACTGGACATAGTACATTACTAGAAAGTATACAATAAAAAGAATACTATTATTGTGACAAGGATTACACTGGTTTACCTTATATGGCTTAATCTGGAACTGTTCAATGAAATAAAGTATTTTTACAGTAACTCTTCATGCTTGGACTCTCTGTTCTATAGTGGACCATGATTTAGAAGTTAATTTGTATTATCAGCTACTACTTAGACATATTTTTTATTTACCGAGCAATATAATTCAATGGAAAGATATGCTGTTCTGTTTTCCAATTTAAAATTCTGTTTTCTAACACAAGATTTCCAATATTGCAATCAGAATCCTACCTGACTTGGTTTCATTAGCTGGGCTGTCGATTCCCTTCCTGTTGCTGCATATACTGTAAGAGACACACATGGCAGTCCAGAACACACAGCTGTCAGCTTGGCCATCTGGGTCACGGAGACAAAAATAAGCACTCTTAATACAGAAATAACAATTTAATTCCAGAAAAATCCAGATTTTACTGTTGTGTTGTATACATTTAAAGTTATTTAAAATAGTGTAACTTTTAAAATCCTCTCCTATCCGTCATATACTAGTATTTTCTCAAAAAAGCACTACAAAGAAAAAGATAAGAATCACTGAGAACCGTTACCGAGTAATTTTGTATTCAAAGTCACATTGATGATTCCATCATCATTTTGAGTAAATTCGAATCTCTTCAAAACACAAGTTTTCCAAATCAACAAATCACTTTTTGGGTTCAGCAAAAACACCTCAATTTTATGTACAAGATTTCCTGATCCCACCAAACAGAACATCACCTCCTTTCCATCTCAGAGAACACATCAGCTACTGCTTGGAATTACTGTGTGTTGGCAGTAAAACAAATCGCACAGTAAGATCACCTGCCTAACGTTTCAAATGACCTAAGCTGCAATGTAAATTGCAGAAATACACTCTCGGCCATGTGAGTTTGCCTACTCACAACATTAATTTGGAAAAAAAAAAACCCACTAGGTTTAAATGCAAATACAGTTACATTTAAAAATATTCCTACAGTATGTCTTAAGATTCCAAACAGCATCAATACTCGTCATGCTGGCATATAATAGCACATAAAGAAAACACCTACAATACAGTAAAGCATCTGGAACTTAGATAGGTTACGATTTCTTCCATATCAGTAAAGACATTTCTGCTCTTTGCTAGAAGCATTTCTGAAATTTCAGAAATGTGCAAACACATACAAAAAGTCCTCCCAGCATCTACATAGAGAAGACAGTATCAAAAGGTCAGAGAAACTGAACAGGAGAGAAATAAACCTGATTTGGGTAAATATTTTAATTCCCTAGCATAAAGTTGCATCACATCCTCATTGTTTCCTCAGTTTTCAATCGAAAAAAGCCCTTAAAAGGAGTGAATTTGCTTCATAGACCTTAATGGTAATAATGAGAACAGGCGTAAGGTTTCACAAAATTAATATAGGAATATAAAGAAAAACCAAAGCACTACTGTGAACTAGCTGATGTTCATCAGAAAAATCCCATACAACTACTCATAACAACAAAACATCATTGTACTGCAAACAGTGCATCTAAAAGGTAAATAAATATATAGAAAAAACTATATTATCCATATTCTTTCCACATAATATTCAGCTTCACTGATATCCTTTATATTGACTAGCATTGTAAAATAGTTCTTATTCTATCCAGTGAGTCACATGTTGACAAAAAGTACTATGTTCCAGCTTGATTCAGTAGAGCCCTGATGATCGAACACCATTTCTACAACTGAGTTTACAGCCGCTCTCCTGAGAAGCACCTTGTCATTTTTCCCTTGTGCAAGGGTGTAAGATGACTTCCACAACATTAAAAATAAAAAAAGAGAATTGAATAACATATTAATAACCGTCTTTACAATAATACAGTTTTAAGCAAAAATGTGCGATCTGGGCTACAGATGGTATGTAAAATGACATTATTAGACATTATTAGCTATCTAAAAATATCATAATTCTATTATCCTATTTCAGTGCAAGATGCTATGAAGACAACATACCAATTTTCAGTAGTCACAAGAAGGAAAACAGAATTTAAGAATGAGAAGGCATGAAGACATACGTAAGTTACATTTTTCATGTAGCACATCTGGTTAATTTATTTCAGAAAGTCAAAAGAGTGTTTACGAGGCTAAGCATAGAAAGAAAGCTATACTGCAAATGACGATAGCAGAGCAATTCCTGATTGACACTAATTGCTTTACTTTGGGACACCTGTAGACAAATGCATGAATGTTTAAAAAGCAGCTCAACTATCTACATTTTATGCTGCCCTAGTTGTTCTCCATAAGGTTTCACTGTGTTTGACTGAAATCTCAAATAACTTAAAAAGAAAAAAAGTAATCTGTAGTGCATTCTAGAGACCTCACTGCATTAAGTTGTCCATCCTCCTCCTTGTGACTATCTATATGAAAATTGACACTTGATAATACATTCAAACGATATTATATATTAAACAAGGAAAATGACAGCTAAGAAACAAAGTCAATACAACGTTGAACCTTAGAAGTCTCATTGTTCATCTAAGAAATCAAACAATATTTACCTATTAGGTCTTCTCAAATGAGCCATAAAGAACTAGGAAATACCATTAAGAAAGAACTGCCTCCAAAAAAAAAATGACCAAAATAAACTCAGGCCATACAAAAGCTAGAATTACATGGTTATGTGACTTCAGAATGTCAGTCAGTAACTGTTTCAAAATAAAAATCCATTCTAAAAATTCCAGCAGTATGTTAGCTTTTTCTCCTTCAGTGCCTACTCTGTATTTTAATTCTGTTTCTATCTCAATTAATGGACTAAAAAAATGGACTAAGGCCTAAGAAAATAGAAGAAAATGACTCAATCCCTAATGGCAAAATAACTAAATATGTGCATTTTACTAAAGGGTCCTTTAAAAAGCCATGAGTCCATGCATTGCTTTCCAGTGAGGAACTCGATATGAACTCACAGGTCTAAACTTCAACAGAATTACAGTTATTGGAAGTTCCTAGAATTAATGTAGAAATGAAAAAAAAAAATAGAAAAAAAAGGAAAAAAAAGGCCAAAGATAACAGTCAGATTTCCCTAAAATCACTCTCATGCTCCTGCCACTGCCATGACACTACAACACATAATAATAGTAGGTTAGAGGCATAAGCAGCATATCATTCATTTCCAAGGATGAAACCTAACAGATCTGGCATTATTTTTGATCAAAAGACTAGGGATAGCAATTATTTGCTGAAGTAAGAAAATGCTCACTCAATTATGCTCTCCAGGAGAAAACTGTTATGGCTACATCTTTTTAAAACAGAACTAGAGTAAGACTAGTCAAAATATAGTAATAAAGCTGTCAAACATACCTGGATAATTCTTGCTTTAAGTCTCTGCATTTCAAACAATCCACTTCAAAGTGGTAGCAATTTTTCAAAGATCAAAAATACAGATTCTATTAAAAAAAAAAAAAGTTAAAGCTATATGACTACAAAGAACTTTATATCTTTAATTCAAAAGATGCAGAATATAAACTAAAGCATGATAAAAACATATATGTCCCAGTAATTTACAGAAATGTTGTTTCTTACTGAAACTTTGTAAATTCAGTCTATCTGCTTCAAAAACTAGTGCATAAATAAGCAAGTCTGCCCCGAAGGTGGGAGCAGCCTCATGAACAAAAAAGGTAAATAAATAAGAGATAGGTTATCCAAATATACATATCTACATAAAGTTATATATAAAACCTGATCTAACACAAAACCAAAATCTACTAATGAGATGAAAATATGATTACAATATAAGCAGCTCCTGCATGATGTATTTTCAGTGGAGAGTTGCTCTTAAAAAAACATGTGAAATAACAAACACAGTTTTCACGTCTTACAAGAGAAAGTTGCCTCTGAACTTTGTGTGTTTTTTTCTCAGAAGTGCCATAAGAGCACGCAGTAGGTAACTGTCCAAGATCACGGACGAGCGAGGTGTTAAGGGGACTCAAACGTAAAAAGTGAGCTATTTTAACAGGACAAACTTTAACAAAAACTAAACACCAAAATACGAGTTGGTAGCATTTATAATCAAGAAAGAAATGGCTGGTGAGATCAATCACAGGACAAATACATATAACTGATTACAAACGGTTCTGTAATGACAAAAAAGAAAAGCATATTAAAAAACATTGCTATCAGCTACAGTAACATATTACCCCAAATTCATTACTTGTATGTTGATGAACTGAAAACTAATTGAACTGCAGAAAGGCACCAGGCAGAAGCAACCAAGTCTTGCTGCAGAGGACAAAGTTTAAAATTCATCTAAGATGTGCTAGAAGAACAACTGCTGCCCCCATGACTCCAGCCACAAGAACATCTGCAAAATGTTTCATTCATGCAACTAATATCAAAACATCCTAACACTTATTAAAAACAACAGTTTTATCATAAGGCCTGTATGAAGCATGGAATAACCCAATACTAGATTTAATTCCAGCAGTAACTAACCTAAAGCTTGGCAATTACCTGAATATTAATCATCAGTATTTGGTTATATAGCTTATAACTTTTAAAAAAAGAATTTTTCCTTTCAAGTTAACTTTTAATGTGAAATCAAGTCACTATTACCATGGATGAATGAGAACTTGTGAAAAAATTTTAGTAAAACTCAGTATGAACACAACATTCAGACTAGAATTATTTAGGACAATTTTGATTGAAAGGAGCCTGCAGAGATCCTCTAGCACAATCCACTGCTCAAAGGAGATAAGATCAGTTTGGTCAGGGCTTCACCTGGTCAAGTGTTGAACAACTTGAAGAATGAGCACTCCCCTGTTCCAGCATCCAAGCACCAGCCTAGGGGCCCTTCACAGCACTGTCTAGTGTCGTCCGTCTCTGCAGCAATCTGGTTTAAGCAGTTAACAGAAAATCATACCTCGGAAAAAAAGCTATCAGGAGAGACAAAAACAGAGCTGAAAACTCTGGGCCAAAGCAGGAATTGCATTTTGTTACAGCTAGATATTAAATGAATTAGCTCATACCCTGAAATTCCACCATTCAATTATCTATGTTCAAACAACATAATGTAAATACATAATGTAAAAAAAAGTAATTAAAATTTTGTAAAAGACAAACACTGCTCAGCAGTATTTTAGGGAAGCATTCATCAGTAACATACACTTACAATTCCAGGTATATATTACATTGCTTATCGCTTTCTGTAAATAAAGATTTACTGCTTGCAATTTACTTGAGATATGGGCACATTAAACTGCAATGTTAATATTATGAGGACTGTTAAAATGTTGGATTCAGAAGCTTCTAATTTGGATTTTTACTTATCTTTGTTTATATACCTCTAACGATAACTACAGAAATAAAACATGCAGGTGGAACAGCTGCACTCCAGCTTACTGATGCTCTGTGGATTTATTTTTAATATGTGCCTGCCAGAGCATTATCCACCTTGAGGGAAAAAAATCAACAGGGTTAAAAAAGAAACATAAACTTTTCACTGTAAATAATAAACAATACACAGAAAATTATGTCACTTGACCAAGGACACTGAATCATTTACGTATTAAGCTACACTAACTAAAGGTCATCCAAACATACTGTCGAGTCAAATACTGCTCTTTTTTCCCCACTTATGTGTCCCAAACGAGGTCTGGGGGGGGAGAGGGGCTCCTTCCCTCCCTTGGCTACATCTGCCTGTGTGGTCTTTTTCTTTACTTGCAAACACACATCTTAACTGCTTCGCAAGAGAACTCTTGCAAAATCTGTTCATGGGAAACAGAGCTAAAGCTGCTTAAACGTTTGACAGAAAGCCCAAGACGTCTGCAGGTGTGCTTCCCCCTGGTTAAACACAGAACCTTATGTACGCTTGGTTATTTCAGACGTTTGCGACCCTGTGAGCCTATAAAAGCACTGGTGTTTGCAGCACTGCTGGGCTTTACGATCCTGCCACCGAAGGTGCATCCTGATGATGTTCGCCCTCTCGACCACGGCCTCTGAAGCTCCTCAGAAGGCCCAGGCAGATGCAGGACAAGAGCTACTCCCAGTCCTACGACTTAACCCGCGCACGAGCCAGGCCCTTCTGCCACAAGCCCTGCGTGGAGAGGAGCCGCACGGAGCCCTCCCACCTTCCCACTCGGCCTTCACCCCTTCACCCTGGCCTACGGGCAACCGGCTCAGCCAGAGGCCGCTAACCCCGGCCGCCAGGACCCGTCCCGCGCAGGGGGCGCCGCACAGGGGCCAGCGGCCGCGCCGAGCCGAGCAGCCCGCGGGGAAAGCTCGCGGCTCGGGGAGCGGAGCAGGCGGGAGCCGCGCGGCTGTCGCATGGTTCCCGGGCTGCCCCCAGCCGCGCGGTGCCTGCGGGCGGAGGAGCCGCGAGCGCCGCCGCCCGCGCGAGTAGCCTCACTCACCTCGGCCGCCATCTTAGCGACGGCGCCACCCCCGTACGGCGAGCGGGAAGGGCCGAGCGCGCGCGCCCCCCGCGCCGGGGCCGCGGCCGCACGGCCGCATCGCGGGGCGGGCGGGCCCAGGGGCCGGGGTCACCTAGCCCAAGCCCCGCTCCAGCAGGGACACCCAGAGCACAGGGCGGCTCCGGGCCGGTCTGGAAGGGCTCCATATCACCCCTCACCGCCACCACTCAGTAGATATCCAGGGGGACACCTGGCAAGGGCACTTGCACTTTGACTCCATGTGCCCGCTAGGTATCACAATACTGCTCAAGACAGATGTAACAAATACCTACAACAATTCAAACACCATTAAAAAAGGAAAAATCAACAGCTCGTATTCAGGCAGAGCCTGAGGACAGACAGCTGGGTGGCAGTGGCAGAAACGACCTGGCTCCAAAGCAGGGACAGCAGCAGCTCTCAAGCGCTGCAGATGTCCTAAACGAGGACCGTGTTCCTCTCCTGATTGCATAACTCGCAATAGCTCTACCTCCTTTCAATAATATTTCACAAAAATGTTGGAAAACTTTTGGTGAAATGTCAAGCAAATTAATGGCATTTCTTTGTAACCTCTAAGAGTCTGAATAATCTATGAGATTCTATGAATTCTATGAGATAATTTTATCACTCCTAACCCTCCTTTCTCACCTCCATGTACCCCAGGCCTACTCGACCTGTTTGCCCTCAGGCCTGCTCCCCCTCTCCCTCAGTAGGTATCGAGGGGAATCCATGGCAAGGTCACTTACAGTTTGACTTTCTGTGCTTTCCACGTACCAGAACACTGCTCAAGATGAAGGCCATGAATACCTAAAACAATTCGTACGTATTTAAAAAAGTAAAACCAAGCAGCGGTGGCTTGGGGGGGCCTACACGCTTTGTTTCCTTTCGGAGATTCACCTCGCGATGGAACATTTCACGAGGAGAAGCCGCAGATCAGTGTTGAATCCCATCTGCCCTTTCTCGTGTTTCTGCTCTCTGGGACCTGCAGAAGGCTTTAAACGCAACTCTTTGGAAAGCAGTAATGTGTCGTTCTCCTGTTTTGTGAAGAAATCTCTGATCTCTACTGTCTTGCAGCACTTCTCTCAAAGAGACTTTCAGCTGTCCAGTTCAACTGGCGTCGCCTCTGCTATTTAAAATTCGTACTTTTCTATATGCCCACAATTGCTAAAACACTTCAAATTAACATCCCCATGCAGAAAAGAAGGATTCCAAGATGAAGTTCATCAGAGGGATTATTTCTGCGTGTTAATACACAGGAACGGACAAAGGTCAGTGAGAAGCACAGCTCAGTTATGGTAGCCATTCATTATACAGAGATAACCTCTGAGGAACCTCAAGCCGATGCCTTTTAGGTAAGTTACATGATTCATGAATACGGCACGGTACATCTTTTCCACTACAGCTTCATGCGTACGCTTACCCAGTGAAAACTTTCTTCACATGATCTGGGTGTTTTCAGGAAATCAAGTTCCATGAATATATCAAAATGCTAAACAAGTCCTTGCACTTGTGCAACCAAAAATCAACAAAGCAACGAGAAAAATGTTGATAACAGAGTCAAAAGGTTAACCATGGTGGACAGAGGAGGAGTGGGGAAAGGAAATGGTTGAGAGTGAAGTTACGTATCTGCAGCAGCAGCGAAGAGATGAAGCCTTAAATCTGGTAGGGAACTGCGGCAGAAGTACCTCTAGTGCCAGCTGAAAACTGACCTGAGCAACCACAAGGAGAAAGCAGAACTAGAAGCCTAATGGTCCAAGTAGAAAGCACCTTGCAGCCACACTGCGTTATCAGCATCCAGTGCTACAGGTATCTTAGGAGTTTGGATGTTATCACTGTTATTTCCTTTATATCTGCATTTTGTGTTTGAAAAAAAAGAAAAAGTTTAGGCACTGGCAGGAAAAGAGAACACTAGCAAAAAAATCTTTAAAAGGTTTGTATCCAGTCACAAAAGCTGAACTGAAAACAAAAACGTAAAGAAAAGCATTTCTAGAACATTCCAAGATTCATCTAGTTCAGAATCCTGTTTATAACAAGAAACAAAAGACGACACCAAGGAAAGCCTAAAGCTAGAGAATATGTAATACTTACAACACTTCAGCGAGCACACTGAGCGTTCAGCCTTTTACAGACCATGGACATCATGAGCTATATGACTTCAGTTGGGAACCCCCAGTGACTTGCTAATACTTGAACCTCTGCGGTTTTCCTTGGCCTCCAAGCTGTTTTAGCATTCACCGATTTGGCACCAGGTTCTATTGCTGAACTCAGGAGAGCATTTCCTTCTGCTGGTCTTGAACATAACTTACTAGCTTCTTTACCTCCTCCAAAGGATCGGATAGAACTAGTACAATCTTACTTCCTTCTAGCACAGTTCATAAATTCTCTATCCATCTCTTAAAAGAATACTCCTCAAACGTGGTGTCTTGGGCCTCTTGTAGAGCTCCTGCTGGTTTCCTGGAGATATACAAGATGATTTAATCCTTCCTCATTTAGTAATAAGGTTGTCACCTTCATGCTGGCACCTGTAGCAGTCTTGCATATAATTAATTGACACTGCTCCTAATTGTACATTTTTCTTCTGCTTGAAGATGATGTTTTCTCTCAAACATCAGTGCCAGAATTTAAGATGTCAAGTCCTAAATATCTAGATTTTAAAACATGAAAGGGAGAAAAACACTTATATAAACTGTATTTACTTTGACAAAGAAAATGGACTGAAGAATTATCAAAGATAATTATCTATATTATTTATGTTAACCAGCCGAAGTTTCGGTCAAGAAAAGGAAAAATGGTCAGTACAATTCAGAGCATTACTTGCATCAGATGGTTTATGAGTGTTTATTTCACATCCAGGACAGAAGCTTGAATTGATTCAACTTCTAGATACTTAGAGAACACAATGACAAAAAAGGACACAAGAACAAAATATAAGTGCAGATATTTCAGTTTATTGAAGTCCAAATTTACAACTGAAGTTTACAACTTTTTACCCAAAACAAAAGCTTTGTTTGAATTTAGGAAGAATAAATGTTCTTTTTAATAATGTACAGACTATATCTCTTAAATAAGTTATTATCTTTGAAAAAAGAGCAATATGTTCCTTTTTTAATGTTGCAGTGCAACTTACAACTTACACGTCTGTGCAATGTACCATGAGGTATATGCCCAGTGAGCAACACACAGTGAAGTTTTCCATTCATAAATTTTCATTGTAGACACACAAAAAGTTAACAAGTTAATCTGTGATAGAAAAAATGCAGCCAGTTACAGTAATTCACACAGAACTCATCTGAAAAAAGGAAAAAAGAAACCTAACATTCACTGCCTATATAAACTATTGGATCATCTCTGAACATAGACAAGTATAAAATTAAAAATACTGTTGTGAAACTGAAGAAATACTGTATTATCCAGGGGTTGAAACCTAGTTTTACCTGTATTAGTCTACAGCAGTTGATTTTCTATCTCTGTAGCACAAATGAGATGAGGGATTTTTCCACGGAATCTGTGTAGTACCTGCTCATGAAAGGGTTCAAAGCAAGATGGCAGTTATATAAAAGTTTCAGAATATTCATGAACTATGATGTAACTCAAACACTTTCCCGGCCTAAACAGAGAATCTACTATTCCCTCTCAGTTCATCTCACAGCCGATTAGATAAAACAAGGCTGAAACATGGAAGATTCACGAGCATTTGAAGTTTTGAGACTTCCAACTTCTTTTCAAGATGGCTCTTACTAAAATACTTATTTTTCTTAGTGACAGAAAACATATTTTAGAAAGAATCAACCACAACAAAATTTTGCGATAAATAACAGTTCTGCCTCTAATACATATATACATACTGCTTGTAAACAAAAAATGCCCAGGAGTCATGGAGTCTCCATGATTTTTATACAAGGCGCTATAGTTCTTTTTTTTGTTGCTGTTCTTTTTGAAAACAGTCCTGGTGAAAGTTTGGTTTATATCCTTCTATTGCTACAGAAATAGTAAGAATGTTTATATTTACAAAGAGACGAAGACCATGGAGACCCCATAGCATTATTTGCTGAATATTTTAAGTTAGTGGGGTATTCAAAATACACACTGTGAGCACGTTGAGATTAAATTAACAGTACAGGTTGAACACCAGCAGTATGACACTCCAGTGCTTTGGTATTTCAACCCCTGAATATACAAAGACATTACTACAGCCTACTTCACAGTTTAATGCAAGTAAAGTGCAAGCCATAGTACAAGGGTGTCATACATTTTCATACATGTAAGCATTATCTAAAAAAGGCTCTCTATACAAGTTTTATTAGCTACGTTAGTAAACTAGACAGAAGTCACCTATGGCCCAGCAATTAATGGTCTTACAAGGATATTTTCTTTGTAATACAGTATGTGTCAAATGTAAAAAGTTTATTAATACTAGTGCACTTCTCTTGTATCCTAACCTGCTTTTTAGATTCTTAAGTTGAAATCCTTGTTTCTCAGTAAAACAGAAGTCTTAACTGGTAACAGGGTCTCACTGTTATTTTGGCCAGTGAACAAGATTTGTTGATTAAGACATACTTGTTTTGTGGTTGCTAGTGAAAAAAATGCAATAGAGCTAGTATGTATAATGTGGTAACCTTATATAATCTGCAGCATTCAAACAGATGCATTTACAGTTAGTAAAAAGATCTGTATTGATACCCTCACCAATGCCTGAGAATGAATAATATTCTAGAAATGTGAGGACAGAAGCTAGAGGGCGTTTCTGGTCAAACGATATAATTGTCCACATGTTTTATCATTTTTGTAACACTGCTTTCTTTCAAATACTGCTCATACAGTGGCATTCATGCATCCAGCACAGTCTCTAATTGTCACATACAGTGCTTGCATGTATCTGAATTAAAGCAAACAAGTCATCTTTGATTCCTCAACATTAGCCTGCATTAAGCAAGAATACACTTTTTTTCCCTTGAAAACAATGACAGGCAGTAGTTTTTAAAGGTTTTTCTTTTATGTTTTTATTAAATCTAGATCACAGTAGTCTCTCAGTTATATTAAGCACTGATAAAAATCTTAATATTTATTTTAATCCTTCTTCTAAATAGGGAAGTATGGTGTAAATTGAAACATGTAGACAATAAGTTTCATTAAAAAATGCTTCAACTATTAGTTATATAAAAGAATATTAGATCAGAATATGTTTATATGTTTATATTTTATAGGAGCTAAGGAAATAGCTTTTTAAAAATCAACCAGCAAAATAAGACTTGATTTTAAGTAACAATATATTTAGCATAAATACCTGATAGTATGGTTCAGGTTTTCAATACCTATCAATATAACACCCATTGAGAGCCTCTGTCTCACAGTGTAGTTTTATCTGGGATAAAAGCAGAGGGGAAATCTCGCTTGCCTGAAAATGCGACTCTAACCCTTAGCTTTAATGAGGAAAATATTGTATTTGGAATTGTATTGAGGAAAATATGTTTTTGGAATGAATGAATTACCTAATATTGCTCCTTAAATCTTTCCTGTTATTACCCATTTCATGTACTATGGGTAAATAAATATCAGTTGACAACATGGAAGAGAGCTTATCTTCAAGGAGATTACAAGCTCAGTGGTCTAAGGCATGTGGAAAGTTTGCTACAAACCTGCATTTCAAACCACAGAAGCATTACTATGACCTGTGTCATTCCTTCCTCCCTATAGATGCCCAATTTCCCTATTTTGAAAAATAAACTGAAGTAAATTATCCTGTATGAGACAAACATACAACCTATTTGTCTATCATGACACCACTGGAACTTGGGCATACTAATAGCAGTATTTTCAGGACAGAGATCCAGTTACACAAAAGGAGCCAGGCTCTCCTTGAGGATTTTTTCCAGGTCTAGGTCCACAAACAGTAGCCTCTCTGGGGAGAGAAGTTGTGCCTATGCTAGTACGTTGCTGTTCAGACTAACTAAATCCATGCATTAGACATCATTCATACTGTATTTCTTTGGGGGGCAGCTGACAGGCATAGTAGATCAATGCCTGGGGTTTTAGTTTTGTTGAGGTTAAGTCTTGGGGCTGCATCCTGCCTTAGTGCAGTGTCCTGTCAAAACTAAAGGCTGTTTTACATGACCTACAGCTCTCAAGTGTGCCCAAACCACCGCGGCAGTATCAGGAAACACCGCGGTGTGGCAGAGCCTCCCAGCCACGAGGGCCAGCAGCAGTTCCACCAGGCTGTGCAGAGCCCACACGTGCATGCTCCTCGTCCAAGTACCATTAGGTTATAGTGTGGATGAATGTTTAGGTTACTTTGGAAGACAGGCGATACCAAATGATGAAGACTACGAGCAATAGAGTAAGTGTGGGCTTAGGTCTCATTGATATTACTTCAGAGAGAGAACAGAGAGAAGAATTTTCTTTATTCTCCTCAATTAGTATTAAGCAATTTCTACCAAAGCCTTCACTTTTCTCTCAGAAGTTTGGTGTCTACCCTACTAACAGTCCAAGTGAAATCTGCTAAAAGTCAACAGTAAAACTCTACAAATTTTAGTGAGGCTGAGCAATTTCCAGAGCCTCTGTAAAATAACTCCTTCAAACTTACCTATATCATCATTCACACAACTTTGAATTGAAGAATCTTCATTTTGGCCTGAAAAGCTGTAACTGCTGAGGACAGTAAGAATAAAGCTAATTTGCCATGTGTAAGTAGCAATTCCATGCAATGCTTTGGTATTTGTGAAATCTCACTTTCATATCTGCACCACATTCCTAGCTTGAAAGACAGCAGTCCAGATCATATTCACAACCCCCTGCTTGGAAAAGAGATCACATATCACCCTCCAAAGATATTCTGATAGAAGTCTCATCCTTCCTTATGGTGCTAAAGCATAATGCAGTTGAAGAAGTGCTCACAATCAGTGAGGGCGATATCAGAAGTTGAAAAAACAGAGGCTTTTTTTTCTTTCTTGGCAGCAAAGTGAAACAATCTTCTCTGGTTGCTGTGAGG
This sequence comes from Eudromia elegans, assembly GCA_003342815.1. NCBI lineage: Eukaryota > Metazoa > Chordata > Aves > Tinamiformes > Tinamidae > Eudromia > Eudromia elegans. The sequence goes on along the minus strand of PTEX01000024.1, from coordinate 1,570,331 downwards.
GCAAATGTAACCCTACCTGTGCAGCTGGAGAATATGGGCCCAGTATTTTACTACCTTATTTCTACTATAGAATTTAGATATACAAACTGCTAAGAACTTCTCTCTTGAATTATTGCTTGTTCCTATTAACCAGACTCAATTAAGAAATATTTTCACTTAAGATACATGAAAAGGAAAAAAGTCCAAGATCTCGCAAGCAAGTGCTAAGACAGCTACTAAAACAGTTCTCAAAGATCAAAAAATTGAATTCAAAGAACACAGAACTATAAAGCTAAAAAAGGAATCAAGGAAATTTAGTGGAAGCATGAAATCTGTTGTATTATATTAAGCCATTAACAAAAAGTCAGCTGATTCAACGATTGATTTTCTGCAGTTAAAAAACTATCTAGAAGGAATTCTGAAAGAAGATATAAGATCTGAAAAATTAAAAACCACCTGAACACTCTGTATAGTTGCACATATTAAGAATTAATTAAGAATTAATCTTTTATCTTAGAGCTCAGGCAGACAAACCAAATCGCTGATGATGTATTGCATTGGTGCTATTTCTTTTGATAAACTCAGCAGCAAACTGTTTAGGTCTTTTCTCATCTAAACACCTTATATAATAACCTTTTTCTTACTTCATCACACTATTTTTCCCAGACTATATGAAGTATTAAAATAATGGAATATATATATAATTTTTAGAGATCTGATATGAACAAGAGTTCGGAATGAACGAGTTCTCTGTCAGTGCTTCTGTTGTTCAGTTGCACACTAAAATGTTGAGATAATAAATACATTTAGACTTTTTAATTTTTGCACGAATACTGCAACAGATTTCGATGAGACCTGAAAACTATAGTTCTCCATTTCCTGTATTTTATCACTTCAGTTATTTAGACAGAGGCTTAAGTGCATGCTTAACTTCAAGCAAACCATGTATAACAAGATCCTGCTGCTTTGAAGTCACTGGAGTTTTGCTGTTTACTTAAATACTGCTGTAACAGGCTAACTATGTCTTTGTCCTGCACGTTCTAGGCAAATATTGTTATGGATCTGTGGCAGTGATGGTATGATTCGGGATGCTTTGCAAGACTCAAAGCGACTGCCCGTAATACTTCCCTATTAACAATATATCTTAGAATTATTTCAGATTATTGGTTGCTTAATCACTGCATTCACTGGGGTACAAACAAATGCCAATCCAAGTGAGAGTATAAACCAAATCTGAGTTGTGTTTCTTCAGCTGTTTTGTGCACACTTTACTATGGGAATGGGATACATTCACCTAACTCTGGCTTTGTGAATAATTAAATCTCTTCCTGGAAGCTAGTACCTCTTTGAGACATACTTTTCCCACATTTTACTGAATTGTATAACTTTTACAATTCTTGATATATATAAGAGAAAGTAGAATTAATGTTGTAGAAATGTTTCAGTGAGTTTGTGTTAATTTGCAAGTGAAATGACTTCAACTGTATGCACACTCCCTCTGTTCTGCTTTCTAGAAATATTCTAAAAATCATAGGTGCTCAAGGGAAATTGTAAATACACGTCTGAAATCTATGTTCAGTAATATTCACAATGACAAGCATGTGCTCCAAAACCTAAGTCTTAGAAACCATTCTCATCCAGGCAAGAAAGAGAAATACACTATGTGTATTTCTAAGTGTATTTCTTGTGTGTCTTCACAAAGCCAATCACTACAGACTGGTTTCAAATGCCGTTTTGAATAACTTCCACCCACTTGCTAATGGGTTACCTACAGGTAAAAATTATTGCCATCTATTACATAATTCAGAAAAATTTACTCAGCTACTCAGCTCTAGATGTCAGTCTGTTACAGAATTGATTTTTTTTTTTTACTTAATTCTCAGCTTTGAAGCAAGAGAACTTTTATGAATTTTGTGACTCACAGGCTTGTGTCATGTGGATTCACAGTGAAGAAACCATGAAAACCTGCAGTGGCTACCATATGCAGTGCAGATGGTTTTGTTTTTTTCCCCACCACAAAACACTTCAGATTATATTAAAATCAGTTTAAGTTGCAGCATTAGCGAACAACCGACATTGTTCTACTCATATCTTAACTTCTGTGCCACACCTGCTTGCTTATAGTCATTCATGTTAAAGGCAGGCACATTATTTTACAAACACAGTATCTAAATGGCATGTACAGTATGCCCATAGGGCCACCTTGGGATCTATTTGCTAGATGTACAGTGTACATTTTAAGGCACACTATAGGGATTGAGTTTACATTTTGATAACTCTGTCCTTTATTTGCAAAGATGGTCACTATCTGGAAATGTTGCAAAAATAAAAGTTCATCTCTAAGAGTGGCCAATACATTTATGTCTTCATTGTATATTTTTCTCGAGAGATGTGTGAAAATGTGAATTTTAGGGCATTTTAAAAGTATATGTCAACTACCATGTTACATTTTATATACATAGATATGTTTGTGTATACATATATCTAAATATATAAAATGATTGTAGGAGCTCATACTATAAGCTTAATTTTAGTACAGTACTTTAAATATACTGGAATTAATCTTCAGTTACACTTCTGCACTACTTCTTTCTAATGCAGAGCTTGATACGAACATCAGTTGATCTCACCAAATGAAAAATTCAGAAAGAATATTGTCGTCTTATCATGCAATGTAGTAGGCATCCTGTGGCACTATTCTCTTTTCCCATCTATTTACAATACTGCTGAGTACATTATTTTTAAATATTACAGTGTTTGTCTTATTGAATTTGTCATGGCACCCAGCAATTACTCATAATACTAGTCCTGTCACACGTGCGTTTCAATGAATGAATGTGTGTGGGTCAGCATTGGTGCTGAGGTTGCAAGTTCAGAGCCTCCATTTTGTGATTTCAGAGCAGAACTGTACTCACAAATGTCCAGGAAAAACTCGTAGTTCTTTAGTTTCCAATCTTTAAACTTCTTTGATGTTAAGTCGGGATCATCCAGAAGGCTGTTGATAACTGTGAGGTCTCCTTCCTTCGCCTATCAAATTCCAGAAAGACACAGCACATGTCAAAATCAAATTTATGTCACATTTTGTAATTAGGCATCTCATGTCTGTTTTCATTTTAACTCAAAATTCTAGGGATTGTTATTACTGATACTTAAATCTTTTACCTGCTGGCATCTATTACAGCTTAAGCTGTGTGAGAGTTCAGTGCTTTGCACTTTCAGCTACACGCCAACCGCAAATACTACTGAATTCTAGTTTTAGCCCAATAGTATTAGTTTCTTTGGAACTTAATTCTTAAGCTACAAAGAAGGTACCATCTTTGGAAACTATTAAGAAATGATACTTAAGAAATTATAAACTTACATCATTCATACACAAATTAATAATGAAACCTTACTTTTAAAGTGCTCTTGAGAACTCTGATGTGGTGAAGTTTTTCGTTGATAACTGGATCATTACATCTCTTTACAAAAGACTTGCGGAACTCCTGCTTGGTGGAAGGACGCTGTTCTCCAAAAGCTGATAAGCTAGCTTGTTCCAGAGACTTATACAGCTCTTGCAAACCGTCCGTATTCTCTTCAGTCTCATTTTTGTTTTCTGAAAGACAATAAATAAATAACTTTATAAATAAATCCAACAATTCAGCCAGAATAAAAAAAGTCTTTAAAAATATCAGGGAATACTGCAAATTAGTGTATAGTAACACAACCTTCCAATACTCATTTTGATAAAAAATGAGCCGTCTCATCAGCAGAAAAGTTGCACTACACTCAAGCATTTTACATACAAATTCCAGTATAGAGACTGATGCATCTGACGAAGTAGAGCAGTTCAACTACAAAAGCCTTGCTGAGAATACTAATATTAGGGAGAATACAATATAAGGGGTTGGAGAGATCACAGTCCCTCCAAGAAAGCTTACCTTCCATACAAAAACTATTATGCCTTCTAATAAGTACGTTCTCTTCTGTCTTTTCTTCTGCAACTTCCATGGACTTCATGCGCCCCTTAACACGGACATCTCTGTTTCGTGGAAGGCTTTGGCTACGTTGCTTCTGTGGCCTATGGGAACTATGTCCTCTCTGGCATTCCGCCAACGGGAAAGGCCCATCCCGTTCGTGATTGTGACGTCTCTGAACTGGCAACGTTGCTTGTCTTCGTTTCTCTGGTGACATTCCAGGCCGGCCACTCATGTATTCCGTATCAGGAGGAACGGTCTGAAGAAAATGGAGCCCTGAACTCGTTAATGGGGTCTCTATCAGATCCTGCCAAGAGCGTCTTTCTCGGTAAGGAGGCCTGCACCCTGACGAGTGTGTGCTGCCCACTGCGTCTTGTCGAGAGTCCTCTGCAGAAGAATGAGAGTACGTGGATTCACTTGAGAAGTGCCGGCCATGTTTGGGTTCAGGAAATGGGCTTGAAGAATTCACCTGAATACAAACAAAAGCATCCAGCTGTAAGAGATCACCTTGAATACACCCAAGAAAATCACTGCTTGTGTAGAACACTATATGATATACTAATAAAATAAACTTGTGTTTCGATATGCCATAATAAAAACCTCTCTCTCAAAAAAAAAAGATAACTACCAATTCAATCTTCTCTCCAAGTGCGATATTTCAACCACTCCCTATTCTTGTTCTGCACATTCTCTGCCCATGAGCAATGTCTGCTGGAAACAGTGCTGGGAACACTGGTACAGGTTTTCTGAAGACCTGTCTAGCTCACACACAGTCCCGCAGTGCGTTACAAGCACATGAACGCCCCAAAAGAAACTATGAAGTGATTTCACTTCAAGGGAAGAAACATTTCAGCCAAACAAGAAAGAAATATTTCAGCATCCAGGAAGATTTTTGAATTTTGAGGGGTTGCAGAACTTACCAAATAATTTAAATTTATTTAAATTTATTTATTTAATTTTAATTCAAAAATAAAGGCAAAAAAAGTGAAAAAATGGAAAGGGAGGGTCTTAACCTGGATCCCAGTTGATAAACAGCATCACATGGGTGAAAAAAACAGTCTGAACTTCACCCTTGTGATGCTGTTGTCTCAGTCACTTTCTTTGGTTCTGGCTGTGTAAGGATCATGTCATTCACGCTGAAGAAAAATCTGTAAGAAAAACAGAGAACAGTCCTACCTGCTCTTAGAAACACAGATAAACTATTACAGTCTACATTTTTGTTTGTATCTACTACTAGAACCTGCTTATATACAAGATAGTATTATCTTTTTCCTAGTTATCAAAGCCTGTCCATACACAATATACTAGAAATACTTTAGCAGCTACTTAACATCTTATGACACTGTTATAGAGAATACTGTAAATACAATGGTATTTCATACAAAGCTTTATTTTGTAAGCAACCTACCTCTGAAGAGATGTTCTTAAAACAGAAGCATTTCATACTAAAACATGATTATTGTGTGAATATGATCTAATCTTAATATAAACTAGTCTCAGTTAACACAAACTATTCCATTCATCACTTTCTTCTCACACTCTGCAGTAAAGGCAACATCTGAATTTTCTCTGTGGTGAAGATGGTTTTCTATATCCTACAAAACACTGTAATAGTTATACTCTAGTGAAGTAGCTCTGCAAGGAGATATTTGTCTCTCCTGACTTTGTAATGGCATATTTCAGAAACAATCGATTACTCTGTGAGAAACAGCAGTACTTGGTTCTTAAAGAGAGCTCTACCTTTATGGCAATTAAATATTCTTAAACAAGAAAAATGAAAATCGAGGCATACACAAGTTTTTTGGTGCCTTCGAATCAAATGTAATATTTAAGACTCACTGAGGGTGTTCGATGGTAAGTGTCACACAGTGTTGAAGAGCCTTCCTGCTTCAGTGTTGACGAGCCATCAACATCATCCTGGTCGCTTTCACTCCAGTAATCTGCCAACAGAAATCTCGGTTTCACCAGTGGGCTTGCTCACAGCAAGCCTATTTATGGTTTTCAAAACACCATTAGCAAGCAAGGGTAAAGATTTCACAGTCACCTAGGTGCTTTGGCAGTCGCTAAGGAACAGACTTCTGGAAATGTCTAGTACCTAAAACGCACAGATGCATACAAGAGCTATCAAATACCTTTTGGGAGTGTTATAGAAACCAGCTTAAGCACCTCATTCCCACTGTACATAAAATCCTTTTCCAGCCAAAGAATTTTAAAGGTAAAATTTCCAGCAAATGCTGAAGTAGAGCTGGGCTAAACATTTAGTTCAACTGTCATTAGATAACAGATTCCACAAAGGATGGAGAAGTCTGTCACCTGCGCTGGGAAGATGCTTAGCTCAGTGACTGTGACATCCATCACAAAATTTTATTGCTCTGATTTGGGAGATCGTAACTCAGTCTTAATATAACGTTCTATCACTTGTGTTAAATATTTTTTCAAATTATTATTCTGTATTTTATTTTCTCTGCTGAAGGCACTATTAAAAATAGTTTTAAAGGATACTCTCTTGAAAGGCATGTTTTAAAAGACATGGCACATATGTTAGTAAAGGTAGTTATGATACGTCCAACTTTGTTCATGTAATGAATAGATGTGTACTCTCTTGCTTTCATACCCTGATTATATTGCCATAAGTGTTACCTTCATCTGGATGAATATCCTTGTCATCAGGTGTGTAACCAATTGCTGCAAGGCCCAGGCGATTCATCCATCTAACAGAACAATAAACAAATGAGGAAAATTTAAATTAATATCTAATATAAATGAGAGGAAATACACATTCTCATAACTGATTGGTCTAAAAAAAAGAACACTGTTTTATGCTGCACAAAATGGTAGAAAACTCACTGGTTAACCATTTCAAGTAAATCAAGCATATTCCAGTTTAAATACAGTCCAAATGTGGTCTCCCATCCAGACTTCCTGCATTTTACTCTGTTGCCTAAAAAAACTGAAGAATCACAGTAACAATTTCTCATGTCACAAAGAAAACATAAAGCATACAAGTTAATGTGTTAATTAATGATTTTGTATGGGATTTTTAGCAGATATTCCGCACAGAACAGAATTCTCAGCTCTGACTCCTTCTTAAATAGTATCAAAGTCTGTCTGAGCTGCATGTACAAATCATTTGTGAGGAATGATTTCCAGACACTTGGCATAAAGGAGCATACTGCATTTATTTCGCTTGCCATTTCTATTAATTTCAAGGCATTTTTGAGCACACTACTAATATAATGTAAAAAGAAAAACAGTGATGATCACAGTTGTATGAAAACCTGCACTAGGAAATAAATTACATTAAATTTGTATACTCAGAAAGCTAGAATGGTCTGTAACATTATACCACTGATTTAGTTAGTTGAGATTTACGAGACTGGGATAAATTTTTATGTTTGTAGATATGAGATTTCGGGATTCTTACTTTTAATACAAAGCGTGAGGTTTCTAAAACAAGGCTTAGTTTTAGTGTCCTCTAGAAGCAGCTATTTAACACTGCAACATAAAATTGGTCAATAATCTTACTCTTAGCTGATAAATTATATCACGACAAAAATGCCTTTTAAGCACTTTTTACAGAAGATATTAATAATTTTTGTGCAGTACAATTAATCAGTGTAATTCTTTGCTACTTTTACTAGAACAAAATCAGCCTCTAAGAAGCTATGCGAATATATTATTTGTCAAATAGCATAGTTTATGAAAGATGGTATATACTGAGAAGTCAAATGAATGGAAAGTCAACTCTGCTGATCACAGATCCAGCATCCACTGATGCTCAAAGCAATGTGCTGCGGTTCTCAGAGCAACGATCTGCTACCATATCAGATCCAACACTGAGTCATTGTACAGCAAATCACCCTATCAATGCCATGACTTTCTTAAATATCCAACAGGGAAAATAACATACTTCCTTCTCATATGGAATTATTAAAAGAATTAACTTACTTGCAAAACAATTGAAATTGTACAATAATATTGCTTTACCTTTGAACATTAATAGTAAGCAATAAAGTAAAATAAAAAATGGTCATTAGTTTTCACAGATATCAACTGCAGGGTTAAAAGTACCTCTGGACAGTGACACTGTTCATATCAACATGGTAGTTACTCATTTTGCTACAGTGAAGGAAGCAAATTTCAAATGGATTAACAGGCTGACTGAACAGCTTATTTTCTATGGTGCTCTCCACCCTAATTTCATTCAACAAAGGGCATGCTGATCACTTGGAGTGACATTCACCTCTCCTGAAGAGCACATTATTTCCTGCAGTAAATGACGTGGCAGCCTGCCCTACTCATTAGTAAGCATTTGTATTCAATGTTTTTAACTATTTTTCAGTCACCGCTGAACAAGCTACTTTCAATTTTTTTTTTTTTTTTTTTTTTTTTAATAAAGCAAGCTACTCCCATTCTTATTAAGGGAACAGACAACCAAGCTCGTACAGAAGTTCAGGCTCTGCTTCCCTGGAAAGCCTGGCATCTCAGGCAAGTGCTCCGGAACGCTGTGCTCCATGCCTTGTAGGCAAATGTCAAGTTCAGGGAAACACAAAGGGAATGGGTGTCAGAATTAGAAGCTTTTAAGGCATAGATGGCTGCACGTTTAATCAAAGATCAGGCAGTGCAAGACCATATGCCATCCCTATCAAGCAGTTATAGTGAAAAACCAGGAGATAACTTGTCTCTTTTGCTTAATACAGCTGTTCTTCTCATAGCACTTGGAATTCCATGTGATCACAGGGAGACATGACACATCCTGGCAGGTACAGGTATATCAATCTTACATCTATATTCTGGCTCTCTCACTCCGCTTCCTCCACATAATCTACCTTCTTTTTCTTCTTTGATCAGTTTTCGTTCTCGAAGGTAACAACTCTTAACACCAATTTACGCAGCACACACATTGCATACTGGTAAATACTCCGTGCTTAAGTGGGCTTCATTCCAGGCCACACAGGGCTGGCATTCTGCAGGCTGGCTGGGATGCACATGGAGCTGTACTAAGTATCCCAAGGCCATTTTGCTACAGCTTATTTTTCAGTACTGCACTCAGCCCTATAAGGTACAATATCTATTTTAGTGAGGAAAAGTGAAACAAGTGGCAACTGATCAAAATTACATTTTTATTACTCTGATTGCCTTAATTTAGTGAACACATGCAAGAAACAGCAAGCCTCAAGTAAAGGCACTTAAACATGCAGGTAAATCCTGTATTTTGTCTCAGTGGGTTTAGTTCTAAATAATCAGACTCTGCTTTAATTAATTCTGCTGATTATAAACAGACACCACTGTCATTGCTCTGGGATAACACAGAGCTGCGTGGTATGATGCTAAGTTAAATTTACTGGGATAAATTCTGGTTAGTGTCAGGGAACTAGAGCCCAAGGACTTTTCTAAGAGCCTGATTCCAGCCCAAGGCCTAGAAAGGGAGGTTTGCAAGGAGACCGAGGGCAGTCATGAACTAAGTAGCTTTGACAATAATCAAAACTTGATCGCAGAGAGTGAGTCATGCCTGAAATGCCCTCAATTGTGTCCTCAAGCCAGGAGTCTGGAGCATTTTCTCTTACTGATCATCTAATGAAAACACTGGAGAAATGCTAAAATGGACCAAACATACAGGAAACACTTCCATACAGCTTTACAGTCCCAACACTCTGTATTAAAAAAACCCGCCACTACTTGCTATATAAATGCAGCAAATATTTGACCAACTTGGCCAATGTAATTTACATGAGATGAGCGTAGTAATAAGCTAATACAAGGTCTTGGTAAATTTGGGGGATTGAAGGCAACTACCCTTTTCTTAGCAACCTTTCATCTTCACAAGGGTCCATCAAGAGAAAGAAGCAACCAAGACATGAGTATATGTTTTTATTAATGGTGCTAGAAGAATTTTCATTTTCTTGATTTGGGGTCACATCTCCTAAGGATATTTATGTTGCTTATATCAAAATGAGAGGAGGAGCAAAACAGAATGCCAATACTTAAATCAGTTAGATCATTATATTTAAAGTCATTGGTAACAAAAGTCAGAAAATATAATGATGAAGGCAAAAGGTTGAGATAGGAATGTGTTTTAAAAAAGGAAAAAAAAAGATTTTGGAAAGATAAGGGAGAAACGCTGGTCTTATGGAACATATTTAGAATTGGAGGAGCATGGTGGAAAATGTACAAAAGCCAGAACTAAGTTAATTTAATTCATCAAAATGCTTTGATTAAAATGAGCACTGGTATGAAGAATGGCTAGGGGAAAGAAAAACGTTTAATTAAATATGTATTTCTTCTGAGACTAGAAAAAGAAGTATGGCTGGAAGACGAAGGAAAAATGAACACAAAAAACCAGACCTGATTATGCCAGAAAAGGATCTGGGAAGACTCTAGGAGCTGTCTTACAGTGAATAAAAAAACCCCAAAAAACGAGTGAACATGATGCAGTTGTACATAATGTTAATGTCAATTTTTAGACAAAAAATTAATTTTTCCTCCACTTTTGAGGCTAATCTGGCAATACAGAGGAACGGGATTCCTATCTGAAAAACATTTCTTCATATTTCTCTTTGCATTTCACTGGATAAGGGACAGGAGGGAAAGCTCTTTTTTTTTTTCTGCTCTATTTCTTAAAGAGCAGCTAAAATTAGGACACACAGATCTGAAATGATTACTCTTCTGCTGCTTTCTCCAGAAACTCTTTAACACTGGCATATGTCTTAATTTTTAGTTGCAAAGAATTTTCTTAGGTATTTGAGTGAAAAGTAAATTAAACTATAAGAGATCTATTAACACTGGCCTACTGAATGAACTGTCAAAAATCTGTCAAGAAGCAGGCTAGCATGCCTAAAAGATAAAGATGAATTTCAGTAATAAAAATAAAAAAATAAATAAGAAGGATGACAGTGAAAGCCTTGAGTAACTTGTTTGGTGGTATTCCACAGATAAATGTACAGACAATAGGCACCCTGAATTTTGCTTACCATCGGTAGAAACTGATTTCAGAATCCTTCAATTTTGAAAGGTTCTCATTAAGAGAAAGACTATAGTACAAAACATTCAAGTCTTGGAAAAAATCTGAAGGGACCACTCTGATAACTACCTATCACTCTTTGCTTCAATGAGTAGGAGATATTTGTATTTTTGAATGAATAAAAAAAATGTATGGGAGGTATTTATATTGTAAAATTAGCCCAGTTATTCAAATCAAATGTTAGCATATTATTCAGACTGTAAACAGCAGCAGTAGCGTTTATTTAACATTTACTTAACATTGGACTATATTTGACAATCCACTGCACTGCCTGCTTCAATTACATGGAAATAAAGCGTGCAACTAGAGTATTAAATTCAGTGCTAACTTCCTCAGAAATATTAAGCACACAAACAAGATGTGCACGGTATGATAATGTGTTGATGCTCTTGATCAAACCTGGAGTACCACAGTACCATGCCAAGTAAAAGATGAGTTCATCAATTTCATTATTAATGGATGGAATACCTCTGTGGAATACATCTAGGAATACAACTGTGCTCGTGCAGACCTGGCGGAACAGCATGAACATTAATTTTGCAAAGCAAAGTCTGCCTGCAACATGCAACACAGCAGGCAAAATTCAGCTGCAATAGAATAACTGTCTGCTTCAAACAAATCTATTACTATCAATTGGTACATAATTCTTTCTAAAGTAACACAGTATTAAAAGCAGATTAAAATATCCTGCAGTATAAAAATAAATTTAGAGAATAGTGAACCGGAAGGCAAGCAAGTGAGTAATAGCAGCTGTTGAAAGAAAAGCTGGTGGAAAACAATGTATATGCTCTCCACACAATGAATAAAGTAATGATATGTTTTTCTTTTCAGATTAGAACTACTTTACTTGTCAGTGTAAAAGACTTACAGAGCTATTGCCACAGAAAATGCAATTAAACCTTATGGTGAAAAGCTGAAGTACAAGATAAAAGCGCAGAGTATTTACCCTACATCCTCAGAACACATGGTTAGCACTTTGTTGGGAAGCAAGAGAAAACTGCAAATACTAATTTGCAAATCTTGCTTGCTTATTTCAATTGCTAAGCCACATATCTGAGTGAAGGAACTCCAGGAAGCACAGAGAGATCAGCAGGGATGAGCAGGGCTATTACAGAGCCAGCACACCAATCTGTTAGTTGGGCTGGGCCCTGGGACTACAATTACTCCATGGGAACGCTGCATTTCTTAAGAAAAAAATGCTACAAAAAATACTTCAAGTGGAACTTCACATTTATTTGTCTTCTTCAATGTGTAACAGACCTAAATGCTGGAAAAAAAAAAAAGGCTTGACCACCAAATTCCAAACTAATATGTCATCGGGTTAGAACCTGGCTCCTTTCCAACTGTTACTCTTCATGGAGGCTGTCGTAACAACAGCTTCATTGGCTGATTCCCCAGTAGGAGACAGGAAATAAATACTTCAAGGGCCGTTTATCAAGTGTATGTTAGAGCTACCTAATTTTACATGAGCCAGAACACTTTATGGTCAAACAGAAAGATATGATTAATGATGATTATGCTTTTTACCTCAGCTGGAAAAAAACAAATCTGAAGCAAAACAGGAGAATATTTGGCTCTACCTTTGAGAATCAAAGGTACTTACCCACCTTTATCTGCTTCTACCTTAATCACTGAACCACAGAACAGAAGCACAGGGTAATTTAGGTTGGAAGAGAACTCAGGAGGTCATCTGTTCTCATACCCTCTTGCACAGAGGAGAGCTAACTCTAGTGTTGGATCAGGTTGCTCACGATGTAGCTCCGTCATGTTCTGAATGACTCTCAGCCCATCCAGGCAAAATTAACAACCAGTGGCAGTGCCACCAACTGAGCTTTGTTAGCCTTTGTCCCCACTTGGAAAAGCGAGTCGGTGGATCCACCACATCTAAGATGGTGCAATCTGACTGCCCCATGAAAGCAAAGATCATCTCTGAGATTCGAACACCAATCTTGCAAATGATTTCACTATTTTTAGTTGAAATAGAACACTCTCATTATGCTGAAAAAATGTCTTTTTTGTGATTTATGCTGACATGAATAAGTGCATCTTATTCCGTTCCTCTTAAAAAGTACTCAAATTGCTTCTCTCTAGATTTTTAGGTCATTGTCATGTTACTGTGTTACAGTAATAGCATATATTTGTATAGTTGTGTCAGGTGGCATGACAGAAAACTTCAACAGGTGTAACATGAGCCACACAATATAATACTGTAACACGTAAAAGTAGTAGTGAACTGAATTAATTATACTTATTATTATCAATCGGCATTACATGATGCTCCAAAAATATATTTCTAGGTGAGATGGAACTTTTTTTTTTCCAATTCTTAGAGTATTATGATGAAGAATATACAAACTTACCTATTCATTTCTTCAAGACAGTCAGTTGCAAAATAGAAGCTCTTAATTTTGGGGTGGCATGCTTTGAAGGCACTGTAAAATAAGCACAAAGAAGGAAAAAATATCTTTTCTTTCAAGCAGTCTGTCTCTACAGATAAACAACATTGACCTGTTCTGATTCTTCAGCATGTTAGTTTTCACAGCTATTTTGAAGGTTCTGCCTGAATCTCTCACTGTATAATCTCACAGACACATTTCTACGGTCCCATTGCCTTTTCTTTTGCATTTAAATGGCTGTAGGATTGTGCTCTACTCAAACAAGGAATAGAGGGCTGCCAACTTTCTGTGTTAAAAGTTGTTCTGTATCTTCATAGTAATTTTGGAATCACACAGAAGACACACATCATTTTAGCCAAAATTTTATCTTAACATTAATAAAGTAGGAAGAGGGGGAATACAAAAATGACAAGCCAGCTGGTAATTTTGTTTAATTGTAGATGGCACTGGAAATACACCAGTATCCAATTCACTTTACTTAATTATAGATGCTAAGACAACTAGAATCATTTAAATAAATGTTTCCTGAATTGATGCATTTTCTAAATCCTTAACAATCACCTCTGTTCTTTTTGAATTAAACAGAAACAATACAGAAAATATGTTTCTTTTTAATCACCTGCCTTGCACATTTCTTTTTATTTTACTACATCTCAAAACTTACAGGCTTTTTGCATCTTTTTCATTTACAGAAACAACTAGGTTAATTTCAGGTACTGAATAATAGCGTGACAAAAGCGAAGCTGTAAGAGTGATGTTGCTGTGTGGCATGGCTGTATGCCTGCTGCTTCCCCAAAGGTCAATTCCTGCACCACTCGCTCGCCCAGTGCAACTCAATTCTACGTTGCTGATTACACAAGACAAGCCTGGATTCTCACCTTAGGCCGGCGAAGTGCAGGCGTCGCTGCTGGGTTATGAACAGGCTTCATGCATGAGCTAATAACAAGCTCAGCATCTTACACAGTGGTTTGCAGTGAATCGCCGTGGATTGTTATGTAAAGTAGTGAAATGCAATTGTAGTAATACACATAAAAAAGCTTTTTATACAGAAAACTTTTTAAAATGGTATAATCCCTAAAATCTCTCGCAGTTATTTGAAAGTTAGGAACAATAACTTTCTTAGGATGTGTGTTTGTGTGTCTATGTGAATATGATTAAAATATAATTAAAAGGAGTATTTTTAGCAAGACACATTGAATCTAAAGACATTCAAGAAAAATAAAGACTGTGTTGTTCATTAGTTGAAATTTAAAAAAAAAAAAAAAAAAAAAAGAAAAAACCACTACCATTCTTAACCATCAGGGAGGGTACTGACCTCTTTATGGTAATTACTAAGTTCAACAATTAGGTTAAAAATCATTATACATGGCATTATGAAAAATGTGGGATGCAGGTTTATATTATTAATAGCTTAAAAGCAAATTAATGTTTTCTGATGTACTATTATTAATAGAAATGTATACATTAATAGAATTTCCTAACAAATTTCACAAAAGAAATAAATTAATTCCAAAGAGGTATTTCTGTGCTGCTTTACTTTTCATGAAAATAGAGATATATTAAGATTATATTAGGATATTATAGAGACAACTGTAAGTTTAAATTTGGGCAGAGCACCATCATAAAGCATCTTAAATCCACAGAACAAGTCTTAGGAGTTATTTATGCACTGGTATGACATCTGGACATTTCACCTGCAGATCCCAACTTCACTACCTTCTGATGACTAGAAGTATGCTGCAAACCCTTATTACAAGAATTTGTGGCAGTTTAATGAAGTGAAAAGGCCAAAATATCCAACCCATATAAGTTATGATTGGATGGAAAGAAATAAGGAAGCAAAAGAGGAAGGATATTCCAGCAATTACTATAAATTATACTGTTGAAGACTCTAATTAGTAAACAGCACAGTACTCTTCAAGAGGAATTAGTGAACATATGGAAAACACTTACTAGGATGGAAACTTCTCTGATGCCCACTAGATGGCATATGCTTGTTAGTTACATGTACTGAATTTCAAGATTTTAATGCAAAAGATTTTGATCACTATATATTTTTAATATACTCTGATCCATCTCATGATCTTTACTGTGTTGATATGATTTTAGCAGGAAGTGGTCTAATGGTTGTTACTCTCCAGCTTTCTAATACTTGCTACATTTTACTCTTTTCATGACAGTTCATTACCAGCATTCTCCAATTTCTCTAGCAAGAGCATATTATATATATATATCTATACACACATGTATTTATATGTGTGCACATGCACACACTAGGCATCTTCTTTATATAATTTTTATACTCAAAATAAAAAAGTCAATGCTAAACAAAATATTCCTGCACTGTTATACTGATCAAATACAATACATTCTTCTCACAGGTTTCCTATGAGAAAATTCTGTTTTCAGATGCAACATCTCTGCTCTCTGTTCTTCCATTTGCCCCAACTGTTTTCCAGCCATGAGGCTGAAGTATCAGCTCAAATTGCACGGAATCATGTGGTGGATCTGAAGTTTCTAATCCTCCTGATTAATCCTGTTAAAATTTCACATAATGGAGTTCCTGCTTGTAAATACGATTATCTTCTTCAAAAGGAAATTTTCATACATGAAAGAATTTAAAATGATAATACTGGATTTTCAAAGTGAACCTTTTAAAAGCTAGGGCATAACAGAGTTATAGTGATAAACGGAACCTGCCTTGAGCTCCACTGTGCTCACAGGTCCTTCTCAGCACAGCTGCTCCCTGCCAGTACCCTTGAATGGGCCACTCATCCACATGTGCAGGATGCTGCGAGCTCCTTGGGGAGTTTAAGACCTCCGTGAAATCCATTCTTTCAACCTGTGCAGATCCTCTCTGACAGCCCTGCCACTCAAAAGGACTATTTCCCCAGCTCAGTTGCCATCTAAGCCCCTGATGAGGTACCAGTGGCGTGTTTCACCATTTGGGAATGTTGTTCTGGGAAGGACATCGGCAGTCTTTTAAATCTAGTTCCCTGCTATTCCAGGCACTGTAAGATTCAATCCTTTCCACAGAGGAAAAAAAAAAAAAAAAATCCTGAACATAACAGCAGCTTTCAAAATGGAACTACATTTCTACCTAAGTCATATCAGTGACATTTTATACAGAATTTTGATTGCTCAGTTTGAATATGAAGGGCCAACAGTATGGTACACACACTGCTAATTTTAGGACTTAAATCTGTATTCATTACATAGTGAAGATTTTTACTAAGTTCACTTTTTTTGAAAGTTCAAGGGAATGCATTACTTAACAGTGCTTACTTACATACTGATTTCCATTAAGTCTTGTGGATCAGTTTCATCAAAGGGCATTATAATTATCACTATTCTTGAAAATAATGTTATTCACATTAAGTCACACCAAAATGTAAATGACAAAAAAATCTTAACAGAGTACGATCATTTTTAATCATGAAGATGAAGATGCAGGCAGTGCCCAAAGGCAACAGAAAGTTTTTCAGTGCCAACCTAAGAAATCTCCTCTAGCAGGGACAAGGTCATTCTACATCCAAATATAGCCTGAAATCATTACTGTGATTCTGGAGGAGACCGAAAACAGTCTGAGATAATGTCATGATTCCTATAATAATCAGAGTACCTTCATTAAATGCATTAGTGAGGCAAATCAAACCATTCAGAATAATACATTCAATGACCATATATTCTCATCAAAACTTTCTTAAGGCTATTTCATTCAACGTGTCCTATGGACTTGAGTAACAGTCGCTCTATACAACAGCATTCCAAGCCTGACAGAGCACTGAAAAAGAAAAATCTATTCATTATTTAAAAAGACTTTACATTTCTAATTTCAATTAAGAAAGTCTTTGCCCGATTATCATTTCCCATCGATGGCTCTAAAATGAACAGAAATTTGAAGACCACTAAGGTCAGTTCCAAGAGCTGAAAGCAAACATGCTGTAAGTTTAGCTGGACTTTGTTATGCACTAAAACACTAAGCACTCTCTTTAAACAATTTTAATTTACTTAAAAATAAGCATAAAAAATAGGTTTGTTTGCCCTGCCCTTAATCATATTAAATATCAAGAAAACTGCTTCACTGACTTTCTCGGCAGGATAGTTAAAATGGAATGCTAAAGACGAAAACATTCTAATGTAGAAAGAAGAAAGAAGAGATCTGGTAAAACTGAAGACTATCCTAGCTGCGTTTTCTTCTGCTTTACCAGAGGGAGTAACAAAGCACATGTTTGAACTTATCTGGAGTATGCTGGGTCAGAATGGATCACCACCAGCATAGTTTCATTTGTAAAGAGAAGGTACAGAAAGACCACAGAAACCAGACCACAGAAAGCTCTTTCTGGTCTCACCAGAACCGTTGTCTTTCAGTGGAATTAGGCAACAGGAATCACGGGCAGTCCTGTCCTCAGTAAGGAGGCTATACAGAAAGGGATCACTATGTGCTGGGAGCTCACGGTGGTGGGAAGGACCCTCTATTCACACAAGGTGGATATACTGAAACAAAACCGTGTGTAATAGTTTTCAGTTTCCATGTTTCCGAGGAGTAGGAACAATGTAATAAAAGTGTTGTTTTGATGATGGGAGAAATATATGAATGGTAGACCATGAAGGAAGCAATCAAAGTCTTATTTTGTTAGGGGAACATGAAGTAATAATACCTTCTTATTTTTAACACTGGACCTACCTCTTCTTCAAAAGATTCAATGCCTGTAGGTACTCAGTTTTGAACACTTGCAAAGCATTAGGTATTTTTCTTCTTTCCTTTGTACATATGTCTTACAGAGATTGTTCTCTAAAAAGCGTTCCTTGTAGTGCTCAAAGCAAGTCTCCGGAAGCTATTTCTAGCTCTGCACTATGATCCTGTGTTTGATCTTTATTAATACATTGAAATTGCTTAAGTGTTTTCTGTTCTAACAAAAGGGTATGTTTTTCCTAGATATTTTTTCAATGCAATTATTAATATCTACTCATACTTCACAGGAATTTTATGGTACTTGGTTCATGTTTATTTCCTAAGTGATATCCTCAGTTGAACGGAGTAATAGAAGAGTAAAACTGCACTGCCTTCTACTTCTCAGACAAACAGTAACTATCATCATAGCTTCAGACCAAAGCAAGCACTTGAAAAGGCTTGATTTTCTGATCAACAGACTCTAGGACAATTTACATATTCAGTAGCTTCTCATACACATGTTCGCAGCTGTAGGACATGTATACCTGAGACCAAGACCATGTTTAGTCATTAGAAAAGCGTGACAAAAATTCAGGATGCTTAGTTTTAACTCGGAAAGCTTTGATCAGAGAACATCACTAATGCTGCTCTGTACAGCTCCAGAAGGTAGCAAGTTTTAAATATCACAGATGTAGCATACAGAAGACGGATGTAAGGTAGGAGATGCTTTGAGACTAGCACTTCATCCGTATTACAATTGTTCTGATAATCCTGCTGTTCTTGACAGATGTGAATTCCACTCCCAACACTTGGGATTACAAACAATCTCCAGGCTACAGTGGTGCCAATGAGTGTTAGTTATTAAATGTTCCTTAGATGTGGAAAAGTTTAACATATGGCTTGTTCTGGGAGCACAATGCAGCAGTAACAGGCTCATGGGCAATAGAAAGACTGAAACAACAGTTATTTTGCATGTGGAAACTAAGTATTGTAACAGCTGATAACAACTCAATATTAGGTATGCAAGCTTTTTCCATAAAGTAGAAATGGAGATTATACACATGATCAGTTGCTAAGATATTCATTATATTTACTATAGCAATTCTTTCTTGTACACTGGATTCTCATCTTAAAGACTCCACTGACAACAGTTCTGTTGCCTAATCTTTTCATGTTCTTCTGTTCCACTTAGTTAACTGAAACTGGGCTATCTGCAAAGCTAAGCAGGAGATATCAAATTCTTTTAAGACTGCTTATGATGTGGACCTCATGATATATCTTTTAAAATAAAGAGACTCAGTAAGGCTTAAATAAGCCCATTCCTTATACTATCCAAGGTTTCCTGATTATAAATTTTATTACTACAAATATGTCCAAGAGTGAACCTTTCATTTATAAATATCGTTGATACATTACTTACTGTTTCCTTCTGCATTCAATTGCTCTGTCTATCCTGAACTCAGGTAAACTAATGAATCCTTCTGCTTTTTCATCCTATCAAAAGGAGAAGAGGAAGTGTCAGTGACAAGTGCACAGAGTTGAAGAATAGCGCAATGAACAGGAGGCTCTTTGAGTCTTACGCTAAAAACAAATGTCCACCCAACTGAAATACTAACCTTACCTTCCCAGTGCTGTTTTTACTTAATTATTTAGACTGCCTAATAATGCAATGTCAGTATCTTGATGAATTAAGTAAATGGATGGTTCCTTAAATAACCTATAATCCCAATTCCCTTTGGCTGAAGATTACAAAAAAAAACTTTTAAACACTGAAAACAGCAGCCAAAATACCGTTCTAGACATCAACAGCTACAGAAAACAATTGTGAATACTTTGTGTTAGTTCAAGTAACTAGTATCTGTGCTTTCTGTAAGAGCACCGTCAACCTTTGCTATTTCATTAAGTTTGGATATGGACTTTTAAGACTTTAAAAAGATGTATTTCAATGGAAATATTTCCATTCAGAGTGACTCAGATCCAGCAATTATACAGACACTCCACTAAAATATTTCACCAATTAGTAAAACCAGACTTTTTTATTTAAAAGAATAATAAACTTTAAGATTTAATGTTGGCTTTCTTCAAACATAGATTATACTTACATTCTGATTTGTGTACCAGTACAAGGAAGAATCCTTCAAAATAAACCAGTATTTTTTCCATTTCTGTGTAAAGTAACCTTTGGCATCTTTCTTCTTCCACAGCCAGCCTTCACAATCTCCGTGTCCCAAATCTTTGCAGGAAATCCGTCTTCTGCTTCCACTTGTTAGCGAGCCGCCTGATAATGTGACAATAACATGAGCGATTTCTCTGAAATAACTGTTCTCAATCTAAACACATAACTAGCATCTAATGATGAATCAATCCAAAACTCCCCAAGTCAGATCCTCTCCAATTTCAGGAAGAGATCCAGCAATCAATTTCCAAATTTCGTGCAATTTTAGTTTTATGGAACACAAAGTAAAGAGACTCTATTTTATTATACTTACTTAATCTCTAATAGGTTCATTCTTTCTAGGGCTATGTTTTTTTTGTAAGCTAGACGTTATGCCAAAGTAAAACCATACTGATTTTGACTTCAATTTGACATTCAAAGAAATTCTATTATTACTTTTCCTCTTACTGTTTTCTGCTTTCAGATATTAACTCAAATGATTTTACCTTTTGACCATTTTCTTGTTTTTACCCTGAGGGACGCGTAATGGAATGACTGTAAGAAAAAGAAGAGAATTATGAAAAAACAGGTAGACACCACAGTGCTAAACCTACAACCAAATCTATTTTTTTTTCACTTAGCAGTCACAGTTCATTTGAAGAGTCCATCAAGGTTTACCTGGAAGACTGCTTTAGCAGTACCTTTAAAATCAATGACATAAATTCACAGAAATGCATAATGAAATGAATCATATATGGACTTGTTAAGTGTGAGATAGTTGTACAATTATTTATTCAAAATGAAACAGCTATCACAAATATTGCATAGTTAACATGTGAAATCACATTTTTGGTTACCTGCTGAAATCAAGTTCTCTATTTTCAAGCATATTCCTTTGCTATGTTGACAAAATAACTCTGAGGAGAGTTATTCTCTTCTTTTGTACACAATACAAATACATTATTGATACTTTAAAAAAAAAAAAATCCTAAGAGGCCTCTCATCACTTAAATCTTTTAAAAATAGCAATGCTACTCAAATAATGGTAAGGATTTATCTTAAACTTGGGAAAAATGCTAGAGGAAAGAACACGGGTCAACTTGATGGAGCAGATCCCTGCGTGTACTGAATGCTGCCACTAGCAGCAGAGTCAGGCGTTCTCTGCACCACGAGCCAGCAGACTCAGGGAGCGGCTTGCCTAGAAATGGCCATCTTTGTCACTCACTCGTGTTGCCCTGTGTCACCAAATCAGGTTTTCAGCTCAGCAGAGAGTCTAGAAGAACGGCACCTTCAGCACTGTCACCTCTGTGGTAACTTACTGCTCTTGACTCTATATAAAGTAGCTAACTCCTCCTAGAGACCATCTCATTCCTATGCTACGTTACAGCAGCTCCTCACCATGCGCTCCAGAAGCTCTAACAACCAATTGTGGAGTATATTATTAAATAAGGACTTAAACAGCACAGAATTCTTTAAGTATGTTTCTGTTTCAATTAATATTTAGGGAAGTGGAAGATTACCATTTAAGTTCTGTAAAAAGCAGCATCTGAAAACAGACTTCCAGTCAGACTGGAGAGGCATACTCTATGTTTTATTTTAAATAAAAACAGAGGAGGCAGCTGTTTTGCATAAGCAGGATCCTATCTGTAACCTTTCTATAACATATCCACTGTACTACACTGGGCAGCATGGACAGCCTCTAACATCTTGCCTAAATGACCGTGTCCCTGATGGAGCTGGCCCCAAGCACACCAGCCTGCACATCCACAGGCCTCTCTAAGCGCTGCATTCCTCGTTGGGTGCATCTCACACTGCTCTCCTGGGCAAGCACATTACGAGCGCCTCACACAAAATATTCTAACTCTGACAGATGACAAGTTCTCTTTATGTACGTGCACTGCATCGGTGCAAGACAGTAACGGGAGAACATGCACAGCTTCAAATTTATCTTTTCTGAGCATTAGACAGGACAGAGAAAAGACTTATTATACTTGCTGCTGTGCTATAGGAAATACATCGGGGAACAGGCAGAAAAATGGAAAAAAGAGGACTATCTTTGAGAAGGTATTGAAGATCCACAGCAACATTGTCATATTTACCAATGCGCTGTGTCACAGCAGTATTGCTTGGTTATATAGTGCCGGCTACAGTGACTGTGACTGAAACCATCTGTTCAGCGTCCCTCCCTGCGCACAGAAACGCGGGCAGCCACTCCTGTACTAGAGATCACCCAACCCGCCCACAATTTACCTTGATAAATATTGTGATGAAGAATGAATCCCCTATGATTAGAATCATTATTACAGAACCATCTATGATTAGATTATTCCAAAACAATCACAATGCAATTCTTTCCTAAAGAACTGCAAGGAAAAAATGAACACGCTGGATGAAGTAGTTAAGTGAACTAGAGATGTTCACACTAAGATACTCAAAAGAAACTGGCATATATGATTCAGTATGAGTTTTAAGAATAATGAAAAAACAGGCACAAAACAGTCCAAGAGGAGCTGAAAGTATTAACAGCTCTAAAGATGCAAGTTCATTGCTCTTGCTATCTTTTGTCTGTGCACACTTACAAATGCATTAAAAAGCAAGAAAACCATAGAATAGGAAAGCTTTGCATTACCTTGGGAACAAAAGCTTAATTAGCACAGCTAACTTAGAAACTTCATATTCTAGTAGATAAAATACACTATATGATTAGCTTCTGGCAAACAGTGCAAGAAAACAATCAGAGTTTGCAACTTCAAAATGACTGAAAGTTGCTACGGAGAACAGATAAATGATGTGATAACACACTGTGGTTGTCAATACTTAAGTTCTCATCACAAAACCACGTCACAGAGTATGATGTTAAATAAAAAGCAACCACAGCTCAACACAGCCTGGAAAAAAATGTGACAGAGCAGCAGCTCTGCTACACAAAGCTGGAGCAATGAGACCTCAGCATGACTACAGTGCAGCAGTAACAACTTGGATTATTTGCCACAGGATTGCCAAAATGAAAAGTTATGCTGTGTTTAAAGAATTCCCTGGAAACTAGCAATTAAGCTACTTGCCAAGATGAAGGAAAGCAATCCTATTAATGCAAATCTGGGTGCATATACCTGCGCTCTTTTGAGCCTCCTGAGGTGTTACTTAAAAACATCAAAATGTTTCAAACAAAGCAATCAGCACGTTCACTTGCAAAGTACACACAGCACAGGGCATGTGGCACTCGTATCCTCAGTGCATGTCTAACACAGTATTATCTGCAGGGCCACAGTCCCAAATGACGGCAACAGTTTCAAGTGTTTTTTAATGACAGCAGCAGACAAGTAGAGATTAGCACACCAGGTCACATTATCAATAACATAACTGCAGGTTTTCATAAACACCAGGAAATCTAACCACACATCTCCAGTGGTCTCCCATCAGTGATGACAGATTTTTCATCACTGGTCTTTAGTTTCACTGAGCAAGTACTTAAAAGGCAGAACAACATCTAACACACTGCAGAAGTCACAATTTCATGGTTTGCACAGATAGACAACAACCCTCCTTGTGCTACAACTAACAAGAACGAGCACCAGACTTCTCAGACAGGAAGAAACCAAGACAAGCTTCAAAGAAAAACTCTTCCCTCCTACATGGTGAAACAAGTACTAAACTGTAACAAAGAAACACATGCTCTCTAAAAAAATATTTTGTTACTCATTCTTCATATAAAATATTTTTCAAAATACTGATAAAAAAGATAATAACTAAATATTTTTCATTAAATATATTCAAAACTGTTTCTGTAAAAATCTTGAAAAACTTTTATCTCTTATCTCATTACAGCATGCACGCTATCCCAATATATTTGGGCTTTTTAAATTTCTTTACCTTCAAAGCAAACTTCTCCCTCAGTTCCTTTCCAACATAGGCTTTTCTATGGTTCTCTTCCCTAAACTGGAATATACTTTAAAACACATACTTAAGTTCCCATCAAACTTACTGGAATGCGCTACATAAACACTGACCTGCTATGGCCGCACTAGATGCTTTCCTGAATATGTAATTTTTTAAAATTTTTAAGTAATATAGACAAATTTCCAAGTCTGCAATACCTTAAGTGTCTTTGTGAATTTGGCAACAAATTGAATTGTTGAAGATTTCTGTTTTAAAGACTATTCTAATTGATTACCTTCCTCATGGATGTGCTTCCGTGACGGTCAATTGCAGAACTAGCACATCTAGAACAGAGACATATAAAGATGTCAAAAAACAGAAAAAAAAAAAGCTCTATGTATTTCTGTATGTACACCTAGAGGTTTAATTGCACTTCAGAACCATGTAAAATATGCGCTTGAAAACATATTGCTTTAGAAACTTACCATTTTCAAAGAACATTTAAAACTTTTAAAATATATTAATTTGCAAATACCGATCTGAACCGATATCCCAAGATTTCACAAAGTTGAGTCTAGCTAGAATATGCACATCCAGTAACCTCTCCCAGGGGAAGTCCAAAGCAGGTACCAAGCACTTTTTAGCATCAATATCAATTCATTAGCAAACAAAATGATAATACTGCTTAATTCTAAGAAAGTTTTTAGCAGAATGCAGTTGGAAACTATGTATCTTGGGGAAGGTCCAAGCAAAATTTCACTTCAGATGCCACAGATTTTCTGAACACAAATACTCAGCTCAGACACTGCAGTGGTCTCTACGTCGTAAGGCAGAAAGGGAAACAACTGAGCCAATCCCTGTTCAATAGGCTACTTTGTGAATTTTGGTGTTATTAAGTTTTTCTTCACACCTTTCTCACACAAACCCTGTGGACACAATAATCTGGCTCCACATACTTAGCAGCAGTGCACTTTCTAACTTCCTTTGAAATGTGGCAGTAGTGAAGGTTATTTCCAAGGTTCAGATAACTCAGTGCTGCTCTGAAATTCTCAGCACTCACAGTTCTTTTTCCTTCAACTCAGAGAGAAGAAACTAAAAAGATTACAAAAGAATGTCCAGAATGACCAAAATGTACATAGCAAATTTTGCACAAACTAAGCAGATTTATTCTCCTCAGCCATCTGTCTCTCTCAAGACAACCGAAGGCAACACTGAGGCAGTTTATGAACTCGAGTGGTGCAGACACAGTAAGTATGGAAAAAAACACATATTAATACTTTCCTTGAATAAAGAAATTATCCAATCTATATTAAATTAGCAGTCAACTTCTCTTATTTTGAACTTGCTATTTGTTTATTGGCACGGAGTTGCTATTATTGAACTCTGTTACAGGATGCTGCAGCCATCATAAATTTACATGGATTAAAGTTAAAACACAAAAATTCTACATATAGAATATCTGAGTGCTCTGTTGGAGTTCTCTAGGCAAGGGAACAAAAGAGTTCCCTGAGGGTTTTGTTTGGTTTTGGTTTTTTTTTAAACCATATTCCTGTTCTTATATAACTGTTAGCCATTGACGGAAACGGTACACTCAGTCAGGGTGAACTCTGGCCTAATCAGGCACAGAAATTCTCCCACACTCCATTTCCTCTTCTTTTTAAAAAACCAAGAAAAAGCAGAGGTGTGGAGGGAAAATTTAAAAACATGAGTACCTTCCATATGTCATATGAATGGAGCAGGGCATAAGATGAGGAAGGGGAGCAAGGAAAAATAAGGGGAGCTTATAAACATTTTTAATGGAATTTCAAATTCGAGTAGTAATAATAATAATAATTATAGTAATGAAGAACATGTTGTCACAACTCACTAACAGGAAAAAAGGTATTTTATCATGTGATGATTTCCATTGCTACTAAATAAAGGATCAAGTTTACCAGTAGAAACTACTGCATTTTCAATTGCAGAGTGCTCAGTCAACAAAAACTTCCAGACTGCAGTGAAGAGATGACATCTGTAACATTAAAATTATAAAAGTAATAGGTAAAAGTAATAGGACTTAGCAGTTCTGAGCTATCTGCAGCTTACAAGGACTGGAAGAAAAAATAATAATAAAAAAAAAACAAGTCCAACTGCAGCATTGGATTGAGGGCATTTTGTACACACGACCAAACTGCTGCAAGGCAGATTTTGGCATTAATGCTCCATTTCTGTCTGCCCAAGGGGGATGCATAAATGTAGTCCTAGCGTTCAGTTATAACGATCCAGAACATAGAGCAAAAGTAAAAAGCTTAACAGATATAAGCTAAGAAAGACGGAAGCAGCTTTGACTTAGGTGGCAGTAAACCTCTAAGAACTTGAGGAACGCAGGTAGGTGTGAGAACTCCCAACTCGCACCTTACAGGACACACAAGCAACAGTGCAAGTCTAGTGGTGAGGTCTGCTACCAGCGTTTCAATGAAGACAGGCAATCTACCATTAAGAAGATACTAACAATCTCTGAAAAATAAATTAGAAAGGAAAACACACAGAAATATCAGGGAGAGCAGTGTGAAGTACTACAGTTCACTGTGTTTGATAAAAGCATTAAGAATCAGAAAGTGCACATCCACCTATTAAAATACTTCTAATGAGCGCTGAGAATTCCTCGTCTCCCAGCCAGCACTGAATATATCAAATTAACAGTGCAGCTGAATACATCTCTCCATTCTTGATATCAGAGCCATTACATCCATTTAAGATCACCATCAGCCTTGTGAATATCCTGTATTTTCTAGTCATGCAAAAAAATTTCACTGTTAATGAACAGTGTTGTTTCTTTCTTCACAAATTAAGCATCGCTTAACAAGTATGAACATCATGCCCACTTTTACACTCAACCCTCTTTTCCTTTCAAGGAATATATTTTCATTTTCCACCACATAAAGATAATAACACATCTTTAATTACCCTGTAAACTATGGTATAGTAGTTTTTAGCTTGTAAAATTTAGAGAAAAGACTTTCAACACTTTAAACCAGCTGCAGAACAATTTAACCATACCTTGATCTCATAAGCATTACTCAAAAAGAATGCCAGATAAAATGTCTCTCACACA
This sequence comes from Eudromia elegans, assembly GCA_003342815.1. Lineage (NCBI taxonomy): Eukaryota > Metazoa > Chordata > Aves > Tinamiformes > Tinamidae > Eudromia > Eudromia elegans. The sequence goes on along the minus strand of PTEX01000024.1, from coordinate 1,543,179 downwards.
TCACCAGTCCTCCCAGCTCCAATATCTCAATTCTCTATTACCTTCAGGGTCATTAAATCCATCATTAAAGTTAACTGTATCAGAACAAAACGAGTATTTTTCAGTAGCTTACAGGATTGCTATCGTTTTGGCTTCTCCACAGGTGAAAGGACAGAGATAATAAATCCCAAATGACAGCCATGAATGCAGTCTAGAAACAAGAATAATTACCTTGATCCTAACTTATCTTTCACCTACTTTTTGATATGGGTAATACTTAAAATCTAGTTTGTTATTAAATGCCTCTGATTGGCTACTGTCTTGTCTAGCAGTTAAAGAAAGGATTATAAAATACAAGTAATAAATGACACCACTCATACCTAGTTGCTAACATTTCTACCATTAACTGAAAAATTATTTTAGATGCTGATCACTTCTTTGATTTGTATTTATTATTTGGTCAAACCGAGAAACACATGGTCCTCTGATTCTTTTTATTTATTTTTACTTTATTTATTTTTACTCCAGAAGAGGTGCTAAGCATGACCTGCTGGGCAGCTGCCCGCCTGGTCTGCCCTGCCAGGACACGGCGCTCGGCCCATTCCGGCTGGTGACCTTTCCAGGCTCTTCCACAGGGCAGGTGCTAGTCCACTCTGTTGCTAGTCCTCTACAGCATGACTCTTGCTTCCTAAGGCTCCGTGAATGCAGGATCTCTAGTATACTGCACAGATGATTCAAGAGGTAATTTGGAAGCTGTTGGTTAAACATTACGGACTACAGTGAAGTCTGCTCTTGAAAATGTAGCTAGTCCCTGCTGCCATCTGGATATTTAGAAGCAGCTGGGGATCCAAAACACACCGAGCTTGATGAACAACTCTATCGATCCACAGCAACCAGAAACAACTGTAAAATGGCACAAATGTCACCTTGCCCTTTTCTGCTTAGCACATACTTGGGAGATGCAAAGTTTGAGCTCTAAGGGACATGCAAAACTCACTTCAACCTTTATGTCTCACATTCTGAATTTCATTAAGTGCAATCTGGCTGCAACTCAAGCTCAAGGACATTATAAATTAAAAAGTCATTAATTTTTTTGTTTGTTTAGATATAGCACTGACACAGCGTAAAAGAAAATATTTTTCATTTGTTTTATATTGAACTTGTTTCTTTCCTCAACCACAAGCATGGCCTTACACTGTTCAAAACCCTTCAGAGATTTGGTAGCATCTAGAAGAAATAACTTTTCTATTTAAGCTCTCATTTCAGCCATGTCCCAAGTTGTCCACCTCCTGACACTCAGCAATTATACGCTGCCTAGAAGGCCTGACACCAACTGCTCTCTTTCTGCCTTAACATATCTATTGCTGACGATGATTCTTTGCTCAAGTACCTGAAGCAAAATTGCACCAAATATTGTACCTCATGTGCAAGTTACTTATTGCTAGTTGAAAAAGACACAAAACCAGTACCATAGATAGAATTCTACATATATTTACCTAGTTATGATACAACCATGTTGTTTCTCAAACAACTTGCTTAGATTCATGAGTTATGTTTAATTTGGCTATTATAACTTCTGTCAATTATGTAACATTTTCCCATCATAACAAGTGAATGCTCAAGATAAGTCCATTACGTGGGTATTTCCTAGAGACATTTGTTGAAATCCCTCCTCCACTCTGTGCTGACTCCAGTCCTGGCTCAGTACTACACTATGGGCTGTACTACTTGATGTCTCATGTATCTGCCAGTATTTGAGCCTCAGATATATCTTCACTCTTCAGCATTAACTACAATATAAGCATATTGGTACATGCAAAACTAATGCAACAATGCCTAGGTAAAACATTAATTTTAAACTATTTACCTCTCCGTCATTAACTATAGAGAAATTCTTCTTAAACTACTAATACTTACAAAGAAGTGTTATGAAAAACAGCTTTACTTTCACATGGAAATTGTGCAAATAGTCATCAAGTACCAATCATAAAACTGTTTATTCAACAAGGAGCTCAACTGCTCAATGCTGAAGTGATGCAATTCTTTTTTGCCTTCTGTGATAGAGATAAGCACAATAAGATCTAAGACCCACGGTCTCTGTTCCCAATGTCATGGTCACGTTATTCACATGCGTCCAGAACCCACCGATGTCAAGACTTCCTATTACGAGGATTTTTCTTCTCCTAAAGCGAAGTTCAAAAAATCCAATGAGTAATGCTGCGCACGCTGTCAAATGTTTGCTTGCAGAACAGCGGCAGCAGTCCAGGGTACATGTCACATGCCCACAGCCACTTTCTCAACTGAGAAATGGTCACAATTCCAACTTTTCCAACGAAAAGGGGGAAAAAAAAAAAAGCTGTTTTTTGTGGAAGTATTTAATTTAGCTTGCTTTTCTACCACGAATCTCACAAGTGGTGTTTGTATCTTCAATGACGAAGGATAATTTCCTAAATCAGGTCACCTGCTCAGACCTGAAGTCTGCATTTCCCTATGGCTGCCCTAGTTTTCTATCAATTCTAATACTAATGATAGATGTAAGTGTGTGTGTATGCACACATATATATGCACAAATATATACATACATATCACAATACGACTTAATAATAGAGCTCAGACTATGAGCTCTATGACTGCCTCTGATCAGGCGGAATTAAATCCGTGAACAGACAGTATCTTCAAAGCGAGTGGCAGGGGTGCTTAGCACACATGCTCCAAGTCTAAACCTCATCCTAAAACTGTGCCAAATATTCAACACAGATATGCCAGAGACACATGGAAGAAGAGAACATGGAGTTTTCATTCAGAAATATCTAGTTTTTTCTTACACTTAAGCATTAAAAAAAAAAAAAAGTATTACACCTGATTTCCATTCATTCATTTGAGGTGTTTAAAAGGCTAGATAGAACCTGTAATCACGCGTTTCAGATTACACTCTGCAATCACATACTTCTCACACAGCTGCTGGAGTTTTCATTACATACTCCCTGCAGCATGTGGGTTATTCTTGTATATGCAACCAGCATCGCTCCTCTCGTTTTCAGCTTTATATTTTCTTTTTTGAACAATGGATGCAATCATATCAAGGACACTGCTTAGGCCACTGCACTCATTGTTTTATGTACTCACAACTTCCTTAATTGATGAAGGCAATGCTATTTTGTCAAAATAGGTCAATCTACCCACACAGTTTGTCTCAAGCTCTCCAAAAATGTAACTGCTAGGGATAAAATCTCCTAATTGTGAACATTTCAGCCAGCTTTAAGCTCAAACATTTTTATTTTTAAGCTCTTCAGAAATTTCAGCCACGCTATAGAAGAGTACATTTTTGTTCATCCCCCAAATTTGCCAAAATTTCATCAACTTATGTGCTTCAAAAGGATCTCTTAGCAATGTGAAGCAGAAACTTCTGCCACATCCACCAAAAACATTTCACCTGGAATGCCATTAAGCTTGCCTTGTTAGGGGAAGAACAAAACTCCCTGGCAAATGCAAGGAACTATGAGTATGGAGCAGGACGACAAAAAGAGGGATGCGAAGTAGAGGACCTTGTTTTGGCTCGTTGTTTTCCTTATTCTGCAGACAGACAGGTAAGAAAAAACATAAAGAGGGAGCAGACATATTGGAAGGAAGAAGGGTGGGAAAAGGGGGTGACAACAAAGTAAAAAGTAGCAAGTGTGAGGGAAAAATCAAAGGACAGAAGCATCTAACATGACACTACTGGAAGAGGAGACCAAATTAAAACAGTAAGTAGGTCAGACTTACAGAAAACACCTTTTGAAAACTCTAGTTTAAGAGTTAAGGGCAAAATCTATAGACAAGATCCAGTAAAGGATTTGGTTATTTAAAGAGACTGATAAATACGCTCTTTTCACCCCAATATAACCCTTCGTACATATGATGGATGCCACTTTTGGTAAGATTTCAGACTAAATACAGAGAGGTACTTCAGTTATTTATTGCAAAAGCAAGAACTGAATTTAGCTGATTAGACATCTACTTCTCTAAAAGCAATGAAATGATCATCTTTTATTTGAGGATGTAGAATTTCAACCCAGAAAAACTCTTTCTAACCCATTTTCCCCTGTGGTAACAAGGCTCCTGAATTTAGTTGACTGCTATTTTAAGCATGTGCAGCATGCAAGAATTCAGGCAACATTGGTTACGTTCTTAGCACTGACAACTGCCTTTGAAAATAATTATATTCTTTCTTTTAAAATATATATGTACATAAAATGTTGACAACTTTGAAATCTTAGGCATTGGGTGACTTGTCATTAAAGGTGACATCTGACCACAGTATTGCTGTACCTCAAAATCCTAGCTGTAATACAGTGAAATTCATACCACTGAAGAGCACTCACAGTAAAATTTATACTATGTGAACAAAATAGCCATTGATTTTAAATCTGTTAGATTGGTGAAAGCATTCCAAATTTCAGAAAAATTAATGATTTTGTATCCAGTGCAGGGCTTAGCTTCTTAAAATAGATTTAGATCATATAGAGAATGAAAACATTTTAAAAAGTATATTTATACATATAATCAAATTCCAATTAACCTTAATTATGACATTCCATATCTACCATTTGAAAAATCTCACTTTCTGCTTTGTACATTGTTCATCAGATAAACTACAACAGCAACATCGACAAAATCACTACCACATTCAGAACTTATTACAGCGAAAGATAAGAGACAAAATTCCAAGAATTTATTAAGTTTGTGCATTCATAATCATAAAAAGTAATGTTTATACATACTGAAGCGGCATCCATAAATGAGTATTAACTGAAAAATTATCTGACAGAATTGTGTTAATTACATTAGGCTTTTTTATCCTTGGAGTGATTCTGAGAATTTCAACAGCTTAAAAAAAAAGGTAGGGGACACAATCATGTTAGTTAGTCTCAGCTAACTTTTTTTTGTTCCTAGTAAGCTTTTTAAAGAACACATATCAAGTATTTCTCATAAAGAAAATCCACCCTCGTTCTATAAATAATCTATATTCATATTTGATATAATCAGCAAGTGGAAGAGTTATGACAGTTACTAACTGATTTTAATGCTTTTCTCACCAAAACCTAAATACTCCTCAAATATTGCAACTTTATTTCTAGAAGTACACAATTAAATGTAATTTATAGATACAGATTACATATCTACTTAAATATTAATCGACAAAAGATATTTACCTTTCAGTATCTCCACCGACTGTGTCCCCTGCTCTCTGTAGGAAAACAACAAATAGTGTTAAGCACAGCTTAAAGAGTACACTTCCTTGGTGCACTCAGCATCATGGTAAATGCAGCAACAGAAGTCACAGAAACAAACCACACCAGACATTCTGTAACTCTATGGAAAAGGAAACTGAAAATTTATTTTCATTTCCAACTAAGTATTATTTCACAATGAAGATAATGTTTAAAGTAATTTGCATCAGCACTTATAGTTTCAGCTGCTATATAATTGTAATTAAGGCTCTTTCAAGTAAAAAAAGGCACTAAAATCATATATTCTCTAGAACTTGGTAAAAGCCATACTAAAAAACAGCATTTCAGAAACAGAAACCATACAGGATTTCAAGAACAAGAACGAACCTGTCAGCAAAACTTTCCGTACTGCATAACTTTCTCACTCAGCTTTACTTCTCCGAGTTACTCATTTCAGGTTCATAAATTAACCTGTGTCTCTTAGAAATGATCCATAATAAAAAAGAATGTGCAGACCCTTATATTCAACAAAAAGTTCTGGTGGACTTGTAGTTCTCCCACAGCTATAACCCAATAAACTGTCTGTCATCCTGAAGCCACAAAAATGTGTATTTTAAAATTTATGAATTTAGAAATGGTGAAAGCTGCACTGGAAAAATCTTTGACTCAGAATCACCGTACAGGAAGCAGACTTCTTTTATGACACACTGTTGTGTTTTCCTATCATTACTTCAGTCGTGCTTTTTACCATACATAGTAGATGGCTCACCACTTGTAGCAAGAGAAAACCGTAAGTGATGAACTTTGCCTGTTAGTAACTAATAATTTGGGGAGGGATGCTGACACCACAGTAATGAAACCTCTCAGGAATCCTGTTTGTCACTTGCTTGCGAGCAGTAAGAGTAGACTGATCATCTAACATAGATCAGGAAGACATTTTCCCCCCTTTGCCTTTCTTTATACAGTGTGTAACAGCCTACACCTTAGTACCACAGAATGGTAGCATTATAGTCCCTGCACTCATGTTCTTGCTGTAGTTGTGATTTTTAGAACGATTTTATCATAGACCTTAAGCTTGCTACAGGGTGCTGGGAAAGGTTGTGTAGGTATTTATGCCTGGGGCTCCACCCAGGAAAATACACAGCCTGGCCAGCCCAGTAAATAAACTTCACGGCAGCAACATTACCCGTGCTACTGTTATCAAGATGCAATTTGTTCATGTTGCAAAGATCAAAGACTTTCTTCTCACAAGCTTCATCCTTCTAGTGTCTTGATTTTAGCAACTGAAAAGTGGACAGGTCATTTAATCAGCTTATCTATTTCCCATTCTAATTCTTAATTGGCAAAGGACTTTCTTTTTTAAAAATGCTGCCAAGGCAAAGTGTTTCCAAACCAGCATTTACCCGCTTCCTCTCCTGAACAAGGCTCATCTCACACATGCTTCCCTGACAAAGCTAACATGCTCCCCTCCTCGCACGCAACCCTGGCCACCTTCCTGCCATTAGCCATAAGTATTACAAATTTGCGCTAGCACCAACGAGCTGCCTGCTACTCACTTGTTTCCTCCCAACAAAATGTACAAGGGATGCCTATGGATGGGTAACAGTTCCAAGATCTCTTCTGATGAAAGGGATTGCATTAGTACAACTGCAATCAATTATTTGGATATTGTGAACTTGCATGTATTAGACTTGAACAGCTAAACATGTTTCTGTTAATAAAAATTTTTTTGAGAAGTATTTTGACACCAGTTAGTTTTGCATTAGTATTAATTTTCAAAGATAAAATTAACCTAACCACTGTCAAACAAAAGACCCAGGAGATGTATTACAGCAGCTTTATGACAGTTGGAAAGACAGACAACTATCAGTGTATTGTTTAACTACTCACAGCATATTCTATATTACAACGGATTATTAATTCCCTGACATTTAGGAGAATCACAAAGAGTATTTTTTTTAAAATAAAAAGAGGCAACAAATACTTGATTACATAGAAAATGTTTATGCTTTAAATCACACAACGCAGCTCCTGACGTCATGTCCCTTGATTCTGCTGCAGACCATGCATCTCATCTCATGGATTTGCAGCCTAGTGCCACTGCCACATTTCAGATTCTTAAAAACCACATGTGCTGCATGGCAGAGAAGATGGAAGACTTTCCCAAAAGCCAACTAGCAGCCAAGACATTCTGGTTTTGTGGGAAACAAAGATGTAGATTTGTTGCTACGTACCCACATGATCAAGTAAATGAATCTCACATACTGGAATTTCAGTATTTTTTTGCGGAAAGCACTACAAAAAACATGAAAATAGCAATCCTGGGTTCCAGACATCCTTATTTGGGATTAACTTTAAATTTATGTAGCCAGGGATTTCAGTGGATCTACATCTGACTTACAAGAGAAGAAATGAAAGGATATTAAGGCCTACATAGTCTAAGACATGATAATCCTGTCCCAAACAAAACCTGTAAGAAATTCCTATTTCCCTAAAATTTCTATGAGTAGCTAGTAATCCTGGAATTAGTTTATTGATTCGGTATTTTATAAAGAAAATGGCTTTTCTAAGAAGAACTCATATACATTACAAAAAAAAAATTTGAACAGCAGAAATACTACAAAAATTTTCAAAAGTGTTTTCTTGGTTAAAAATGGAAGAGATTAAAACAGTTAATAAAAATTAATAATATGAATGAATCCTCATTGCTCACATTTACTCAGATGCAATCCCTGCTTTTCTTGTACCTTTATTATAAATATTGTTCTTCTACACTCTGGTATTTTATGTACTACAAAACTCTTTCTTGCACAGCTTCCTTAATGCTTGCTTTCATTATCCTAAACATTTCTTTACATTAGTGCTTTTCCAAACACAAATACTGCCCTTGCTGCCAGGGACTTTACTTATCTCTACTTCAGTATGCTTGTGCTTAACTTACTGAAGACCTAACACTTGTAAAATTATTAAGCTGAGCTAAAAATACAAAGTTGCCTTTGAGGTTTTTCTTCCGCTCACTTAGGGGAGAGACAGGAAATACTTTCATGCAAGCTGCACACATCTACAGTGCAAAGAGGCACTCAGTGTCTATGCTAAACGAAAATTCTGGAAGTTTATAAAAATTAAGAAAAATATCCACTCAAAACTTTAAATTATGAGATAAATGATGCACATAGCAGGTAACACAGAAAGCAGCAAAAATTTAACAGAATGGAAATTCCCTTTGTATGAAAGAGAACTAAAAGAATTTCTTTTATATCTGTAAGAAGTTATCAGCATTATACATGAGGTTGAAAAGTATTCGGAAAAATAGTTAAAGGATGACTGAATTGTATCTAACAATTGAGTATTATTTGTTAGAGAAATATTATAGAAATAAGATAGAATTTAACGCTTATAAATAGAAGCTACAATGTAGGTTTTACAGATGCCTAATAAAGTTGGAAATCCAATCACACAACACTGTGCTGTTAGAGACAGCACGTGTTTTTTAATTGCAACTTTGTACTATCAAGAAGCACAATTATTTTTTTCTTGCTGAGAAATAACTGAAACACCCAGCATGCAGTAAAACACTCCAAAAGAATTCTGCTGAGCACTGGAAGGGAAAACAGAAGCAAGTAGTGCTACTTGGAGGAGCTAAAAAGAGGGGGGGGAAAAGACAGTCAGCTTCTTTCCCTTCCTTTTTCTTGCATCGCTCACTTGTGAAGATGCAGCTCACCCCTGACCTTGCCTTAAACCGGACAGACCTCCTCCTCGGTGACTCAGTGTCTTTATCCTTCTCAAGGGAACCCTGCTCCATCTTTTGCTGGGGAGGGTGGTGAGCAACCAGCAAAGGCCTAGGGGAAAGAACCAGGCCCGGCCACAGGCACAACCAGCGAGCGAGAAGGAAACCTCAGAGGCATCTGCACAGCTCTGCTTCCTGACCACCCACCATCGCGCCACGAACAGCAGGAGATGAGATGTGTATCACAACGAAACAGAGACTGCCGATTTGGACTTACTGCATTCTTCTGCATCATGAATCCCCAGCCACTACTGCTATTATTGCTATTATAACTATATTATAGTTTATTTAGTATACACATTCATTATTATTTTTATATCTAGTAATATATTTTAATGTGCATGCCATATGTTTATTAATAGTATTCATTAACTTATTATTAAATAAATATTTATATATTCATTTACTATGTAATGCTGAATCAGGTCAATATATATGGCTGCTAATTATCTTTAGTCTACATATAAAAACCAGAATTAAACTTTTATTTTTTCCTAGCCAAAAGTAAGACATAATAAAAGTAAATTTTTCATTAGTCTCTCAGAGTAACATAGCGCAGTAAATCATAATTGCTACTGTTATCTCTAAGAGCTTCAGAAAGTTTTAGATATTAGAATTTCAGATGAAGACAGAAGAGGTAAACAAATGCTTCATTTGCTAATTTTATTTGGTAGTTAATTTGAAGACTGGAGCTTAGTTTCAATATACTCTAATACAGTAAAAATACTTAGAAAAACATGTTTTATGTTTGATAAAGATACTTTCTATCTGCTTTGCTGTAAACCATTCTAATGCAACAGTTTATATGTATATATATATATACACACACATGTGTATATACACACATATATAAAAATCAGTTTAAGGAACACAAAAAAAAAACCCATGGTAGCCTGAACATTTTTAAGTAAATAGAATTAAATAACTTGTATTTTGACTAAGTTACTGAGTAACATCTCAAAGGCCGCTGCAAATACATCAGCCGTAGACCTCTATGGCCTCTACAAACAGGCAGAATTTCAACACAAGATTTTAGGAGCTATTCCAAAATTATGTACGGAAAGAATCAGTCTGAAGTTACAGACACTAAGAATGCTCATATTTAGCTTCTCTGATCTGCTAGCTTCTTCTTACTTGTCCTCAAAGTGATTCCGCAAAATACCTGCAAGGTAGGGAAAGAACGTTATCCATGTTAGAGATGCTTATATATAAACAAAATAAAGTTAAAAATTATTCAGTAAGCCAGAAAGGAAATAAAACCCAGAACAAACTTATTCCCATGCTTGACAGTTAACTTTTGACAGCTGACTTCTTTCTGCAAAAATAGGAAGTGAAAAGCGAATTATATGCACTTTTCCCACTAAATCAGCCAAAGGTTCCTTCTTCAGTCACACAGAGCCGACTACTCCCTGGCTTCCTTTTTTATTAATATCTTTATCAGAGCAGTGGACAGGCTGCCTTTTGCCATCCAAAAAGCTCAGGGAATACCTGTTTTTAACTCTACTACTGAACATCCTAAGTCCACAATGAGAGCACCTTTCAACAAAACAGTACCAGATTTACTTTCATGATATTTGCATCTGCTTCACTACTTAAGACCTACCCAGGAAAAATGTCACAAGTGAAGCATTAGTAAACCCAGTAAGCCTTACAAATAATCCACCAAGTAACTGTAGTGGCCTGTTTAATTGTAATTGACCATTCCTCAGATTTTCTGACAGAAATGCATATCAAGACGATTAATAAAAAAATATCAAATTCAAAAAGAACATGAAATTCACACTAAGCAAATATTTAAGCAATTTCATATTGCACATCCATAAAAAGTGTCCCAACAGTGTCTTAAATCAGTAAGACTTGCTGTATTTTATGACTTGGCCTATTATGGTACTTTGAGGATGTCAAAGGTTGTATTGTTGTCCTAGACAACAGATACTGCATTTTTCAGTCTCAAGTGATGGTAAATCAATACAGTATTTGATATTATCAAAATGGCAATTTCTACTTTCAGTGGTATGACAGGTACTTAGTATTTAAGCCACTAAAGAAAAAGATTAATAAAAGACGTAATGAATTCAATAACAACAATCATCCATGCCAAAAAAATTCAGGACACAAATACTAGAGTTGTAAGTATATACTGAAAGGGGCAGTGTTTCTTGACAGTAGTATTTTACTGCAGCAGGGCTCTGTGCATCATTTTAAATCCTGGGCAGACTGCCAGCAGTACATTACCTAAATATCCATTTTAACTGCATCCTCATAGCAACTTACGAAATCAGTCTAATTGTTTAATTTTAGGTTCTAAATTCATATGGCTTCCAAAGCATTAATTTAGTGGGGAATCTATGCAATTATCAATTTCATAAAACTTCTTATGTTTGTATCTAGTAATTGCAACTACTGCCTTTTCAAAACGTTTTCAAAACATTTATGTATGTACGCTTTAAGAAAAGAACAACAGTAGAATGATACAGAATATCTGATTTTCATTCCATCCTGCTCCATTTGTTTCCTGACAAGACCCTATCACCTTCCCCTAACTGAAGGGGCTTAAGAATCCATTTAATATTATCATCTCCACTTACAAAATAAAACAAAAACCCCTTCATCTAGGTTGAAATTTTGATCCAAACAACAAAAACACACAGACTAGGAGAAGAAGGTTATCAAACCTAGCCTCATCTTAAATAAAGTACTTTGTTAGGAGCAAGTAGCAAAAGTTGATTTATGATTATCAGGTAAAGCTTTAAAGTACCTTCTTCTGATTAATCTTAGACTTACTGCCTGTACAGTGTATTCTTATTAAAATGTTATCTCATTATCTTAGTAAGTAAATGCACTGAAATACTTAAGAATATCCTGCTAACATGACTGGATATTAAGGAAATGTTATGACCTACTCAAACCTAAATTTCTGAATAGAATTACAACTACCTGCTATTCTTCTTTCCAATATGCAAATGTCATTAAGCATTTTGTAGGCAAAATACTCATTCCAGGAACTATTTCTTCAGAGTAGATATGTCAAACAATTTTTTGTTCTACTTTTCAGGGCAGAAAGATGGAGTTAGTACCAATGATTTTGTACTGGCAAAACCCCACACAACCTGTCACAGTAACTCTTGTAAATTTATCAATTCAGTTTCTAATATAAAGTTATAATATAATATGAGTGGATGCCTGGAATATTTGAAAGTTACAACTAACTCCTGAAAGACTGAAAAAGCATGTCTCAAAAAAGGTGGTTGGGAACATTTATGCTGCTACAACCATTTACACCACTCAGCCAGGCCATGAATAACTGTATTCCACATGTCTTCTTATAATCCCTCCACACTACAATGGTTGAAGGAGGATTCCTAAACATCGTTTCTGTATTTAATTCACTTTGTTTTTTGGTGGGGTTTTTTTTGCCAATACAATAATTTTGTCATTCAACCTAGCAGACTAGGTACAGTTCTTTCTGAATTTAAAATCATTTCCTTTGATTTTGTGGGTCTGACCACAAGAAACATCTGCCACCAGACGGTCAAAATCTTGACCTAAAAATCTGCTTGATCTGTCAGAAGGTGGGGAAGAGCTCTTCTTTTCTACAAATACATGTGGCAAAGAGAAACTCTTTTGTACTCTGGCAAAAGAAAAGTATCTAAACTTTGGATTATGTAATGCTGACAGCTCACACGAAACAGAGATGAATGGCCTGGCTACACATTTCCAATATATCTTCTTAGATAAACTCTACTCAGCTCTCATATTTGATGTAAATATAATAATCTCCCAAGACTTTGCTCAGTGACAGACTCATCACTTAGAACCCCTAAATGCAAGACAGCTGGAAGAAACTTTCCACACGTTCCACATTTTCTAGGAAGAAATTCACCTTCATTAGAAAAAAAAACAAAAATAACTTAAAAAGCTCCCATTATTTATTATGGAAGGGGAATGAGGCTCATATTTCAGTATGACTCTCCTGAAAAGATTAAGATTTGGGCACAAAACCTCTGGAAAGTACTACTCTGTGCCACCCAGGAAAAGAAGAGAGACCTCTCTTCCTAAATGTTAGGGCCAATGGGAATGTTTCCATAAAAGACAATATCTGCACACGAAGCACAAAGAGAGAGGATCGATATTTCTAAGGCTTTTCAGTATTTCAGGGCTTCTAAATCAGTATAGCCCAACTTTGCATCAGTTGACAGTCAGGAGAATCTACTGCCTTTTTCTTTCTTTTCTTTTCTTTTTTTTTTCCCTCCCCCTCCTCCCCCCCCCAAGGCAGCTGTAAGAATCGGATATTCACATGTGTCACATACGTAAGAAAATAATTACTATGGATTTATTGCCTCCAAGTTAGTTGCAGTCCGCTAGATTATATCCTCTCCACTGTCTTTACTCCAAAATACTTCCTCTGTTATCAGAATGAATCAATTCACATTACTGGGCATGCAATAAAATAACTAAGTTATCATCAGTCATCATCATGAGAGAAATAGGAGATACTTATGAACCTTAGAAAGAGTAACAGGATCAAATTTAGCTAAACTCAGACTGAGAAATTAAAACACTGTTTCTCCTTCAAGCACCTAATATCAAACACTTTGTATTTTTCCATTCTGTCTGAAATGTTCTCATGTGAATACTATCAAAATACGTAAGCTAATTTTCTGGACCGTAAAATGCAGTAATTAGAATGTAAAATACAGTGTTAAAATGTAAAACATGACGTTATACCTTTATCAATCCTGAAAGAAAAAAATTTTTTTTTTCCATTTGTTTTATGAAGTAACATTTTTAGGTATGTACTTACATGATAAAGTGGAACTGTATTGTTTTCTGCTAGTGAGAAATTCAAGATATCTTGCTGTGCAGGTTCAAGCCTAACATTAATAGTGGATGCCAGCACAGATGGACTAATGGGGTAGTTTGGGCTGCCCGCGTTTTTGCCCTTTTTTCTTGACCTACGGCCTGTGTCCCTTTTGTTGTCTTTCTGCATCAAAGGTTCTTCTTGGATCACCAAGATCTTGTCATCACTCAGATACCGCAGGAGAGAATTCTCAGAGTCAATTGTTGGAGAAAAAAAAAAAGAAACAAGTAAGACAAAAAAACCCTGTGTTTCGCTCCTATAATCATAAATATTTACATATGTTACAGGCTAAAAATAAAGCCTTGTTTGCTTTTACAAGAAGCTTATGATAATCTCAGGCAACTTTATTACTCTTGAGCTGCATTTCAAATACAAGCCATAAAGTTTAACTGAGTGCTATCTAAAACATACTTAAGAAACACAACGAAAATGTATCACAGCTGATTCCAGTTTGGTTCAAAGTACTTGTCATGAAAAACAAACCCAAGAAATGCATGGTGGTCCACTAACAAACACAGCAACCTGCCACAGGGAGAGGGGACAGGCAGCACAAGTCCTGTGTCCTCAATATGGCAAGAATTTCAAACCATCTCAAATGCTTTTGCGAAAGTCTTCACTTCCAAAAGTTAAGAACAAAGGACAGCAAAAGGAGAGTTGCAACACAGACTAACAACAGACAACACAGAAGTAGCTCATTTTTATTTCTAATGCTATTTTACATTGCATTCTGTAAGCTGAAAAAGTTCTCTTCTGCTGTAGCCTATCCAGAGGTACTTGGGGATGATCTCTTCAGACAGGTAGCTAATAGATATCAAGGCTACTGCAGAATTTTTTACACAGTTAAGCTTAGATTAGAATCCTTTCACTATTAAGGGCAAAAATACTTTCAGATTGCATACATTAGACAAGTCTATAAATGCTACTTGAAGTTTGTTTTACCTATCAGCAAAAGGATTCATTTTTAGAGTATAAATTTACTGCACAGATACATAGTTATAATTATTTGAAAGGAAATGCTAGTGAATGATAAAAGCAATATAACCTATGTTTTCTGAACTGTTTCCTAACAATGTAGTATGTGCTCAAATTTTTGAGTTGGTACAAAGCTGAAAGACAAAGAGCATCCCCTCGTAAAAAAAGTTACTGCATTTTATATTAACATCAAAAATATGGAGAATTAAAGAAAAATGTAAGCTGCATCTTTCAAACAGAACTCAAATTATACTTAAGCTTTGAAACACTACTCTCTTAAACCTTTAGGTACTCTGCTATCTTCAGAATTCTTCCAAAATTCACAGTTCCCACTGAAATCAATGGAAGCTGATATCATTAGGACTGCAAAGGTAAATTCAGTATACTTGCTGATCTCCAATATTCATTCACATTCACCAAAACATGTCTCAAGGGTCATTATCTTGCATCTATAATAACTTTTCACACAAAAGTGAAAAGATCTGGACTGGTTGTTATCAGTGCATATCTGAACACTAGAGTCTCTATTTCTGTTCCTTCACAATAGCATTAAATTAAAACCCTCACAACTAATACCATCTTTTTAATTTTCAGAAATACAAATACAATAAATAAGAGTCTGTATGCTATCTGACTATCTGTGGCACTCACTAAAGCATCTGTTTCACATGATGATGTTTCATGTTTTCTAAAGAACAACAACAAAAAGTATTAGAAAAGACCAAAGAGAAAAAAATTACTCACCTCTGCTTCCCCTCTTGTACATGTTTTGTTCTTTTGACTCGCCTGTCCAGGTGTACTCAGTAGGCATAGAAACAGGCCTTAAATCTCCTGGAAACAATTCAAGACGAACCAATGCAATTTTTAGAAATTAAAAGTAAGTAACAGTGGAAATTAGAACATGACATAACCGTTCAGAATAGACACTGCAGAGTAAGTTTATAAATAATTTTTTTATGCTGGTTCTTTCTTACACTAAGAACATCTTTAAAGACATTTTTGCCTGATATGCACAACAACTTTGCCACAGTCTAAGAAAAAACAGCAGAGTTTTGGGAAATAATGCAGTGTTAATAAAGCATTTTGCTAACCTAGTTAATTTAGAAATGTCAAGAAATCTAGCCTACCATGAGTAGGCGTTTTTTCTCTTCTCCGCACTCCCGAAGCTCTGCTTCGTTCATATTCAGAACCCACAGGATGACCTTCTCCTTCAATTAAGGTGTAGTATTTCCCACTTTCATGATCCAGGAAATAGCTTGGAGACTCAGAACCTTTCATTCCAGACTTTCCAAATTTGCTGATGTCATCACAAGACATTATTCCAATTTCATCCCTGAAAAAAAAACATAACATTGTGGGCAAATTAGCCATTTAATGACAAAGGTAAACTGTGCCATCTTACTCTCCTGAACACCACAAATTTAAAAAATGTTTCATGTTTATGTTTTTGGAAAGTGTAAAAGAGCTCAAAGCAAAACTTCTACTTTGTAGGTCTGAAAAAAAAAAAAAAAAAACCAAACTTCCTCCCCGCCTCCCAGAAAATATATCTGATTCAGCTTTGGCTCTGACAGTGAACACATACTCCAGTGTTTTCCAGGGTCGAATGATTTCCCTCACATTTTTGACTCTTCAAAACACAAGTCTGCTGATCTACCTCCCAGCAGGGATAAGCAATGTGACATTGTGCTGTTCTACAGAAACGTGGAATATATGAAATATATTCATATATCCACTATGACATATATGAAAGTTACCTCCACAGCCTCATATTACATGTTAGTAATTCTTCTGACCTACCTCTAATTCTGCATGCAAGAGATACTATACAGTGCTGTTTCAAGTTTCTTTTCTTTTTATAAGGGAAAAGGGATTTTGTCTTACTTTGGTCTCCCTAAAACAAAAATAAAGGTAATAAATTCAGTGGCTATCTCTAAACCCATTACTGAGAAAAAAATAGCAAGTAGAGAGACACATGAAGAAAGCAAGACAGCACAATATAAAGCTGTGACTAAGAGGTGGGGCAAATATTCTGCAACCTAGAGTCTACTGTTGAAAAAAACATAATGTCTGCATTTCCAATCTGAAATTGGGTTTGGTGAAATGCAAATTCAGATTCTAAATTCTGTTGTTTTGGTTAATGCTGAATTATAGCAAAACATCTGCAAGTTTTCCAGTATGTGAAAAGAAGCCTCAGGAATTGGTATAGTACGAGATGCCTTGGCAAAAGCGCATGCCTTAAAATAAGATACAAGTGATCACAGTTCGGTTTACAGAACAGAATGATACAGAATGATTGAAAGTTTTTTGTTTTGTTTTAAGCATTCCTCATTTAGGACCCAAACTAGAATTTGCTAAATTAGTCATATGAAGATTTTCTATCTGATCCATGGCAAGTTAAAAGTCCATCAAAACAATCCCACCTAATGTATTTCTAGTTCTTAATGCTAATAAACATTAGTGACAATCCTGAATATCACTAGACTCTCATTGCTGTACTGGAAATAATACCTGTCATACAGCTACTGCGTACTGCTCTGTGTGAAAAACTAGTGCTTATTTAAAAAAAAAAAAAANAATATTTAAACAAGCATACAAAGAGTGAAATGCTCTCTTTTTAATTGGTCTATTGAAAGCATAAAAATTTTGTTTTTCAAAACCTCAGCTTCATTAGGAGGTAAATACCTGGGGCCATAAAGTCCTGACATAGGAGAGAGAATGAAAACATCCTGGAGCGCTGAGTTATCCATTTTTGAGGACAAGCCCATCGTACTGGTTGGGGTTGTAGAGCTGCTTGTAGGACTGCTTGGAATTACAGGCTGTAAAAAATAAGCTGTTTTCAGTGGAGGATTTATTATTAACAAGGATAGAATACCTAGATTTATGAAAACAAAATTCATATTCACCTGTTGTATTTTCACTGAAATCATGGTTGTGTGTCTTATTTGGATCGTAGTGACTTCTACAGTAACCAGCAGTAAAATATAAATTAAAATGCTCCATATGCTAAAACTGATGCTGTAGCTGTGAAATGGAATTCACTCAAATCTCTAGTTTCTGCACGAGCATGTTTCACTGAACTGTACCGAAGATGGCATGGCTCAAGAGATCCACAACACAACGCACAGGCTGAACGGTGGCACTCTGCACAGTAATTCACTTCTGACTATAGTCCCCAGTAGTGTTGGCTACACACAGACCACGGTTCCTTCTCTGGCTTTTCACTGCAATTGGTCATAGATGTAGAGAACTACAAGTACTGCCTCTAACTTGTTAGTATCAGAAAAGGACTAAAGATATGGACACTGAGCCTGAGTTCTCACATGTCTTGAGACTCACTAAACAATCAAAAAAGTACCTTCTACAGGAACTTCTTGGGGGAACATTACTGTTCACAAACCTCTACCTATAATAGCTCACTACATCTGTATTACTGCTATTTTTTAGGAGAATCTGTACCAATTTGCATCAGCTAAGGGGTCTTGCCACATTTTAAATTTAGCTTTAATTTTTACATTGATTTTTTTCTGTGCTATTTGGATTATAAATTCCTTTAACACTTGGAATCGTACTTTATTTTACAAAATATTATTTTAATAGTGTCTTAATGTTGCTTTTTTTTGTCTTTTCTGTGGTATCATAGTTTCAGTAGTTTCAAGCATATGTAAATAGCCAAGGGATCTTGTATTTTTAAAATATTAGTAGCATTTAAGTGTTATACCAAATTCAAAGGAGAAATTTTAAGAAACAGTAAATATAAACACTATCAGAGCTGACTATTAACTGTTTTGATAAGCACACATTATCAATTCTTAAAGCCTTATATCTCTGTTGAAGTCAAATTACTTAAGGTGATTCTGCAGAGTGTGTGTACACAAATGAATATTTGATAAAATACATGCAAATACATGCATAGGAGAAAAAAAATCCCAAGCAAACCCAAATCTGTCCTTAAAGGACTGCTAAGTGACACTTTAGTTATGCACTGTACGTTACTGATAACATTTAATGAGGATAGCTAATTATCAGTAAAATAACAGCAGCCATGCTCCTTAAATACCAGAATAAAAATGAGACACAAATGGTAAATTCAGTCCTCACCAGAAATAAACAAACAATTGTCTACCAAACGAAAACACTCCAACTGTTCCATACAACACATTGCTGTGAATCTCCTTGAGTTTTGCCATACTGGGGGATAATTACATCCTATGTCTATTTAAAAAGTGCTCTTTAAAAGAACAACCATACGGCCCCAGGGGCTCCTGCAAAAACCATCAGGACAAGCAGCAGGGAGCTGGAACAGCCCGCAGCACAAGAGGAGGCTTAAGCACAGACGCCCCTTACACCTTTGGAAGTGGCATGAAGAACAGGGACAGGGCCCTGACTCTCTGCTTTCTCCCTGCAATAAACTCAGTCCTCAGAATTTCCTTGATAGACGAATGCACAGAAAACACACAGGTGTCACTCATTTACCTGTGCTAAGGGAAAATGGGGCTTTGCACCTGTGCTGCACCCTATGATCTCCTGCTGCTAGTCAATTCTGTCATTTGTGACACCAGGGATACAGACGAGTAACCGCAATCAGACAAGCTTCTATTCAAAATGGTTGAATGTTCAGTAACACAAATACTACTCCTGAGGAAGAAACAGAATTGCTTTTAATGAGTCTTTCTCACACACTGGTAAGTTGGCACACACCAGGTACTGTAAAACAGCAGGTACAACTACAGTGCTCTCCAATCTTGTGTACGTATAAATCTTTGTAGCTTGAAATATATAACTTTTCTGATGTGCAAATATTAATTTCTGTCTTGAGAGGAAAAGCATACAATTAAATATTTATGAATAATGACAGAAGTCAATAAAATCAGGAGTAGCATTAAGATAAAAAGGAATTGAGAGTTTCACTGTCTTCTCCAATAAAGCCACGGAGAGAACACAACTTTCTCATTTGCCCTATTTTCTTTGTTTGAGGTGTTAAAAGTCTTTCCTTGTCTGAGATGGTCCCACTGAAATATTTAAAGACACGGGCAGCACATGATTTCAAAGTTGGTGCAAGCAGTTCTATCAAGCTACCATATCTGAACTGGAACTGAGAACTAACTTAGGGAGTACTCAAATATCATCAACATCTCCTTTTCCTTCCCTCACTCTACAAGCACCTGTTCTCATCATGTTACAGACTTCATCATTTACACAAAGAACATCTCTCCTAATGCAGCTGTTTTTCAAAGTCTATTCAAATACAACAATGAACCAGAATTGCTCTCCACATACTTATAAAGTTTCTGAGAATAAATGCATACTATTACAAAACTGCCACTGTTGGTAAAAGCTTTACTGCTCACATCGCCAACTGACAGATCCCTGTACCTCATATGAAGTGATTAAAAAAATAACGCGCAGGATCAAGTACTGTTAACAAGGAAGATTATTGCCATTAGAAAATCTCCTATAAATAAAAAAGCACAATGTATAGCATACTTGAACTGGGTGAAGTTTTAAGTGTTTTCATCTTTATTGAGAAGAGAGCGCTATTTGCCACTGCAGGTGAAAGATCCATTTTCTACTGAGTGAACACTCACAGAGTTCAAAAATGAAAACATCCTTCCACGCACAAGAGAACTCAGGAGAAAGTGGGAAACCAGCATGACTGAGGGAATAGCAGAGGATAGAGCTTCATTATACCCCAGTTTCTGTCATTACATAAACACAGAATACTATGAGGAGACCAAGAAATACATTCTGTAAGGACTCACAGATTCTGTTTTATCAGCACCTTCTAAATTAAACAAGTTGGCATAATCTGTACTATAATTATCATTAAAAAACACTAATAATAGTTATAAATTTGCCTCAAGCAAAAACAGAAATCATAACTTAAAAAAAAATCCTACTGAGTACCAAGCTAAGCTAAACACCTCAGGCCACTGAATTTTAAGTTGTTAAATCCTATTTCCTGTGCTTTCAAGCATCTGTAGGGGGAACGAGTGTGAGCACCAAAGGTTTGCTCTGTTTTCATAGAGGATTCACGTTCACTTTCTCTTGACACAATACAGCATATTTGTTTATGTATTTTTTCAAATAAAACACTGAAAAATTCAAAAAAGAAAAAAGTAAAACAGACAACTTTATGCAAGGAAAGAGCATCCCATCAAAAAGTGATTTGAGATTTGCTGTTAAAGACTTTACTAGCACTAAGTTGGGATGAAAGCATTTCCTGTGCATGGGTGTTATACTTCATAGTGCACGTACATGCATATATACATATATTCATAGTGCACATCCATGCATACTGACATATATATGTATATGGTCAAATATATTGCCTTATTTTTGGAACAGTGACATCTGCTCAATCATCCACAGTCTATGGTGCTTTCGCACACATCTTTTTCTACAGAGTGCTGCTTAGCTGCATGCATTCATGCAGCTGGTTATTTGCGTCTAACCATAAAACCTTCCATTTGTCTCTGCTGAATGTATTCTGCTGATTTCTGAGACTGCTCCCCTGCCTCTGGGGCTCAGTGAAAGCCATCTGAATTCCAAAAAGCAAATATAACAAAACCAGAAGCCTTCCTCCCAATTCAATGAATTAAGCTGATCTAAAGAATCTAACAAATGCCAAAGACAAAGGAGAGGACATTCTGCATCCAAAAATAAGGAGAGGGAAATGAGATCACTGCTTTCCAGCAGCATCAATCTGTTATATCAGCTGTCCAGGATACACAAGCCTCAGTATCATTCTGAAATTTAATCATATGCTAAGTCCAAGTTGCTAATGAAAATAATAAATAATATCAGATTCAGGTGAGACAACCAAAGAAAATGGGCAAAATCAAAAACTGCAACCTGGAATTTATCCAGAGTATCTGAGCTCATCCCTACGCCATGAAGCCTGAAGAAGATGCTAAGATTTAAGACTAAAGACAGACCTTAGGAAAGACTAAAGAGGTCAAAGATCAAAAGTTGATTTTCAGCTTCTTATTTCAACATCTATTGGTAGGAAGTAACACTGTCACTATTCTTTTTATTTTCTGAGGAGATTTAGACTTTTACTGAAATCTCTCACTATAGTATTCTGCAGCAAAGAATTCACCCTAGTAAATATGACTCTTTTAAAAGCATCCTTTGATCCTCAGGGGTTCTTACCTTCTGGGTCATCTAGAGAAACATCACCACAAAACACAAAGTATTGATACCTGACCAAAATAGCTCAATGCACTTTCCATTATCTACCTACCATGACAAAGGATGTCATGTTTTCCTGAATATACTGGGCTATATATACACCATACATATTGGTTTCTCACTTACAAAAATTCCTGAATTAGTGCTTCTCCTGAATTACCAATCTTCATGTATTAATACAAAGAAAAAGAACTCTACTGAAGCCCTCTTGTAAAATCAATTTCTGTTTTTTCCATCCTTAGAAGCTCCATACTAAACAGTTGAAAAGTAGATACAGGATCATTGAACTAGAAAGATGAATGATACTCCTGTGTCCTCATAAAAATTCTGGAAAGTTTTCAGTATCTTCTGGGTCTCACAACGTCTCCTTTCCTTCCTTCTAAAAAGATACTCACAAAGAAAGGAAAGATGGTACTTAAAAATGTCAGCAATCCCAAGCTGGTAAGTTTAAACAAACTGCTAAAGCAGAGCAGCTGCGTAGGGCAAAGTCACTTTGAGGCGTGAAAGACAAGAAGCAACAGCTAAGAAATAATTTTACTGGGATTGAAGGGTTTGTTCTGTTTTAAAGTTACTCAGAAACAAATTCATGTTTCTAACGATCCAAACAGAATAACAAAGTGAAGCTGAAAGATAATGGAAGTACAGAAATCCTTACAGAATGTTATATTGTATCACAGGCAAACATATATAATCACTAACTTGCTTTTAATAATGATGTTTTGAGTTCAGTCTTTTGATGGTAAGTTTTTACTATGTATGTAAATGCTGCAGGAAGGATATACCATACAATTGTCTACAACAGATTTTTTTTTTCCCCCCAAAAAACAGGTCTTCATGGGGTAAGTATGCAGAAAATACTAGAAGTTCTATTAGCACTGTTACCAAAAACCCTAACTCTTGATCAAAAATGTGGGAAAAAAGCAGTTGGTGGTTTTTTTTTTTTTTTTTTACTGAAATACAAAAGCACTGCCACTCAAACATACATCAGTAGCTTAGAAAAGTTCTAGAATTATGGAAAATAGAGGTAATGTTCCCCTTGTTAGTCAAACCAAGCAAACCAGCTGTATCTCACACTCACTGCTGGACTTCTCAGAGGCTCCTACTCTTGCCAGTGGAAGGAGACCTATCTCTAGTACTGCATCTGCATCTTTAATATAAGATGGTATTTACTGGGACATGGGGGTCACAAAAAACTTTCTTACCTGAAGTGCAAGGGGCTTCCACCTCACATTCTTCAGAAGGGCAGGAGCAGAAACCAGGGTATTCTGAGGACGTTTCTTCAATGTTAAAATCACTCCATTTGGGTCTTCTCGCAATGCATTTACTAGGTTCTTTAACTGCCAGCCAACCTAAAGAAAAATTCCGTAACTGGATTGTGAAAGCTTTTCTTTGAACTGTAGATGTGAGGGATGCCTTTTATTAACTGAAAAGGTCTATTACTGCCTGCTCTTTACTAGTGTAAGCGTTTTTTATGAACTGTGCCTCACTACTACTGTCAGAATGATATGATACTGTTGATGCTCAATTATTTTTGTTACTGTTTTTAAGCAAGACTTCTTGACAAAACAAGGTGTATGTGAACTCTGTATCCTTTTTAATATTCTGTAAACTCACATTCTAAATCAAATTTGAAAGCAGAATCGCCAACATCTTTTAAAACATTAAGATATGACAAGCAAAACTAAGCTTGACCTATCAGAGTCCACTAGGACATTTTTATTAAAACTGTTTTTCTGACCATACATATGTACAAACCTAACATGTATTTTCTTACTATTACTGAAAGAAAAAAAATAATATTTAGACGTTCAGAATCAGACAGGGAATGGGTATGAGTGAGGCATGGTTTCTAAGTACTTTGTAAGTATAGAAGGAAAGTATCTGATTTCAAATGAATTTGGAAAGAAAATAAAGATAAATTTGAAGAGATTTCCATTCAAACTGTTTTACAAGGCCTGAAGAGAAGTTAAGATGTAAATTGTAAGGTTCTTATCTACCCCATAGGAGACCAAGGCCAGTATTGTACATGTGAACAGGGTGTAGTTTATGAAAGGTTTGCATTTGGATTTGAATGTTAAGGCTTGGAAAGAACAGTAGTATGTTTAATAATTCGAACAGTATCTAAATAGTTCTTGACATTTTTACTGAAAATCTAAAAATGCTCTGACCACAGGAATCCAGAAAACAGCAGCAAATTATGAACAGACCAAAACCAAGCAAATGAAAAAATCATCAGAGAGAAAGGCAAAAAAATCCATTACAATAAATACTTTCAATACAAAGGATATACTGGACTTTTAGGCACGGAATGTATTTGTATACGTGATTCATGTATGTCAACATCCATTCCATATGACCTCTTCCAGTTTCTGGTTTGCTTATAAAATGGTCAGGGCTTTTTTTATTTTTACTCAGTTATGGAATTAAAAAGTAACCACTTTTTGAATTTTACAGATTGCTGTAATTTTCAGAATGCTGAAAACTTTTTCATTTCATGAGTTCCTTTTAGAAAAGAATGATATATAATTAACTTAATGATAAATTATTCCAACGAGAACCTTAATGACAGAACCATTAAACACCGAGATCTATTAGAGAACAGTCTGCAGTCATTACTAGTAGGCTATAATAAAATGCTCTTAGGAATTTGGACATGTTATTATAAATTGTATTACTAAAAATATCTTCAAAAAATAGAACAAAGTCATTAAAATGGATTAAAAATCTTAGCTGAAAACCAGCCTTGAGACAGACTTTGACATATATCCTTAAACAATCAGTCTTTAACAGTGATTAGTAGCTTCTAGCTATAGTGAGAAATATTCAGCAAAGGGTATTTTGCTCCTTTAAGTCTTCTAGCATATACATTCAGTTAATTAGGTTCTGTAATATGAGCTAAGATATTTCACTCACTAACGAAAGTTAACACTAAAATTAGACTAATAAAATATACTTTTTCCCCCAAATTAAAAAAAGAATTTTTTTAAAAAAGGTTTTAAAGTTTTCAGGAATTACGTCCAATTTCCCTGACATGGTAAAGCCATCTCCACATAGAATTTCTCAAAATGCATCCC
Organism: Eudromia elegans; assembly: GCA_003342815.1. Lineage (NCBI taxonomy): Eukaryota > Metazoa > Chordata > Aves > Tinamiformes > Tinamidae > Eudromia > Eudromia elegans. Next base: position 1,518,105 of record PTEX01000024.1, on the reverse strand, counting down.
TCTGCATCATGACATACATTTACAAAGCACAGCCCAGGTGCTTTGGAGTGACTTGACTGGAAACCCAAATGTTTGCTTTGCTCTTTGTGAAAATTCTGGGGATCGAGTACACCCGTGGATTCACAGGGCCTTTACCGCCTTAGCAAACTCTTAACTGTCAGGACTTTAAGAATGGGGGTAATTTAAGGAGCACAGAAACACAGAGTGCATCTCATAAAAGGAAGAACAGGGTTAAGAGAAGGTCAGAGCCTCATTTCTTGTGAGAGCTGTGCAAGCTCTACTCACTGTATCATTTGCTGAGCTTTAATCCTACCTAGCCAGGAGAAAAATGGAGCACTAATTGAATGGAAATTTTAATAACTTGTTATTTCCTTGTTAGGCATTTCATCTGGAAATCAAATGTACAAAACAGTATTTACTAAATACCTAAAACACATGTAAATATGCTGCACATCACACCTGCAAACAAGTAATTTTCTTTGAGATTCCTGAAAACTGAAGGACTGAAACCTTTTGTTAACCAGCACAGATGCTTCCCCTCAAGGCTTTTATAACACATAAGCTAACCCATCTGGACACTTACTTGTATCTCATGAGTATGATCTTTCTTTATATTTGTAGAAAAAATAAAATGAGGGTTTTGTAAACAGAGCTTTTCATTAGGAAACAAGAGTATCATCGTTCTGTATTGCTATTAATTCACTTTGCTTCATAATATTGTCCAGACTGGGGAGGGGTAACTCAAGAGAAATTGGATTAACATGGAAATAAGAAATGATTATTAGAGGAAAAATGTGAGTTCCTGTCATCCCTAACTTGAAAGCACACAATCAAATATACAACGAGTAGTATGAAAAGGTATTAAGCTGCTCATCATATACATAGAGCATTCTTCATTCCACAGGATAACCTCACCAATCATTAAAATGCAACTACATCACTCAACATCAAGAGCTGTTTAGAGACAGCACAACAAACAGCTTACACAACATAGCAAAGATGTTAGAACTGAGAGTGCACTTCAAAGCTACTACATTCATCTACTCGCCTACACAGTTGCAGGCAAATACAAAGTAATTGTTTTCATCCATTCTTCCATCACTATCCCAAAGGGCAGTCTACTTAGGCTCCTTCCTCCTTTTCTCAAGTTTAGAAATATATTCCAGAATCTCATTTCATTTGTTGTTTTTTTAAAAAAAAAACAAAACACACCTCTTTAAAATTTTAGCACAAATTAATTTATGGATGTTTGTATGGATGCTCCGTCTTCAACAGCATGGCTTACTTTTATCGTAAGAAGTTCTTTTCCTTCCTAGTCTTTATAGTCTCTCTCTATGAGGAAAAAAAAAATTCTAACTCCTCTCATACCTAGCTGGCTAGATTAACCAAAAATTAAAAATCAAATTAAAAATCTTTATACAATCTCTTCATGCAAGACAGATACTGCAGTATTTTGCAGTATCTTTTTGATACTTTTTTTAATACTCAATGAACATAAATTTACATTTGAGGGCCGTAACTGAACTGGTTTTTGCACAGTATTTCAGATAAGGTTTTACCAATGTCAAGACAATGGCGTTACTACACTTTATTCCTGAAAGCATGTTCCTGATTAATTTCAGGTTCATCTTTGCCATTTTGAGCCACATCATCTCCATGGCTCTGAGTCAACATGGGACTAATTACTACATTCTGACTCCAGGATTCTTGCCACTTGCTCTCGAGTAACACGTAGCTTACAGCAGACATTATTAAAAAAGTTTATACTTTATTTTAGCTAATACTACACTTTCTTACATAACAATGTAAGTTTCTTACATTGTTATATGAAAATCTAGTAAGCAATAAGGAGAAAGAAAAAATGAAATACGAAAATTGGATAATGATAAAATGATCTTAACAGCTAGTGGTCTGATTTAATTAATTTCTTGCCTAAAGTACTTGCCTAAAGCTCTTAGATCTTCATAATTGTATTACTGTTCCTTGGTTAGGCCAAATTTCACATCCCATGTTTTATTCCTATTTCAACTGTTGCACTAGATATTTTGTAAATTTTGGTATTTTTGAACATATTTTAACTCTCAGCTACACTGAAAAGTTATCTGGAAAGCAAAACATAGTCTTACTTTGTTAGTACTGTTTATATACTAGGCTTAGAAAAGAAAAAGGATGAATAGAGTCACCCTCCTAGCTTCCTGACTTAGTACAATTAATATTTTATATAAAATAATTATATAAATAATAGCAATTATTTTGAAAGCATATAGCCAGAGTATTCTAGCCATGTGAATCCCAAAATGCTTACTGCCACACTTCTTGCAATTCCCCAAACGTCACAGTCAACATAGTTATGCCTGACAGCATTACAACCCAGAAAAATGTCTAAGAATTAGAAGTGCTGTTATCTGCAGTGCCTGCAATGCATGGCAGGGACTGTACAACTCTTTCCAACTCTGCATCTTCTCCAAGGTATTTAAAAACTTTCTCCCCTTACAGTTTCAACATAGATTACGACTCTTTAAATGGACTTGCTGGGAGAGGTGGGGAGCCAAATTTAAATGGAAACCACAGTTTTTCTTTTAAAAGCAAAAAGTCAATTAAAAAAAAAAAGAATCCACATAAACCTGAACAGATGGGTTTAGAAGGAAGCTATCAAGACTGTCTGCTCAAATACCCCTGCTCAAGCCAGGGGCAACACAGCAGGTTGCCCAGAACCACAGCCATTTTCAGTATCTGCATGGATGGAGATTCCCTGTTCTTGCCTATACTTGAATGAAAAGTGAAAACAAGCCTTCATAAATAGGCAGGCAGCAGTAATGATTATATTTCTCAGGGGGTGACTATTTCAGCACAAAAGTACTGCCATATGCATGAATGAATATGCTTCTGCTGCACAGCTCTGTAACTCAGTGTTAAACATGCTGGGAATTTGCAGAGGTTGTCTGTCAGAGGGACATGCTTTACGAGGCAAAACTCAAACTACACAAATTACTTAGCTCATCAAAGAGAAGGTGAGGAGATAACTTGATTAGATCCTCAAAGTATCTACATAAGAAATAGGCTTGGCAATCAAACACATAAAAATGTATCAAGATCAAAGGACTGGATGCCGATGCTAGACAGCGGGAGACTAAAAACAAAGTGTTACAGGATTTTTTTTTTCTTTGGTAATAAGAATCCATAACTACTGGAACAATTTATCACATGGCTGTGAGAACATCACTGAAATGTAAGAATTAACTGATTTTACTAAGTAAGCAAACATGAACTCATCTGCAAAATACATTGGCCTAGTTTCATCAAAACCAGATGAGCTGACGTCTCTAGTCAATTACAAGAACTTAATCTATTAAAAAAATTCTTTCTCTAATCAAGAATCACAGGACAGTTAAGGTTGTAAGGGACCTCCAGGGATCATCTAGTCTAAACCCTCTGCTCCAGCAGGGACACTTGGAGCATGTGGCACAGGGTGCCAGCCAGGCGGGTTTGAAGATCACCAGGGAGGGAGACTCCACAGCCTCTCTGGGCAGCCTGTTCCAGGGCTCTGTCACCCTCACATGGTGATGGAACTGCCTGAGTTTCAACTTGTACCCAGTACCCCTTGTCTTATCATTGGCCAAAAAGAGCTGGCCTCATCCTCTTTGCATTCTCCCCTCAGGTATTTATACACATTGATCAGATCCCCTCTCAGTCTTCTCTCCTCCAGACTAAACAGGCCCAGCTCGCTTCGTCCTTCCTTATATGATAAATGCTCCAGTCCCTTCATCATCTATGTTGCCCTACACTGGACCCCCTCGAGAAGCCCCACGTCCCTCTTGTCCTGGCAAGCCCAGAACTGCACCCAATATTGCAGGTGCGGCCTCACCAGGGCTGAGCAGAGGGGATAGATCGGGATCCCCTCCCTCACCCTGATGGCAACGCTCCTCCAGATGCAGCCAGGAGCCCAGTGGCCTTCTTGGCCGTGAGGGCCCATTGCTGCCTCATGGGGAACTTGTTGACAAACAGGACTCCCAGACCCCTCTCCACTAAGCTGCTTTCCAGCAAGTCAGCCCCTAATCTGTACTGGTGCCTGGGGCTATTCTTGCTCAGGTGTAGGACACTGCACTTGTCCTTGCTGAATTTCATGAGGTTCCTCTCCGCCCAACTTTCCGGCCTGTCTAGGTCCCTTTGAATGGCAGCAGAGCCTTCTGGAATATAAGATGAGTGTAAGAAAGTATTTTTACTAGTGTCAATACAAAAAGGTTGTATCTAATCATCATCTTCAAAACAGAAGATTTCAAAGCACATTACATTGAATAGAATTTATATTTAAAGACTATCCAAACACTAAAGAAAACTCAATCTTGAGAAAACATCTTTGTTAGGACGAGGATAAATCTTACAGTATGCAGAAGAAAGCAAAACCTGGATAGAGTACATTTCTGCACTGTTGCCTGCATTTTGCTCCTATATATACGTTTTATGAAAGCATAGAACCTCCCTTACAATTCAGTAGGCCAAAGCAGGCAAAAGGAGCAATATTAGCACCTTTTTCATCTGCACTTATATAATGCTTTATCCATTTACGCCCCTGTGGAAAACTAATATGAAAATAGAGACAGTAGTTACGACAGTACACAAATAAGTAATATTTTGACAATCCTGAAAGTTCTGTAATGAGCAAGGAAGTTCTTCATATACTATGGGCAATGGTCATCTCCTCATGTAACAATGCCAAATGCTTCTTCTAAAATTAATTAATCACTGTGCTCAATTTAGGAAATTCAGGAAAGCTCCATTGCTTTCAGCTCTGGAACAAGGGGGAAATAATGGTAATTACAGGCATGATACTGATCATGAGAATTCGTGGTAACAGGTGAAGAAGAAGGAACAGATAGAAGTGTAGCTTGTAGTACAACATGTTCACACAGCAAGACACATGAGTGACTTAAAGGGCAGACTTGAAGATCAAAAGCAATATCAAAGTCTTTAATATACTCTATCCATGGGGGCAGGAGATTTAGATGGAAGCCTCTGAAACAAAACACTCAGCGTTACCGGTTATCTCTGCAAAGTCACTACGAATTAAGAATAAGACTTTCCCAACCATTGCAGAGGAAGAATAAGTTTCCATGAACTTGCTGAGAAACAGTTTACTATTTATCTCTTTTTGAGCCTGTAATAAACTTCAGAATTAACAATTAGTGGAGGCCTTTTATGAGGAAGCTATTTTATGTGACTGGACTCAGCTGTGTCATTAAAGTGAAAGTGATCACACACATCAAAAGCCTTGGCCTGTTGTAATAACACACATGAAAACAAGGGTTACTGCCCTTCTACAGAAAATGTCTACAAAAAATGTCTACAGAAAATGGACATATCCTGTAGATTTGACAGCAGCACATTTCAAAGTATGCAAAACACATGCTCAAATACCTTCAATTCAGTATTCATTTCTGCATACATGTACTTATGTGACAGAAAACAGTTTAATGGTCTCACTGACTTTATAAAATTGTTCATCTCTTAAAATTAAATCTGAATTCAAGAAGGTAAAAAAGCAAAACCCTACAGATTCCTAACATTTTAATCTCATCTTGCATGCTTTCTCCCTATTCAACCAAGATTACTTAAACTACATGGCTGTTACAGCACTTCTGCATTTTAAAGACAAATCCCAGATTAAAGAGAATGCAGATTGAAGAGAACTTGTTTAAAGAGAAAAGGTTAAACCAGCTGGCCAAACCATAACAAAAAGTCTTAGACTTTTAATCAATAAAATTGCTCTGAACTGTAGATGAAATATTCTGGGATCTCCTTATATAAAGAGTATGACAACAAACAGGCAAACTTGACTTAACCTTTCTGGGCATGTTAGTTTTTCAGTTTGTGATTTTGCTCGGTGGGCATCAGGTTGATCATGGTATTTTAGAAGACACAAATAGTAACATAATTTGGCACAGTTAGCTGCTGAAAAGAATTATTATCTTTTTAACATGAGGATAAGCCTGCAAAGCAGAATTTAATGAATACTTACCACAGTTTGATGGTTGACCTGGATCACCTCATCTCCAGCATGGATTTTCTTACACTGATCAGCAGGAGACTTAGGAAAATAGAAAAAAAATAACTTGACATTCAGGACTGGGGGCAGTAAATGGTAAAAGGGACAAGAAAACTCTGCCAAGGAAATAATAATATTAACAAATAATAAGTTCTCTGGGTATCAGTGTCTTGATTTAAAGCTAGTTTTTGCATTATAAAATACACTGCAAATGTACAGAAAAATACTTATATGCACAATAAAAAGCCTTTTAAAGAAGCTTACGTTTTCAGTCGTTCCTGTGATTACATGAAGCCCATCATACGTTGACTTGATGTACATTCCCTGACAAAAAGAAAGAGTAATTAATATCTGTAGCTAACAAAGCAATAATGTTTGCACAGTAATAAAAATGTATGCTCATTCTGCTTTAATGACAACGACATTTCAAGAGACTGGCAGGAACCCTCACTGAACACCATTTTCAAACCTAGGTTAAAATAATTATATATATACACACATATATGTTAAAGGAAATGTGTAGACTATATTAGTTATCTCCCTTTATGCGTTCCTCTAACACACACCCACTCTCCAAAAGTTTTGCGCAGAACTCAACAACTACCATCAGCATAAAAGCATGTGATGTTTTTGAATATTTTTGAAATATACACCGCTTGACTTCTTCATTAGTGATGTAAAAGGAGTAACAAAATTGAAACTATGAACAGTAATAGATTTCAAACTTAAAAGCTGTCTTCAGAGAGACAATGCCAATTAGAAAATGTATTATTTCTGAAGGACACTTTTATGCCAATGTTATCTTAGGGCTGGGGTAGCTCCTCCCCATTTTCCTTTTTTAAGGACTTAAATCTCCAGGTTTATTCTAAGCGACGATGTCACATGCTAGAAGTTCTCTAATGTTTAAATTGCTCAAATACATACATGAAGTTGTGCTATGGATATAAACAAAAGCTTTAGGGAATCATCTTCATCGAACTTAACTGAAAAAGGAAAACCGTCTATCTCTGGCTTACAAGAGCATTTGAAACCAAAAAGCTTGGTCAAAACTAGACCAAGTGCAAGCATGCACATGTTCACAGCCTGAATGGAGCAAAATAGCTGGACCTCGCTTTCAACTTAACAGGCTACTGGCCATCTTTTTGTTCATTCTTCCTTTATTCTGTTTCCATTACAATAAGCAGTTTCTTGTGGTTAATAAGCGAAGAAAAGAATAGGAATTCAGGCTGAAAAAATGTTCTGCCAAAAAATGTATGTTCCAGGCAATTGTAACTCAATACTGCAGTTGAAAAATGGAAGCACCAAGCCTCTTTTTCCCAAGCCTAGATATGAATAACTGGGCAGATTCTGTTTTGACGCTACAGGAAACTGTTAGAAAGAGGTATCATTTACAATTATTTTGAACTGTATCTGTGACTTGAATAAGCCATATTGATTCAGCATATTCAAAGCAATCATATTCTTCTGCAACAATGTTTTTACATAGGCCTTAACCTTTAATTATTTTATTAACTAGTATTTTACAAAAGGACATAAACAATCATTACTTCAATCATACCAATTTTTGTTACAAGATTTGACAGAAACAAATATATACTCTTCTTAGTTAATTATTCTCACTTTTTCTTTTACAAAAACTGCAGGCCAACCATCTTACAGATCTCAGCCATATCAACTACAAAATAAAACAGCTTAATCAGTAAGCTAAGAACAGTAAAACAGTGCTTTGCCAATGGGCTTCAAACCAAAAGCACACAAATGATGCGACTCCATATCCTGAAATCTACCCTGGGCTCCAGAGAGGCATCTGTCTCAGTGGGAAGTGATTCTTTTGTTGTCTCCACTTCTCTCCAATTTCTCTCCATACCCTACATGACCCTAAAACGTGTTCCTCCCTACACAAATCTTCTCTTGTCTAGCAAATAGCCATTAAAGTAACAGCACCGAGCATCTTCTGAGAGGCACATGGCACACGTGATAAATCAATATTCCCATACACACACTTTAGGTTTTTTAAAAAAAAAAAAAAAAAAAAAAAAAGTAGACTGAATATTGTAGGAAGGAAAAGAGAAAAAGAAAAGCTTGGAAATGCAAGAATAGGAAGTCAGAAAATGTTAGAACTGAAAGAACTGAATGAACCCATTCAAATAGCATAGTCACTTTTGGGAAAATTTATTTAAACAATTACACACAGATACACAACCTTGCAGAAGTCTTGACTCAGTATAGTCACTGTATGGATCTTGGCCTAAAAATTAATTCAGTTTACATGCAAGTTTATGCAAATCTGTAGGATTTCTAGCTCATCTGCAGAAGAAACTACAAGGTACATAATAACAGCTGTTTTACAAATTTGGCAAATAGAAAAAGTCTCAAAATTTAAACATCTGAGTATTATTCTGCATAGCTGAATTCTTATATAAATATGAGCAAGGAATTTACTGCAGATTCATAAATGACAAACAGTTGCATTCATCTTCTAGTTGTCAGCCTAGGAAGCTGCAGCTAAAATTGTGGCTAGCTTTGCAAACCTCAGCTACTATTAAAACTTACGCAATAAAACAGAGCATCTGAAAAATTACACATGAAGTATCTCCTTTTGGATCCTGAAAAGACTTACAACTTTGACAAAAACTGCTCTCTGCATGAGCTTTTCACCTATAGAACTAAAATTTCAATATAATTTTCATAAGCTTTTTGCCAGGATGAAATAATTAGCATCCATGAAACACTCAAGAAGGCCTCAATGAAATGCGTTACCCAAGAGAATGTAGGGCTTAGATGAAATGTGGTAAATAAAACCTCATCCCTGTACTGAACTGTAAGGATAAAAATGGAACTCTAAATACTTGCGATTCAATGAATAGCACTCATTTTTCTCTTGTATGGAACAGAGACCCTGTAGAAAAAAACTGCTATGCAATCATGAGAAAGCTGTTTGTAATTCATTACTCTGTCCTATATTTGATCTCAATTGTTTTCTATTTTGAATGATTTTTCTTCCCTTTTCTTTCTTAGTCCTTTTTCATATGTTTTTCTAAACAGAACATAGACTCAGCAAAGCAAGATTATGAGGAGCTTGCCAAGCTCCCATGTGACGGTGCCCTCACAACTAGACACAGTGAACTCAGTCATTCACACTGGTTTAACCTTACCTAGAAGGTATTTAACCAGCACTTCCAATCACAGGATGTTTTCCAACAGCAGTGCCCACTTGCTGCAGTTGTGCTGGCTATAAAATGTATCATTATTTTGCAAAGCAGAACTACATCATGGTTCTTCTAACTACAGACAGGGCCCAGGTACCAGCACTGCACAGCACAGTCCCTCCCCTTTGATATTCTATGAGAAAACTAGGCAACTGGGAACAAGTCACAGATCAAAGGACAGGCAAGAATAAACCAGTGTAATGGTCACCCAGGCCTTCAGGGTTTAAATTTACTTCTGTACTTAATGACAAGTCTCTCAGAGAAAGCAGAAGGAATCTCCTGCCCCACAGGACCACTGGAAAAAGGCATCTTCTCTTCAACAAAATGTGCAAGAATATCCCAGTGTTTGCAGTGCTACTTTATAATGTACATTTTAATAATATCTTAAGTTGTCAATAACAATCCCCAGACCTCTTCAATTCTACTTATGTTAAAATGGCCAGGCCCTAGAAGACTAGCAAGGGGAGAGAAAAAAAACTTTTATCCACTGTCCCACAAAAATCATTTCTCCAAGGAAGTGTAACAGCAGATCAGCATTTTAAAGTAGTAACCCAGTAACTACTTTATTATCAACGCTGCAGATAATTTTAATGCTATGACCCATTACTAACACAGAACAGCTGGGACATGCAAAAGATTTTTACTCATTCTCTTCAGTGAACAAGGATACATACAAATTTAAGGAATTTATTTCGTTTCTAAGATCATCCTTCTGAAAGTTTTATTTAATATGAATTGCAAGACAGGCATCCAATAATTTTAATGCAAGTCTAAGGAAAAGGTCATAACCACTCATTTTCAAAGCACATTAATTGTATTTGATCCCAAAATATACACATATGCAAACAAAATGAACTACTTTGATATATTCCAAAACTGTCATACAGCTATCAAAGGACTTAAAATTCTACTTTTGCTGCTCATATGGCTACTGATAACATATGAAGCCCTACATAAATACGTCTTAAAAACCTGTTAAAAATATATATATTCTTTGAAAAGAGACTGTAATCTGAAATCACCTTAAAGAACTGAGGCATGCATTCAACATTCCACAATTAAAAGTAGCTCTGCTACTTACCAAACCCTCACTAGGCATAATGCTGGTGAGATGAACTACCTCAAGATGTGCTGACTGTGACACCAGAGAATCAGATGAGAGCGAGATAATGTGGTCACAAATTCCAGACAATGTTTTACACTACAAAAGAAAAGACAACATCATTTCTCATATTAATTAAAAGTATTTGCAAATAAATGTTCATATTTTGAGAGCTATGTATTTTAGTTCTTAGAAATACGAAAAATAAAAACTGCTGAGCTCTAAGTTGTGCTGTATATAAAAGTCAAGAACAAGATGTTAAAAAGAATCTGTTTATGTCAGAATAATGCACTACATGCATGTACAGATATTTTATCCAAAGCATTTCACTGTCTTTAAAATATATCACTGAATGAAATGGAATGGAAATCGTAAAACTTGTATTAAACTTTTCTTTTTTGGTTATCAAATATTGATAGCAATCATAATATCATTGATAGCATGGAGTGAATTCTGCTTAAAATAAGACTGACAGAAAAGTATCTTAGTTATCCCATTTTCCGTTTAAGTAAAATTCTCATGCAACTTTCAAATCCCCCCTTTAGTGAATATTCTAAACCACTGTAATTACATAATAATTATTCTATGTTATACTGCTTTTTAGGTAAGGATCTTATAATGGTAATGCCACAAAACTGCTCTGAAGTAGCAACTCTATTTCATGGATGGTAACAATGATGCAGACAGATTAAACTAATTCATCAAAGCCCAACAGAACATCCATGCACCAGAAACTGCTCCAGACTCTTAAGAGAATCTTCATGTGGAAAGATTTATTGCCAAGTTTGCATGTGTTGCTTAAACAGCTCCTTCAAAAAAGAGTAGGTCTCAAAATATATGATCCTAATCTGAAGCTATTCATTTAAATGAATCTCAGAATGGTCTTCTGGTTGAAATTATGCTGTATGCATTTATTTTCCTTCAGGGGCTACACTGTCATTCTCCCTAATTACAGCAAACGGTAGTGAAATCCCTTAAGAGAAATTTTATTTCACACAGTTTTAAAAGAACAAGGATTTCAAATATCTCATTTGACACTATCCATGCAAGTTAAACAAATAAAGTCCTCACAGTGAATAAATTAACTGACTGAATTTATAGATTATACTCTCCCTCAGTGTTTATTTACTCATCTGGAAATTCAAGTGCAAATTTGAAGTACTGGAGATGTTGCCGATATATTTTTGTATCAGCTACAAGACGCCAAGTATCACAGTCAGACATGCACAGTTGCATCTAGATGTCAACAAAATAACAGAAGTATTCCTAGTAATTTTGATTTTGGAACAAAACCCTTAAACAATACTTCAGGTATTTTTGCTTACCAGGGATATGGAAACCAGCTCAAGAATGCACTTTACTGTTATTTTACACATAAACCCACGGCTTTGTGCCTATGTTCTCTTTTAGTTTTTCAATTAGAGTTGCATAAAAATTCAATTATGATTTCAAATTTTCCTACCCCTTCACATTTTTAATATGTGCCCAGACTGAATTTCAGAGAACACTTTCTGGTTTTGGAGGGAACACTTTACTGTTATGACATGTAAATACTTTTGCAGTAAGTACACTTTGGAACAAAATAAACTGCAAAGAAGCATTCTCTCAAGCAAAATTATATGTATTTTTTAAGATCTTGCCAAGATTCAGAGATGTAATTAAAATCTATGTAGGATTTTAGCATCAAGATGATATTCAAGAATAACATACTGGAATACTTAAAAATTTCAGCCTAAACATAGTTGAGTAGATATGAGAGTGGCCTGACACAATTTATAAATAATGCAAAGACTAAGATTATATAGGTGGGAACATTTGAGGAGGACTTACACATACCATAGAGACAAGAAACATTGCTAGATTTAGCACTAGCAATATGAGAAGGTACATTAACTGATGTTCAAACATTTTTGCATAAAAAACAAGTTAAGAGAGGACCAAAGACTGCTGGGCACCAATTCTAAAATGAGAGAACCCAAGCAGGTTCTCTGCAGGTGGCGCAGTATCACCACACTTAGGACAACTGTGATAAAATGCTCCAAACAAAAATGGGTTCTTCACTAAGTTCAGTACCTGCTGCAGAAGGATTCTTTATAAGCCTTACAGCCTACTCAGGATCTAAATTATTTTATCGTATTTCTCTCAATGAGCCACAACAAGAACAGAATCTCTATGAAGTCTCAAGCAATTCATGCAAGCTAATATGTCACAGAAGTATTTTTAATGTGACAGAAACTATTATGTTTGTACTACAGCTAGCAGAGAACAATCATCTGTATTTATAGAAGTGAAAGGAAGCTACTACCATGTTATTTTTAAATGCTGAAGTGTACTGTATTAGTAAGAAGAACTGATACCGCTGAGCAGACACCCACACAAGGAATCCTGATTCTCAGGGGTGCTCTGTGATGTCTGTTAAGTGATGTTGAAGGTTTCTCCTCCATAATTTATCTTTCCTGTTACACTCAGGCCGTTGACTAGACACAACCTACCTATATGACTAGTAAGAGAAGGGATCTCTGCACTCGCCATCACGTCACCTGAGCACCAACTGACTACTGTGACCCTCCTCCAAATAAATATGCACTTCACCAAGTCTCTCATGTAACCAGAGAGAAAAGTCAACATCACTTTACAAGTCCTTCTCTCTCCTGTAAATATCTCATTCCTGACCTTTCGTCTTTATTTTAAAAATAAAACTCTATATGACATTTAAAAATTTAAACTGACTCATCTGTCTTCCCAATTCAGAACTCCTACTGCAGCCTTGTAGCACTGTACCTAGATGGTGTTATTACTATCAAAAAAACACAGGCTGCAAGGTCATCAGGGGTCCTATTGTCAAGCACAGACCTTATTCACTAACCCTAATCCCTGGAATTTGTTTAATCTCATTATCCTTTACTAAATGTGATAATAATCCATACAAATAAAAATCCATACCAGATATGGCAGAAATGCAGCAAGTGTCTACGAGCAAGTGAAAACTGTAGCACAATAATGAGTTGCAGATTAATAAAAAAGTAGCACACCAAAAAGCCAAGCACAAACTAACCCTAAAAAAAACACCAAATCCAAGGAAAGAATGTAAGAAACCAACAACATCAATACTACCCTCTCTCTGAAGGAATCTCACCGTACTGTGAGCATCCCCAGCCCTCTCACCCAGCCACTCACTAGCCACTGAAACCCCATGACAGGAAGAACCTTAGCTAAAAGGGATGGCTAACTAGAATATAATAAGGTCTGCAGGTATTTTAACCACCTTAGTAATTCCCCCTTGCCTTTTTAATTAAAAATTTTGGATTATTCGTATGTAGGTGACTAGCAATGGTTCTTGCCTTCATTTTATTGAATTAACAATAAAATATCGGATCCATATATACTTTTCACTTTTGGTCCACAATAAAATTTTTAATCTAAGACCATTTACACTAAGATATAATGCACCTGCTAACCACAATGGACTGGTTCTACTTTCTCATCCCAAGTCCTCTACTGTCTTTCAACTATAAATGACTCTAAAGCACTCAATAAGATCTTGCAAACACCTCTAGCCTCATTTTATATGACCGTAAGTAGTGACAGAATTCTGTTCAGTTTTAATTCAAGAGCATAAATCCCAAGGAATATATTACTGACGTGATTTGACAGGTCAAGGTAAGGCAAGGAGGAATATACTCATCTTCAAACAGTTGAGAGACAATCAATCCTAGAGTCCAATTTTTGACATATTACTCCCAAAGACTTTTCCTGTGCTTGATTCTGGATAGGAATCAGCACTTGACTCGTGATTTAAAAGAGCAAAAGGTTGCAGAAGTGATGGAATCTGCTAAAAGGCTGGGAAGTCACGCAGTAGAAAACAGTAGTAGTTGATTTTGATAGAGAAACAACTGATCCTGGATTATTTAAAAGCAACACATGGAGCGTTGCTTTTGACTGGATGTAACAAATCTGCTGGGAAATACGGAAAAAGAGGCAGATGATGTTAAACAAGGCAGATATAATGGTGATCCTTCTCACTTCCCTACAATTAGATGGTAAAGACTTAACAAGCTGATTCTCTGAGCCTGGATGCTCTGCATCAGGTAGCTCCACAGGATGCACTCAGGCTACAGTCTAGACTACCACTCAGAAGTGGAAGTGTGGCGAAGCCAACAGAACACTTCAACGGAATGTCGCTTTTTTCTCTTCTGTCTCTTCAGCCTTCTATCCGGGACAGTGAGAAAGGCTAAAAATAACAGTCCTGCTACAGATGTTTATCTAGAAGATATATACAGCAAAAGTCATGGATCAAGAGGTCTGTGTTTGCACACATGTTGTTTGCAGACGCACACCCACACTTGCCAAATCCCACAAGATTTCAGGTGCTTTTAGAATTCTTTATTCCAGAGCTGATTTGCAATAGCAAGTTTTTTTCTTTTTTTTCATAAAAGTCACTGCACACTTTTTGAATTTAGGAGTACATCAATGATTTAGTACGTATTTTAATCCCTGCTGGAAGTAGAATATGTGTAAAAGGGTTTTAAAAAAAATCAAGCACTAGGTTAGAGCTTGTCAAAAGCTTATCTGAACTTATAAATCCTCTGAGAGCTCACTTTAAACACAGGATTTAACTCCATCTCAGTGTTTTTTCTCTGCCAGTATTACGAAAATAGGAAGCCTGCAGTCTTGCACCTAAAGACCAATATCTAATCAATAACTTTGCATGAGATTCTTCCATCTCTTTTGAGTCACTATTATTTTTGAGTACTAAAATCAGCGTTCAGAGGAGGCTGTGTTGACAACCAGGGAAACTACATAATGTTTCAGATGGAAGAATTGCTGGGATTCCATGCCAGCAATACAGCATACAATGTGCCATCTCAGAGTACTGAGAAGCTTCTAAATAACCCCAAAACAATAACTAAGTATTTCTAATTAACTGCACATATAACAGAGCACCACTCTAGGGAACCGCGTAGCAGTAGAGAATGACAAGGCGTATCTGGTCTTGCCTGCTAATATAAAACAAACATAGGTTATGGAAATGCCTGAAGAAAGCTGATTCTTAAGCCTTAAATTTGAATTGCTTCCAATTCAGGAAAGAGAATATAAGCTTTGCAGGAATGGTTCCTTCCGCAAATTAAACCATTTTCCCTAAGCCTCAGAGAAATAGGGTAAGCTACACTATCTCAAGAATTATCTTTTTTAACAAATATTGCGTGTCTCCACCTCTTTCTATTGATGAAAAAAAAAAAAAAACCCCACACACATTTAGGAGTGTTAAGCCCAGACAACATGAGCATTAGTTAACCTGGCTAGCAGCAGGCAGTTTCACAGGATAGGGGATCATACAAGCTGATTTCTCTCTCTTCATGCTGATCTGGGAAATAAATTTTACATATTATTAACTACTTCATCTTATTTGTGACCATTGCAGCTATTAGCAACTGATGCTATTCACTGCTAGTTGTATCAAGTAACAAGAAACTTTATTGTCCTACAGTAGCTTTTAAAAGAGTTTCTGTATCTGCTATGGGATAGAAATAAGAAAGTACCACAGCAAATTATATGTATTACTTACCACATGAAGAATTTTATTTTCTGTTTCATACACTGTACAATCCTGTAATAAAATAGAGCAAAAAATTAACACACGTCAGTATCAATTTCCTATTAAGAAAAGAATGCTTTACGCTGCTAAGTTTCTCTCATATATTTAGGCATGTATCTGTAAAAAAATAAATAATCCCCTGTTTTTTTGTCCCATTCAAAATGTCATTTTTATACTTTTGGGAAACTTGTGGCTATTTAATCCTTCCAATTAATGGAACAAAAAGACTAGTAGCAACACTAGTGTAAAGGAGGAAAAGGAACAGATTTATGATAGTGAGAAAAAAACTACTATGAAGCATTAATCAGGCAAGTCAGGAATTCTGTGACAGGAATTCTGTGCATGTGGCGAGGGCAGCTGCTTCACACCCACCATCACAAGTCATCCTTTTGGGTTTGTTTCCTATAAAACACGCAAGGGAAGACAACAAACCCAACGCTAGCTACAGAAACATCAAACACGGTGTGCCCACACTGTCACCTCATTTCACTCCGCCTGTCGTTTCAAGGCCCTGACTATTCCAACCACAACGGATAAGACGCGAATCTAGCCCCGTTCTTGGGAGAACTTCTCTAATCCTCTTGCACTTCTCAAGCCACATTCACAGCTCCACAGGAAAACACATAGACTTGCTCCCCATAGGAACTTGCGCAGCAAAGCAGGTTATTTAAATTTGAATTGCTTAAACATCATTCCATTCCACCTTTCCATGTTAAAACCTTGCTAATGATCAATTTAAACCTCAAATCCCGCGCCGCGCCAGCCGCGCTCCCCCGCCACGCATGCGCACACGCCGCCGCGCCGCGGCTCCAGAAGCTTCGCGGCGGGCGCCGCGCGCGCATGCGCAGAGCGCGCCGCGCCGCCGGTCCTGGCTGGTTGAACGGCGGCGGTGAGGGCAGGCGGGTGGCGGGTACTTTCGAGCACGAAGGAAGGTTTTACAAAGGTCTGTGCGCGGGTCAAGGCCCCCAAACACCCTCCAGGGGACTGCGAGGCAGGGCATGGCAGGGCAGATGCCCTGCCAAATACCTGGGATTTATCCCTGGAGTTTTATCTGTAAGGCCTGCTTGCACAGGTAGCTTACAGCCTAATACTTAGAGACAGAAAACTGGAGTGGGGAAATCGCACAGCATTTCACAAATTAGGATTGAAAATAGGCTGGGGAAAAAAAGGTTCTACAGGGAAAGGCTAAATGTTTTCAGAAACGGGATATGAGAAGGAAAAATCTGCTGCCTTTTGCCCTTGTGTAAAACCTAATTTACAGATAGACCTGAAAAGTTCCTCTAAAGCATCTCCAGATTCCCTCCATGACTCAGGACTTCCTCTCCTTGGGCATTAATTGGGTGGCGCTGCCTGTGAACCGATGGGGGGCTCGGAGGTGCGTGGAACGGTGCGGCGCCCACGCCGTGCTCGCTCTGGAGGCCGCCCGGCTCTGTGCCCCCCTCAGGCTCGGCGGAGGCCAGCGCTGTGCACCTGCCTGGGCCTGTCCCTGCGCTGCCCACTGCTCCCTTGGGTGCTCTTCGGAGGACCTTGTCCTCCGGCTGGGCCCAAGGCTCTCGAGCCATTCACCCCAGTGCAAAGGGCAGGAGCAGAGGGTGACAAACTCACCCGCAGCCCCAAGCATTACATTTCATTTGAAAGATTGGCATTTTAATACAGAAATCAATTTGTTAGTGAACACATTTTTTAAAAGCACAGAATACTCAAATTAGAAGATTGCAGTGCAGAGAAGAATTTATATTCGTGTTTCATGGTAAAGCAGGCCTTTGATATTTCATATTGTCATTTTCTACAGCACATACACACAAAAAATGAATTAGTTTGGATAGCGAGGCCTAGGGCAGTTTTCCCTACCAGTTTAACCCACTTGAAGCAGCATATCCACCATCCCCCTTTAACCCTCCAAGTACCAAGAGAACAGAATGACCACAGCAGGGCTTACAGCTTGACTTGCCAGCTAATGCTCTTTTCTAAATTATGCCTTTAATTTGTGTGTCAGAAGTACAGTGTGAGCTTCATCTTGAATACACTTAATTACTCAGGTCAAAGAATAGAAGATTTACATATAGGAAAGCTGAACTGTACTGTTCTGTAGAGCAGAACTAATTTTTGCTCTGTTTATGTTGCATATTTAAGTTTACATTAGCATTAAAAATGGTTTTGGAATTCCTTCCAAAGTATATGGACATGGACTTTTTTAAAATTACCTCAGTCTAGTTTAAAGGAGAAGTTAAAAGCACTTGCAATATTGTGCTAAAATATTAAGATATATATAGGTCACAATATTCTTCTGATTTATTTATTTCTGATACATAGCAATGCACTAGGGATCTCATTAAAAAACTTAAAGGATTAACATTTATAGAATCTTAGTCCATTTTTTTCGTAGAAAATAAATAATAGTTACAGTTGTACTCTTTCCCAATATTCTGTTGGCAGATGATATTATATTTTAAATTATATATTATATTTTAAAATCTTGGAAAAAGCAAAAAGAAGCTAAAGTCGATTTCTGCAGTGTAAAATGGTAATGTCCAAAAAGTACAAAACAGTAACAGCGACAGCCCTGCCTTCAAGCCAGTTTATGCATTGCACGAACGTCCTTTCACGGGCACTATACACTTTGGCATTTGTGATATGGTAAAACCACGTTTTTAAAAACTCATAAAGGGAAAAGATGAGCAGGACTTATGCTCACCAACACTCTCTTTATAATTTTAGACATTTAGACAATTATTTTGAAAGAAAAAATGCAAGTACTACCAAAAACGTATGCAAAACCCAATCAAATCAAAGACTAATTTATGACAAATTGCAAGGACAGTTAACTAAAACGTGTAAGTACATGTAACATATTTAGTACAGTAATTTATTGCAACAAAACAGCATGTGCTAACCACTAAAAGACCAGATAAAAGAGAAACTCTGAAGAAAATTTAAACTTCGTGGTTGCCCGTTTCCCTATGTGACACTGCAATAAGGAGCTACTGTAGTCTTCGAACTGCAGATATAAGAAAGTTTTATTTCCTATTTATGTAACATTAGATACACTTTTGGAATTCACACATGAAAAAATGAGGTTACTTCATATTAGTTAAATGTTGACTGGAAAATACACTAACTCACTTTACTAAGTTTAATTAAGGAAAGGACTTGACCACAACCTATATTTAGAAAACAGAGAACAGAAGTTGGATGGCAAAATATTCTTTAGCAGATCCAGGCAAAACAAGATCAGGGGCTGACAGCTGAAGTCTGCAAAGTTCCTACTGAAAATAGCACCCATGTTTTTAACAAGGAAGGTAACTGCTGAATCACAGAGCGATTCAGGTGCAGGGGACTTCTGGGGTTATCTCGTCAGACCACCTGCTCAAGGCAGGGCTAATTTCAAAGTAAGGGACATCAAAACTCTGCATCAGTTGGAATCTAAACTAGGCAGCCTTTTAAAAGATATACTTCATCCTAATGACAAATTATTTAACTAAACTACAATAAACACGATAAAATCTATGATATCTTCTCTAAGTTTATCTCAATAGGACTATTCCAGCATGAATGAAGAGAAGAAGCAGAAGGGCTAGCCTTTTGTTGGAAATAACTTAGCCCGAGATGTGATGATGTTCTTTGATAAGATATAGACAAAGTTTTGTTTAAGGGATGTTTGTCCTTGCAGTTTAGTGCACGTATCAAAGACTCTATCACAGCCTTTGAACATCTTAAATATATCAGAAAAAAAAACCAATCAGAAAAAAAAAATCACTTCTAGAACTGGTGACCTCCTCTTCACATAAAAGGAAGGAACACTTAAACAACGGATATGTTATAAAAGCTAAATTTAAATCCTATTCTGCCCCAGTCACTGTAGTTACTGTTCCTCGGATGTGGTCTTGCTCTAGAACTTAACCTAATCAGAATTCAGGGAGGTTCCTTCCATGGATTCATTCACTGATCCAAAAGGAGAGATATAGTCTGTCTCAAAGGTAGAGCTATTATACTTTGAAACTAAGTCAGTGGAAAACCTGAACATTTGTAAAACTCAATTCCTGATCTAAAATCATGCCTTTTTTTTTTTTTTTTTTTTTTTTTTTCCCATCAGCACATCCTGGTGGAAGAGCTTACCTCAAAATTGGGATGCCTCAATGCTTCTGCAGTTTTACACATACCAATATTCTTTTATAGTTTCCCTGCTTTTTCTAGTGAGGAGGAGATGATGACGGATAAGAGAACTAAGTAAATAGATTCCAAAGGACAGATACTAAAATCTCTAAAACTAGAGATTAATACTCCTAAAACTGGCATAAGATACAACCCACAGAGGTATAGTCAGTTGCCTATACATCATAGCACTTACATGCTATGGGAATAATAATATACAACATTGTAATTCATGTATTTCTTTTTTTTAATAAATGCTCTCATTTTCATTCTCACACAGAAAATCTAATCAAAAAAACTTCTGCATATTAAGATTATGTCACGCAGATGCAAACAGTACATCCTAGTGAGAAAACCCACAAGGATATTAAGCACTGGCGTTACCAGAACTGACACCATGTCCCCATGTAGAAATAATTTCACTCTGAGTGCCAGCTGCAAGGTATATACACAGAGCATGTTCATTTTGCACAAAATAGATTTTAAGACTGAAGAGGTTTGTCACTGAATTTCCCAAATACATGGCCATGAGTGTTACTTTTGCTCTAAACTAGACATGTAAAAAATCACATTATTTGTAAAGCAAATCATAAACAATATCTGAAAGGATTCAGGTTTCTAATTGTTACGCCTTTCAATTTGTATTTTTGGCCACATCTAAGACTGCAGTTCTAGTTTAGGTGAGACATCTTTGCTTTCACACATGAAGATCAATTTTCCTCACATTTAGGAACAGCAAATCTGTCTCCCTATTGTTGGATTTAAAGATTGAAGCATTTGGTTTTATCTGCTCTTTTTGGTGCTAAAAGCCCAAACTTGACTCCATTTGTGAGTCACCTGAAAAACTAAATAAATATTTTTCACTTTGAAACATCTTGGAGTTTCTGCTAAAGATTTTGAAGGGTTGCAGAGTTGCAGAGCTGAGGAAAAAAAAAAGAGTCGAGCAGATAGTGACGGAGGAGAACAGAATCTCTTCTACCAAAAGCAGTTGAATGAATGAAGAAAAGAAGACAATCCAAACTTGCAAAGATTTTCACCTAGACCATAGGGGGATATCAGAACTCACGAAATGCTGCAGGGCAGAATCCGAGGGCAAGCTTAGAACACTATAGACAAGTTTGTTTTGCTTAGTCTGTAAATCAAAAATAGCCCCATGTTAAATTTTCTCTTACAATGCGATCATAAAAATATGTAAATAAAATGCCTATAAAGGAGTTTATAAAACATGGAGAGAAAAAGGATCTTTGCTTTACACTGCAAAAATGCATGAAGCACATAGCATACATCAATATCTCTGAAAGAAAAGAAAGCTGAATATTGCAATAATAATGGCAAAAATGCAAGCAGTTAAGGCCAGGACCAATGCATCTGGCTGCCTTTTTGGTTCTTTTTGTTTGTTTGTTTTTTGAAAGAACTAAAAATAAATTGAGAAAAAAAATGCTGAAAGCTCACATAAACATACTACTCCAGGAAGTCTTTTGAATTTAAGTGAGTTCTGTGATTGGTTCTCTGTGAGGGTGCAAGAACTGGGCCGGCACAGGGTAGAAACAGGCAGTGGACACATTTCTTTTGAAGGCAGTGCCAGTTCAATGTGCTTACAAAACTACAGGGTTAGCTTATCTTTTTTCTTGCTTCATTTCCTCCAGCACTACCTTTATCCTCCTCTTTCATTTTATTTCAATACCTGCTCTCCTCTAAGCTCTCCACTTGCTCCAATAACACTATTTTACCTTACCACATTTTCATCTAACCACAAGGAGAGAAACTTACCATAAATATTTACTAAACTAGTTTCCATTTAGGCACCTCTTGTCTTTTTTCAGGGGGCAGACACTGTCAAAGACTGACATTACACATATACTATATAGCACTAGAAAACAAGAGAAATTAATTTTACATATCTGTGGTGTACTATACTACCACTGGGTAGTGAATGGCAGTAATAATAGTACTCATGTTTGCTGCAGATTTGATTCATGTACTGCTATGAATATTTCTTGTTAGTCTCTACACAGTTTTTATGTAACTTCCAACTGGCTGCGCTCCTCTTTAAGGAAAGAAACCATAGTCCAGGCTTGAAAAGAATCTGTAGGTGTTAGAACTAGACCCTGAAAGATTTTCCATCAGTCATATTTTAATCTGTAATAAATTGATGGTAGTAATTAAGCTATTTGCTACTGTGGCTTTTTCTTTTAATACCTTCATGGTGATAGACTTTCAACATCAGACTGTCTATTCAGAAGACGACTACTTTTACCTACACGGTACCCTTCAATCTGTGCAGGCATGTGAGGGCAGATGGAGTCCAAAAATCTTCCCATTGCTCCCAGAGAAAGAGCAAACGTAATTAACAGATAACTCATGCAATTTTGCTCAGGAAGTGAAAACAATGTTTTTACTATTGTGATGTTTCAGCAGCAATGTGAAGAGGACTTGACCAGAAGATAAAGCATTCCTACCTGTTGCACAATGGTCGTTAGTTCCAGGCACAGTTGAACAATGTTGTTCTTCAGCAGTGAATATTCTGTCACGCTGACAAATGGAGACCTGTCAGAAAGGTAGAGGAGAAGCGTACAGTGTGAATAGGACAGAATTCCTGTTTACAATATTAGAGGACTTTAAACAGGCTTGTGGTTAGTAAATTTGTTTTCATAAAGGCAAATATAATTGGGTTAGTTAAATGTTTCATTGCTTAATTGGGGGAAAAATCTCCAAATAATCTACTTTCCAATAACACAACTGTACTTTTTTTTTTTTTCCTTCTTTCCCTTAGGAGTCTTCAAGGACACTATAGAAAGCATCTGCTATGTAGACATCAGTTGTACTGCAGAAATTTCAATCACCTAATCATGACAATCTCCAGCAGAAAATTACATGACATTTATGAAGTATGCCTTTGAAACAAGAATCAAAGTAGGTAGCAAGAATATAAAACAGATTGTTACAAGAACACAAAAATCTGTCATTCTTGTGGAAGGTAAAATAGGATGCTGCAAACAATTGCAAGTTGTCATAATTTTTTAATGACTTTTTCAAAGGACAGCATTTCCAGTATGACACCGTTCTTCAGAAGCAGGGAGCACTTTAATTCAGAGGGTAAAGTAGAGCTTAGCTAGCCACTGAACAGCTTCCTGCACACAAGGGTTTTCTTCAGGCTTTCCAAATTCTGACTGGATTCTGACCCCATTTGAATTTATAAGAAGTGACAAGGTCATAGCCTGAGAGAATATGACTGCTGGCATTAGGTTAGGAAGATGTCATCAGAATTACACATACGCTGTGAAGGGGGGTGATTTACTCTAACTGTGATTTCTAAGGTGCCATTTATATATCCATTCAGATTCCAGATACAGCTATTCATTGCTGTAACCAAAGAGAAACCAAAACATAAAGTCTGTATTTTGGTTTTCATCTTTATACAGGCAAAATTTTAACTATGCAGAGATTTACTTGTAATCCAATTCTCAATTCATAAATCAAAAACAACAGCAGTCATTGATCAGTCACTAAAAGCACAACTGAAACTAAGCTATTAAATGTGGTAAATATTTTAATAATAAACCTTTCATTTTCAGAGTAACTAAGTATTATCATTTCTCCTGAATACTACTTAACTGATTCAGTTCAATTCCAGCTTCTCTTTTTTATCTTTTTGCTGGGTCAAGGATGGTTCAAATTCCATAACCCTTTCCTGCTTCCCTTCCTTTCTGATATGGCCAATGATGCTACCACTTGTGGCAGTGATTTGTCAGGATTGCACGGAAGCATTCATTTTGCACAGAATGCAATTAAACTGGGAAGAACCTCACCAAGTAACACGAGAAAAATATAACATCTACCTGCTAGGAAAGGCTAGCACATTTTCACTGTGAATATTTGAGAAACTTAAACTTAGAGAACTTAAAGTTGGAATTCCCAATTTGCTATTTTAATACTAGGAGGGGAAAAAAAAAACCAAAACACTGCAAACAAGAAAGAGCAAGAACACATGTAAAGGGATAAGAAATACTCAATTACCTGTCCAGCCAGGCTAGTAAGTTCTTGGCAGCACCAATCAGGTCAACCACAGAGGTAAGAAAGTCATTTGGCAGTCGCCTGGAGGCCCTGCCATCATAATGGCCACTCCTCCTTCTACCCGTTATAAAGTTCTGAAGGTTTTTGGCTGAGGCGTTCAGCTTGTGAGAGAGCGTTCTCAGATTTTCAGTCTCCAAGCCATAATTCTGCGGAGAAAGAAGAATACACAGAATTAAGTGAAATACTCCATTGTCAGCTATGTGAACAACCCTGGGGTTAAACACTGTAAATTTGATTTGCCTTTGACAGAGTAGGCTAATGCGGTTCATGGCACCAGACTAAATCGTAGGCTACTTTTTTTTAGCTTCTCAAAAATATACAGTCCCCCAAACCCCTGATGTCCAGCGAAGTCACGGAGGAGTGTGAGGAGTCCTCATACGCTGGGTGTCAAGGGCTCTCCTGTTCTGAAGACGAGGCAGCCTACTTTGTCTATTCTCCTTGCTGGGGTCACACTTAACCATCCACTTAGTGCATGTTACCTCTGAGATCAGGTTTTAGGCAGTCCCACTGCATGGATCCACTCCCCAAGACCTGGCTTAGCTCCTCTTCTAGGTTGTAAAGACTTAGCCTTCTTAGCAGAACTTGCCCTTTTTTTATGCCGTGACTAAGGTATGGCTTATATAGCCAAAATCATTTAGACCTTGATGGGAAAATCCCATCCAGAACCCTGTTTCTGTGGGTGAACAGCTATTCTGCAGTGAAACATAAGACGAGAAGAGTCAAATTAGGTCAGACCAGCGACCTGCCTCCAGTGACTGCCTAGGGAAGAAAACGAGAAGAGAGCAGGCAGGTAGTAACAGTGATTAGCGATGCAGAGACCTCAGCCAGTGACAGTGCCGTTGTATTTAGCAGTCCCTAAGGGATTTTCTCCCATCCTTCCAAATCTAATGGGCTGTTTTGAATCTATGTAGAAGTTTTCACACTGAAGTCCTTTCTTCCCCATTATCATTCTCTTCATCCATATCTCTATGCCCTTTTATCACCCAACCAATTCCCCACTTCAACATAGGCAACAAGCATAAAGATACTTGAGTGCAGTGATACTAAATAATTCACTCGGATTCACATTGGAAGTCTCAAATAGAGTGAATTGATTCCAGGTCTTTTGCTGCCACACCACCATGCAGTATTTACAAGAATTTAAGTTAGAATAAAATCCCAACTATTCAGTTTACTCTTCAAAAGCACCTAAACAAAATCAGCTTTCAGGCAATGAATGGATCGACCGCTATTCATTTCGACAAGGCATATGTTATAGAGTATGTATATGTTATAGAGGATGACTGATCATCAATATCACATGGTAATTTTCTCTCCCAAATTAATTCTCAAAATAGAAAGTAAAGAACAGCAAATGATATGCAGACTTGCTGAATGCTAATGGAGATATTCCTACAGTGAAGAGTTGTTTCCAACACCAAAAGGAAAATTCATTCAGTGATCACAAGTGTATGAAACAGATTGAATGGACTCATATAAAACAGAAACAAACATTTAATAAAATTGTTTCCTAGGTTTGAACCAGTTATGTCTGTTGCCCTCTCAGCAAGTCCTTCTGCATCTCAAAATTCACCCTTTGAAATAAAAATAGACAGTAAAAACATAAAATCAATGCCATCCCCCCAGCTTGGAGTTCATCTTATTAGGAATAGAAACACTGATGTTGCTGCAGGTGCAGCCTACTGCCAGGGGCTTTGGTTTTAAAATAACTTTACATACTAGGGACAGAATTAATTTGTTTCATTATTATTTGCATACCTTGTCTAAAGCATCACAGTTGGTCAATAAAGCTCGGAACCATCACAGCTGAACACCAAAGAGTGGAGCACATGAAAGATAAATTGGCCTAACTACAGATGAGAATAGTTCTCTTCAGCCTGCCTCCGAATGAAGTATTGTAAAACAACAGCTTCGCCAAAACAAGGCTGTTCTTGTAAAACTTACGGTTAAGCAGCAAATTGTGCTTGATATTAGTATGCCATCTGCTTAAAACATACAGCGTTCTTTTATTCAGCCTCTGCAGGAATTCCCTCCCTTCCCCTGGGTTCCGCTCGGGGCAGGGAGACGCAGAAGAGGCTGTTCCGTGGTGCCTGTCCCGGCGCGCAGACCAGGCCGGCCACGCTCTGATTCCCCTCCGAAGCGCCCCATCCCGTACGCTCAACCCTGCAGTATAACGGGCACAAACCAGCAGCTCCTGCCTTCGTCTCCAAGCCCAGACTTGCTTGCGCCTTTGGTAGCAAGCAGAAACTGCTGCTGCCAATAATGCTTTATTGGACAAAAGCTCTAGGAATCTGTCAATTTACTTTTTAGAAAACCCCAGCAGGAAATGGAGACTGCGCTAACCAGAGCAGTTACTGCAAGTGAACGTACCCAGACCTGGGAGCAAAGGCCTGAATGTCCAGGAGCCAGAGCTAGAGAACAGCAGCCTGTTCTGCAGATTTATATCAAGTCATTGCAAAACACATAAAATTGAACAAAAAATCCACCTAGAAAACATACTGTTTTTCCTCAAGCATTCCTAATTAACATACTAACAGTCGCCATAACTAATGTCGATGTAAAAATTTTAAATGTAGCCAAACATAGATAAAGTATGTCCGTAAAGACAATCAGGAGATGAAAGGAAGTTATTCAGCACAGTGGAAGTGCTGATGCAAGTCAGTGATTTAGCTAAGATTTCGTAAGATATAGCAAGGGAAAAAGATAAAATATCACAGAAGTGACAGTGAATCAATACCTCTGTAGAAGACTATTTATTGCATTGGCCTAAATTTAAGGTTGCCTCGAATCTCAGCCACCTTTTAAATGAAAAGGAGGAACTGGTGTAAAATGGAAAAAAGAAACATTCAAAAGTGACTGGGGAAGTATCCTGCCCGCGTGGCTGCCGGGGGCCCAGGGGCGGCGCTCCAGGGGCATGGCGGGAGCCACTTGGGAGTCACAGGGCAAGCTGCTCGAGGGGCACAGGTTGAGTTGCTCGAGGGGCACGGGAGGAGCTGCCCCTTCCAGTGCTGCCCGCGCAGGCGCCGAGCCCAGCAGTGCCAGGGAAGGAAATGCGCCTGAGCCTCCAAAAGTCTCTTTCCAACCAGGTGATTTCCTTCTCTGAAGGATAAATCCTAGATATAATTCCTGCCTTAAAAATAGCCTCCAAATCTCTAAAAAGGGTCAAGAGAGTAGCATTAATATCCACATTATTATTTTCCATGTCAGGAGTGGGAAAACAAAACAAACACCACTGACATTTGCTCCATTTTCCATTTTCATTTCATAATGCTCACGCCTGTTAAATAGTCATTCTTCCTAAACATTCTGCATTGGTGGCAATGCACGTACCAGGTTTAGCTAATGAATAGAGAATATTAGTGCCACCCCAAACCCTGTCTCGCAAGGAGAGCTGCACTGGCCCATTACTGCAAAACCTGGCTCTGGAGCACTGCTCACTGCAAACAGAAAGGAGCTGCCTAAAACCTCTTGTGCTGCAGGAGGGGGAAACTGCTCCAAGAAAAGCAAAAGTTAAAACAAAGCTTGACCGTGAAAAGCTATGGTTGGCAAATCTATTACACATTTACTTAAGCTTTTTCAGACAAAAGCAGTGTTCAAACAGCAAGATAATTTTTATGTCCCTTCCGTGCAATATATGGCAGTATTAGGACCTTCACTGTTAAAAAAATGCAAGTTTCACAAGGCTCATCTGCTTTGTTCAGTGACAGGCCCATTCTGGAGTATACTTCAGGTTACAGGTCAACAATTCCGAGTGGCAAACCCGATGACAAGAGTTGGAAGAAAGGGTTTCAGGAGGTGAAAATGAAATGCAAATGTGAAATCAAAGCCAGAGTCACTTCTAACAGTGAAATATAATTAGCAATAAGGCTAAGGCGGAACTATGCTTAAAGTGACACTTGCCAGTGAGCTGCAAAACTGAGTTTGGTTTAAAGAAAAGTCTGTTTGTTGCCTGTAAAACTTGTATTTTTTTTTTAATTTTAGCAATTTCATCCTCCAAGGAGACTCTCTTCCTTTCCAGTGCATTCGCGGTTCCTCTGTACCCCGCGTTCCCTGCTCCTCCTCAGCGTGAGGTGTTCACTCAACGCCTGTTCCCAATGGTCAGCGTAGGACAGAGGGAAGAGGAAGGAGAGGCTGCCCCCAGGGCTTGTGCAGGTGATTGGGTTGGTTTGGGCAGCACAGCAAAAGCAGGCGGCTGCCGTCAGAAATGCTGCAACAACAGCAGACTAGGGACAAAAACGGATTTTGGAGCAATTTGAAATAAACTGTAGTTTTCACTAGGGAGGTCAGAGCCAACCTGACTGATGCAGTTAAAGGAAACGGCAGAACTCTGACTGAAATCCAGGCAGCTCTCAGTGCACCAGGGCACAGCGTTTGAAATGCCACCACCTCGTACATCAACGTAGGGAATTGCCACGGGTTTACGAGCGCGGTGCAGCCAGGGCAGCTGCCAGAGCTCCGCTTTGGATGCAGGAACCCAGCACGGCCCGACCAGCCTGCCCGGCAACGGGGTCCTGTCCCCGTCCCCCACGCGGGCTCGGGCCAGCAAGCCGCCCTCCCTCGAGGCTCGTGCCGGGCCTGGCACGCTGCAGCTCCCCAGCGCGGTGCGGCTGGGCCGGGCAGCCTAGCAAGACGCCGCGGGTGCGGCTGGGGCCTTGCGAACACCGAGCTGCTTTACTAGGGATTCACTGAGCGCCTGCTCCGGGAAACGGGGCGGGGGGGAAGAAAGCCACGAAGGCCGAGTAAAAGCAGTGCTAAAAGAGGCAAAACCATCCCGTCTAATAATCCCTCTTCAGGAGAGATTTTACAAGCTGAAGTAGTAAACTGAGGAGGTAAAAGAAATTTTAATGTAAATCTAAAAGAACATTTTTCTTGTAAATCATTCTATTACTTTCAAAAAACTAAAATTATGTGTTAAGCCTTGGTTCCGCAGAACGTGACCCATTTTGAGTGTTTATCACAAATTGCATATGAGGTGCTAGAAAATCTAGATTGGTATTCCGTGTGAGCAGACCTGATGTAAATTGAGCTGAAAGAACAAATTATCAGCTTTTAATTAGCATTCTGAATTGGATAAAGCTTTATATAAATAGAAAAAAAAAAACTTAGTTGGATAAAAGTCACGCCTTTGGTATTAGTAGTGCTTTCTATTCTATAGGGGGGTATAAAAGACCCCCACTATACTGGGCCTTCCCCTCCCTTAATTGGCCTATCACTTATTTGAAAAGTAAAATAAAGTAATAACCACTGTATTAAATACACTGTAAATCTGGTCCCGCATGGGCCTTTGGAATGCCTCAGGATCAGCAGCCTCGGAGCTGAGGTGTTTAACCCAGCAAGCACTAAGGAACTGAACAGAGTCCGCGGGTCAGCTTGGAGCGCGACGCCAGCCAGCTACCAAAACCACGCCACGTCTCGTCGGGCTCACGGGGCAGACCCGGCAACACCGCGTGACACGTGTGCTCACCGCAAAAACGGCACAAGGGCTGCACCAAACTGCACGGCTTGACTTGCGCTTAACGAAAAGGTAAGGACAGACGTAAGAAGCGGTAAAGGGATTTTTTAAGGAAACCCTGTGTTAGATGGAGCTCATGCAGTGTCAGGCTTGTCACTTCACAGTAGTGTCTTAATTGGGTAATGATCATAATCGCATTCACTGTGAGCTCCAGAATGACACATCTGAATAATGGGCAATTGAACCCAAAATGACCTAATTCTCAGAATGTCTTATCACAAAACCCGCTTCTGCACTATTTAAGCTATCTTTCTGTAGTAACTGTCTACCAGAATTACTATTATAATGGCTGCTCCCCTCACTGTATGGCAAAGAAACGCTGTACCGTGCACCTAAGCATACTAACACCAAAAAAGTTACCTATTCTGAAACTACGTTAAGATAATTTTACCAGATTGCTAAATTGCTACCAGTTTGCTAAATAAAATTTATTTTCCTCTGCACCAGGGGAAAAATGTGTGTGCTTGTACATAAGAAAGAATATAATATAAACATGGACCATCATAATACAGAATAGAGTATAATAATAATCATACTTAACTGAAGCAAATTGTGTCACAATTCTCCTTTCTTGCCTCTTGAGACTGTATTTTAGAACTTGTCACAGGGCTTCCAAACACTTCATACACCTTTCTATTGTCTTATAAATAGATACATTAATTAAGAAGATAGTGCTACAATTAAATATTTTCAGTTTCTAATTAAGGTAAAATTTTTAATTATATTCTTTACTTCCAAAAGAAGCCTTAGTATTTCCCTTGTCATCAATACCTATAATCTAACTGAACATAATAAGGTGCCTTGAAAAAGTCGCTGTGTTGAAATAAAGCCATGGATTTCCTGTTTCAAGTAGGAATTAGAAATAAAAAATAGTCCTATTTATAGTGGCTCAGATCCATGAGCAACAGACCTGCCCACTGTGTCAGCAGTCACCTCTTGATCATCTTCCTATACATCTCATCATCCAGCGTGGTCTGCAAGATACTTAAAAGCATATTACCTAAAATGCATGGTCTAGCTGATGCAGTTCTTGATGTAATATTCCATTATGGAAAACGTATGTTGACATAATAATGTCAAATGAAGAAACTGTATTTTTACACAAGCAAAAACATCTAGATGATAATATTTGGTCCCAGATGACCCAGGTCACCAGTCTCAAAAGCCTGCCCGCTTGCAGAGGGCGCCCACTGTAACACCTCCTGAATACGTATTTAAGGCTCTCGCCTTTCTGAGCTTCTGGGCTGTGCTCAGGGGTAGCCTAACTTTATTTTTCTGTGCCTTTTTTTCCTTTTTTTAATTTCTCTTTAGATTTTTTCCTTCTAAAATTTCTCTTTTATTCTTAGTCAGGCCTTTAGATGAAGCAATCAGCAAATACTTGAGATATTTTTCCATTTTTGAATAGACGGTTGTCTAAATACCTATACTTTGCTATCTATCCTATACAAACTTCTGTTTAATAACTAGCTATTTAAAACTGTTACCTGCGCTGAAGCCTCATACTGGGGATGCAGAGCAATGATGTCTGTTAAGCCATGGGTAGTCAAACTCTTTCATTTACTTGAAGAGCTTCTTTGAAGGTAAGTTTCGTATCGCCAAAACAGCTAGCATGGATTCTTTCACGAATATTTCCATAGATATATTTAATTTATCGATGCAGAAAGCAGTGGTTTAAGTGTCTCTTATTTTAGACTTCAAGGTCACTGTGAGCCAAGCGGTGCCCTTTGAACCGTGTTCTGTTCTCGATGAGAACGCCCACGCCAAGCTTGGCACGGCCGCCTGCAGCTGGAGCGCCAGGAGCGCCCTTGCTGTGACGGGAGCGCCAAGGCGGCCCGTGCAGGACCGGCTCACAGGGCACCTGGTCTGGCGGCGAGGACGCATGCGCTGCTGCTCCCTTGGACGGCAGCGGCATTCCCGCCAGCAGCTCACGACTGCTCCGCTGCGGAATTTCTAATGCGTTTGCTGCTCTACTCCGCCTTCACAAACAGCCTGGAAGTGAATATGCATTGCATCAAGAAATGAATTCCTGTGTTTCAATCAGCAATTATTAATATTTTCTTGGGGTTTTTTTTCCCCAGCAAAATCTTAACGCAGCAGCAGTACAAAGTAATTAAACCATCCCATAAACATGCTAGCAGGAAGCAGTGAATGTGCTGCACCAACCACACGTGATTTGTCCTCTATCAAGCTGACATCTGCGCATATTTAAGAGCTTCAATGTCAACTCTTAGCAAAAATACCAGTAGGAAAATAAAGCTGTGGCAGCATTTCTTTTATGCTATACACAAAAACAAGACCCAAGAGGATGAGAGAAGTTAATCTGCTTTGTGACTTCGTTGTGAGTTTTGCAGGCCCCTCCCGTCTGCCACCCTGAGCTCCTGAGCACATCCGCGCAGCCTCGTCCCGGCCCTGCGGGTCCTGCTGCCGTCCTCCCTCCTGCCAGTGCCGGGAGGCGGCGCGAGGGCAGCAGCAGCTCCAGCCAAGGGAAGGGGCTGGGGAACAACGGGGCGGTTCCGTGCCCAGCACCAAAGCGCTGCCCGCACAGACCCGCATGCGCTGGGGAGCCGGGAACACGGAGGGAACAACATGGGGGCTGCTGCTTGGGCTCCTCCCGCGCAGCCCCGTGCCTCCTCCTTGTCCTCCCTTCACCTCCCGCAGCACCCACGGCTGGTACCAGCCCTGGCGCCTGCCCCTTCCTGTGCAGCCCCCTCCAGCCGCAGTTCGGAGGAGATGCCCAGGCCGCTCCAGGGGACACCGCGCTCCCCAGCACAACAAGTGGGGTGACCCTCGCGGCCATCCTGCCCGCTCTGCTCTCATGGGCGCCCGCAGGAACGGCCCAGCTGCCGAGCGCTCATACAGGGGGCACGAGGTGCTTCGCCCAGCCCGCCTCTGCTGCCAGGGCCTCCCCACGGACCTCAGCCCTTTGCAGAGGCCGCTGGCCCGAGCGGAGACGCAGGGCCCTGCTGCCCTCCAAGGGGAGAGGCGAGTCTGCTTCCGCCTCCAAGCCAAACACCTTCCCCTCCTCGAGCTCCCACCAGCCCCGAGCTCATCTGTGTGTGCTCCATTCCCAGCATCCCACGAGCCTTACGTCTCGTTTAGGAATATCTAAGTCACGGCCAAATTCTGCCTTCATTTTCCTGCCGCAAATTCAGGGAAATCCATGACTCTTGGTAGACAGAAAGTCCCAAGCCTGTACTACACCTTTCCCATACTTCTGATGTTTCCTTAGGCTCTTTGTCCTGCTCAGTAAAACCACACAAATGCAGCAACCTGCACTGTAAGAACAAAACCTCATTACTTCTTACTAAAAGCTTGTGACCAATTAACCGTTGCTACTTATTTCACAATAATTCTCATTTTATGGAAGGAAAAATATCTCCTCAATCATAGGAAAGCTCATCTTTTCAATTTGCTTAAGTACATCTTAAAATGAATTATAGGACAGCAAAGTGCAGCGTTACAGAGGATAACAGATACAGTATGCCAGACGAAACTATCAGAATTTTAAGCAGCAGGGCACCATTCAGATTACAGAGAGTAAATGATGCTCTGGCGCTTTGGAAATACCAGCACTGACACTAAATATTTCAGTTGGTCATTTGGAATATTTTCTCTTTGGTTCTTGCAGAATGGATAATATATGTCACATATAACAGTTCAGAGAGAAGCATACCGAAATATAAGCATCATAACTAGATCCTTCTGAACTGAACACAAATGAAGTTAATCTCTCTATTTCTATGATGGATATGTTGAAGATCACCCAAGCAAACCACAGTCAACAACCATGAGCTGCATGCCCATGAGCTTATCTATGAGAGTAAGAGATGAGAAATAATTACCCATGAGTTAAGACAGCTTTATAGCAACCAATATTGCAACAAATCCTGTAAGCACCAAAAATAACTTATTGTGGAATTACATTTATGAAACAAACTGCCCCTCAGAAATGAGGAGCTTTTCAGTTCTCATTTTGCTTCCCGTCATCAGGAAGAGGTCATCATTCCTAATTGACTTTACTCCCTGTACTGCATGCCCACAGAGAACCTCCATTGGCAGAGTGCTACCAGGGGAACGTAACCTTCCTTGCATCGTTCAGCAGGGCTTTCAAATCACGTTCCTAAGGAGAAAAAAATCAGAAACAAACAAAAAAATTACTTCTGCACAGGGAAGAGGGTTTTAAAAGTGAGACACATGAGCAAGGAAATAATATGAATCTTTCCCAGCCAAAAAAATGCAATAATATTAAAAAAAAAAGGCAAGTCTGACATGTTCATAATATTGTTTATAATTGCTTAAAACACTATATGGATAATAGAATAGTTATATTTTCATTAAGAGTGTAAGAATATATTTTGCATGGACCATTACAGAGAGGTTTTTTTTGATGTTTAAAACTCTGAACATAAGAAAAAAATTAAAATTTTGCATCAAATATTAAATAAAAATTATATATCGAGATCTTTTTCAAATAAATTGAATTAAAGTATTATTCTAGCAGTAGAACAACTTTTTTTCCTAATCTAACAATGAAAGTTAATCTTTTCCTGTCACAGTGTGTATCACTCTTCCTTTTATTCCAAAAATAGAATTATGCACCCCCTTAATCTAATATACGTTTCCCCTACTATTTAATGCAATTACCCAAGTCTGAATCAATACTCCATTTGCTGGAGACAATCAATGACTTGACTTTCATTGCCGGCCGGTTCCAGCGCTGAGGTTTCATGCCGGGCACACCACAAGCGTGAGTTACTGGAACACTGAGAAGCTCCAAGGCTCCTCGGGTACTTAAACTCACTGCGTTGAAAACTCCCTGCAAGGACCAGCAAGTTCTGGCCCCGGAAAGGCCTCATGTCCAAGTGCTGGTGTCCTGTCCGTTCTGCAGACCTCAAAGGGAACACCTTTCCCCACAAGGGAACATTTTTCCCCAACATTTTCCACTTCCTCACGAGTCTCATAGCAATTCCCTAGTCCTTTAGACCTACCTTTCTGTTCAGTTTGATAGAGATTGGCCCAGAGTTTCAAGTCTCATTATGGGTCTTGATGAACTGGCACAGGGATGAGCGGGCACGGACATGGCCAAGGCGGCCACAAAAATCCCCCACACTCTGCTCTATGACTCGTTTTGTCAACAGAATCCCCCAGTGGACGAAGTTAGAACAACTCAGATGTCTCCCACCTGGAATGTGTACAGGGAATTGAAGCAGCCCCAGGAAAGTCGTCAATAAATCCTGCGCTGTGCTAAGTTGAAGTTAATGGCAAACTTCTATCAAATTCAGCAGACTAATGGATTTGAATTCTATACGCAAGTGTTTAATGAGACACCATACCTTAAAGAGTTGTGATGTAGCACTACACAAAAAGCATGTGCTAGTTCCCGACTGAAAATACAGACGTCCCCTATTCCAGACTCCTTGATTTCTGGAGAGGAATATTTTTCCTTCAATTTACTGTAATCAAGGGATAACTCTTGTGTTTGCAACAAAGTGCATAATAGACAATATACTGAGTGCTTTAGGAGACAGAGCGCTCACTACTGCAAGTTCCAGAGCTTAACTCTTTTGTGCAACAGGATATACAAAAAAGGGATGGTGTTTTACTAGCTTTCTCAGGAAAACATGGGGTAGTTAAAAATCCGTGTTTTCAGGCTTTACTGAATGACGCACTCCTTTAAATCTCACGATGAGAACAGGTCGATAATTTCCAGCCACATTTTCAATAACAGAATGATTTGAAGTCAACCGTAAGCGGTCAGCACTCTTAATACAAAGCATGTGTCTTCAAAGGCTGCGAGGAGTGTATATAACGTATGAGCCACCAGAACACGAGACGTTGACGTTACCAGTACTGGATCAGCATTTCCATCATTTTTACTGCTGCTTGTTTTCCAGATCTTGCACATTAAGAACAAACACAAACCCGAACATGAACAGGAAGGATAAAGACTAAGCTACAAACATGAGTCCACGAGATGCCTTTCTGCAAGTCAGCGCACACGTGGAAATCTGAGCTCAGTAAATTAACATGGATATGCATCAACAAACTGTAATTATGTTTTATGCCAGCCAGTAAAGAGCAGAGGAGTGATGGGTTCCCACGGCCAAAGCTGCGTCGTATTCAACTGCAGGGAAGTTCTATCAGTCCAAACTTCTCTGCACCTTCCAAAAGTAAATGGAGTTCAAATACAGTTCACGGCCAAGTCTAAAGCAGGACACTTACCTAAGGTTGTGCCTAGGTATTTTGACCAGAATTTCGGTACTGTGCAGCTATTTCCATAACAGAGTGCTATTATAGTGCTTTCCATAAACAGTGCTCTTTCCACAACATTCCATTCATACATGTATCTCATTTTGCTATATACATTTACATGAATATAGATCAGGACATTTTTGTTCTAAAGCTTTAAAAGCCCCAAATCAGTGCTCCCCTTTTAAAAAAATAAATAGTTGCTTAGTTTTAAGCCCTGCATAAAATACCGGTATACAAAAAAGCACATTTACTAGGGAAATTATATTCTGTGAACTATGAACTTCCATATAAAGGCAGTATTATCTTTTTCTGTAAACATGACAGAATTAGTAGTAGCAACTCATGGTGGAACAAGAGACAGAGTGATAAAAAAAGGCAGCGTGACTTGTGCAGAAGCTCACACTGCAGTTTTGGTTACAGCTTCACCATGTCAAGGTGATCAACTCCGTTTAAAGTTAGTGGTACAATTCACAAGAATCTTCTAGACAATTTAATTTTTTAAAGCTTTAATCAAATCCACAATAATATTACCAAAAACCATTCAAAAATTTAGAAAAATATTGTATCATCAGCTAGGAAATGATTCAGGACAGAGAAACATTATATGGGTCTTTCTTTTGTTCTTCCTTTAAGGTAGACAGGAAAATGAAAGAAAATGCAAGTCCTTTTCTGCACAACTTATACATAATGTCACCAGCAGGTTATCCCTTACGTTTCACATTCAAATACTAGTTAAAACAATGTTTCATATAAATTAACTGGATGTGGCAATTCCAGTTACCCACAAAGGCTACGTAGGCATCCTCAGGAGAGCCCAAGATACCTCCATGTGGCTGCAGACAAATCAAGTATCCAAATTTTGGCTGTTTGCAGGACACAGGAGAGGTTACAGAGATGAGTTTAGAAAATTGCATCAAGGTGGCAGGGGAATGAGGTGAAACAGGAGCTGCCCTTGCCGACTTCTGCTCTCTACTCTTTTTGGCAAACTGGATTGCTATGCAGTAAAGCATGTGTTCTGAACACACAGAAGAGTTACAGCTGGAGAGGCCACAAATGGAACTTAATGCTGTAACACACAAGGTTAAGGCAGCTGTTTCATCAGAAAGAATCGTGAAGCGAAGCACAGAGGGTTTATATGGACTGTTGTTTTACCAAAAGGGGAAACAATAATTCTGTTCCTAGATCCCTAGCAGTGTGATCACTATCTTCAACCTCAAAGAAACTCAACATTCTCTAACGCTGAAATTAGAAACATTCTCTTCCAGATCTACTTACATTAAATATAAACCTGAAAGGAAATCCAAATTATGCCAGAAATAATTTAGCACTAACCTCTATAGCAAGACCATTCAGACTTAATTCAGTCAGTATTTTCCTTCCCGCCCTGGACCACAGCCTCTACTAGAGATGTGTGTTTTTCAGCACCGTATCATCAGCTCACCTATTCATTTGCAATAATTTCTGCTACTGCATTAGCCTGAGAAGCAGCTACACAACTTCACCCTACTTAGCGGGGTGTGCCGGTCTTGCTAGTGAGTAACTCATGATATGAAAAGGAATATAAAAAAATATTAACTGAGCTTAATCAGAAATATAAGCAGAAAGAAAACCACAATAATGGATTGTGTTAGATCAGCATAAGTGTAAAAAAAAAAAAAGTGTATTAGACATTCTTCAGAAATGCAGTAGGTTCTGTATTGGCTAACTAACTTTATATGTAAGGGATTAGGATCTTTGTCCAAGTGGTACTTTAACAGATGCATTTTCTGAAGAAAATTTACCAGCTCTGTAACACATTTAACATTTTGAAGAGAACATGTTTGCACATAATGCTGTGATGAAGAGCAACTGTAGCAGAAGAGGAAATCCTTTGACTCTTTCAACATCCAGGACAAACGAAAGTCCACTTCTGCTCTTAAACTTGTTAAAATTGTCCTGCTGTTACAGGCAATGGATGTGCGTAAATCCAGGGAGTGCAAATAGGAATCTACACAACAGACTGACTTTGTAAGCAGCCTATATTTTTATCTTGCCTGAAAAATTCTTTGACAGAATTAACACCCTTAAGCAGGAAGAATGCAGATATATTTACAGCCTGCAGTAATTTACCTACAACAACAAAGTGACCTCCAGGACTGTACCAATTAAATTAACATGCGCAGATTTGAACAGCAACCCATGCTGATGCCAAAAGTACTTCCTTTTCCTATTTTTAATATATTTTTCTGCCTATCACTGATTTTCCCCAGGCTCTAATCTTCAGGGTATCCCCCTTACCGCCAGTGCATTTATGGAGCTCTTCCTCCAACATATACATATACCCAGATGAGTATTTGAGCCTTAACCAAACTGCAGCCCAAATCCCAAATGGCGTACAGCTCTCCTCCTCTGAAAAACATCCTCACCTTTTTACTGTTGATTTTGCCTTTCAAAACCAAATGATTCTGTTGCCAATTCTGTTATGCATGAGTCTATCAATAACTTTGCTCTTCCCTACTAAAATTTCTTACGTTTCTTGTTTGCTTGCTTGCATTTGTCTCCTTTAAACATGGAATACTCCATGTGTGGGAGTGTCATATAAGTAATACCTAGTTACAAAGAACACTGAATTCAGCTTACAAAAGGCAAATTATATTCCATGACTACACATGTTAGTAACACCTTGTCTCAGTTCATTCAGAAACACTAATATGGTTTCCATCAACTAATCTAGCCATAACACTACTGCAGACTTTCTTCATGTTTTATTTGTGAAGAGTGGACATAAAATAATTTCATGGGAAAATGTGTAATAGATTATTCAGGTAAAACTTCCCTGCCTTCAATAATAATATCTGTATTTGACAGTCTAGTTGAGGTTCAGAGCAAGGAAGGAAAAACACATTCCTCCTTTATCTGTTGCGTTACTTTTACACTTAAAAACCCAATTACAGATCAGCATTTAGTTATGTATATGATGTGTAACAGTTTGCCAAATTTCTGATGCATCACTAAGTTTATCTGAGATTTCAGAACCATTTTGGAGACATTTCCATTTAAAATATTTTACCAATGCCTAGCTAAGACAGAATGGAGCACTATGGTAATACTGCCTGTAGGAAATAGGTCATGCAATGTGGACACTGCCAATTGTCAAGCAGAAATCAATTAGGAATTCCATGTATGGAAAAAAAAAATCAATGATAAGCGATAGGGCACAGTGAGTGGATGATGCACAGAGTACAAAGCTGTACTGACATTTATTGATGCAAGCAGGACTGCAGTGGCCAGTGCTGTAGATGAAGGCAGGGAGCAAATCGAGTGCGGTGGAACTGCGGATGCTCCAGCTGCCCAGGAGCAGCAGGGGCCAGTGGAGGCAGCGAGGGATGATGATTTAAATGTTGAAATCATTTTATGATTTAAATGCTGAAATCATTCAACATTAGTTGAATGCACTCACATGAAGACACAGATCTCCATTCTTCAGTGGTCTTTCCTGTTTTTCAGACTACCTGCTACTGAAGATCCATTACAGCTCCAACCTCCAATTCACAATTGTCATTGATCACCTAGCAAAGCTTTCATCACTCAACAAATTTTAGTGCAATAATTCATTAGCATTTCAAGATTTACCACAAACATCAGAAGATGACTGTAACATTTTAGAAAGACATTCAGATGTTAGTGAAGCCAGAATCACGTATCCCACCATTACATACAAGAAATTCTTAATGATTCTTTGAGTTAACAGATTAAATTCCTGAATAATATTATAGTTTAAAAATAGATATAAAAGTAAAATTTTCACAGTACTAAGTATGATTAAAAAGCTTCAAGCATTGAGGAACGCATCATACATGGCAGCAAGGGAGAAATGTCAGAAGCCAGAGAATTCCCCCACGGGCAGAGCCGCAGGCGGCACAGACTCGCTCCGCAGAGAGCACAGAAATGGGAAGGAAGATGAAGATTTAGAAGCAGGGAGAAAGAATGCAGGAGTTTAGAGACAGAATAGGAAAAGAAGGATAAGGGCTTAGAGGCAAGAGGCTAAACAAATGATATCAGGAGCTGGAAAATCCCCATCCACGCTATAAAAGAGAAAATAACAAGGTCATGGGATGGCACAGCAAGGAAAGAGCTGCTCCATTCCGCAGCAACAGGGCCAGCGTTTCAGAAGTACAGCTGCTTTCTTAAGAAATCAGCAAGGGTCCTTCTAATGCACACACTTGACTGAAGGGCTTTCTCCTTCCAGAGGAAACTTCTTGAGAGTGTTATTTCTGACTCATGTAAGGGCATCACACTGTATTGTTCATTAGATAACACTGCATTTTATGGTATTTAGATGCCTTTTACGTAGAAAACAATGATTTAAATACAAAAAACCCCTAATCTTTACTATTTTAAAATGCACAAAAAAAA
This sequence comes from Eudromia elegans, assembly GCA_003342815.1. NCBI lineage: Eukaryota > Metazoa > Chordata > Aves > Tinamiformes > Tinamidae > Eudromia > Eudromia elegans. The sequence goes on along the minus strand of PTEX01000024.1, from coordinate 1,477,770 downwards.
AATCAAGTCATGCTGTATGCACCAGTTTACAAATGTTAGCATCAAGAGCAAACATTTTTCTCTGCTTTGACAGAAGATATTTGATTTGCAGAAATGTTTCTCAAGCCAAATCAAGTCTATTTTGTGATTAGACATGCATACATGGATGCATGTTAGAAGATATTTCATACTGTTTCCTGTATAATTGTCAAGTGTGTATTTCCAGACTGATTTCTGTTCTACTGTCAGTTTAAATACCAGCTTCCCTGTCAGAGACAAATTGTCACAGCAAATTCTCATAGGATAAACCAATTTGTGCAAAAGTAAAACCCCTGGTAAAGATAGACAGACAGAGAAACCCACATTGTCACGTGTAATTTACCTACTTAATTTTACTATCCTATATTTTATATTTTTAATATCCTTTTAGCCATTTACTTAAATAAGCAAAAATTTTAACTTAATTCTAGAGGAAAATAGTGATATCCTAATAAAAGAGTTAAATTTGAGACAATGAAAATAACCACTTCTTATTAGCATTGTTCAGAAGGAAAAATCTTGTTAAATGGAAGACTAATTTTCTTCCAGACTTAACTTTTTCTAGGTTATTAAAAAAACAGATGCCTCTCTATAGTTAAGACAAAGTTGACTTTACCATTCAATTCTCTCTTGAAGGAAACTTTAAACAATCTTCTGGTCTAATTAACATTACCTCCTTTTACCTTAGTATTATCTCTTTGAATGAATCTAAACACTTAGATGTACTTGGTTTCACAGAGTGTGGTGAACATCAGTGAAATGAGGGCATATGGCATATAATGAGAGAGCCATATGGATGCCAGCACAGTTAGTCAACTGCACACAAATATAGGACCAGGAAAGTTGGAGGAAAAGCAGCAAAGACCATCATACATAATCATGAAATGGAGATGCTTAGTTTCTTCAGAGACCTCTGCTTGTCTATCCTTTAATGGAGCAAAGCAAGAGCATTTATACAAGCATGCAGTTGTCAAGTAACATAGCCCACATTCTGCTTTTGCTTTGAAAATGCACAAACCTACATCATTAATCTGAGTAATCAAAGTAATCCCTTACCAATGCACACAGCAGATCAACTGCTTCCAGGATGAGTTCTTGGTGGCCGATGCGAGTGACCCCCAGTTCCTCCAGCTCCTGATGAGTGATGTGCAGCAGCTGCTCCCCATTGATCTTTTCCCTTTCAAAGTTCTTTATGTATTGCTGGAGGCAATCATCAAGGCCTATTAGAAAAACAAACAAGAAAGGCATTTTCAGAGATCACAAACAATAACAATTCAGTAACCTACAAAGAGGGAGGTGTCTTGGGAGTACAAGCAGAGTACCTTGTTAGGATCTATTATGGAAAAACGCAAAGCAAATGCAAGTTGACTTCATCGACACAGTGCTATGCACTTTCTATCTATGCAGCTTTCCATCACTGACACTACTTTCAACATTCTTAAACGCTTTAATGTTTTGTTAAGATGTCCACTGTACTTACCTGAGCGACAGCGAGAAGACTGAAGAAGCACAGAGAGTGACAGCATAGCAAACATTTTTCTTACAGTATCATTAAGTCCTAAGTATAAATTTAGCTCCAGACAAGGAGCATATTCTTCTCAGGATTCCTTTTCTGAAAATCTTTGCAATTATTACATGATTACTATTCCATTAATTTTGCTTAACTCCTCCAAACACTTGTATATATTATTTCTATAACCTATTTCAGTTTATAATATTATCTGTGTTAGTCATTGTGTTCATTAATTCAGTCTTTTTAAGGGGCAAGTGCAATGATTGCAATATTTTTCTCCAACTGTTTCTTGATGAAATTATGTAAGCTCTTCTCTGCATAGCACTCCACACAATCAGAGAATGCTAAACAGTATCAAACTGTGCTAAGAAATGAGAAAATGCTGGTAGGATGGCGAGTAACTTCCACACCAAGAGGGAACCGGGGAACCGGTGCCCTGTGATACCTACAGGGCGAGGGCTGGCTTGAAACCTCCACTTCCTTTTGCGTCCTCTTGGACGTGTAAATAACGGCCGGAAGGCAAGAGGCCACGGAACTACCTCTGTTATTGCAGAGACAACCGATGGGAATTTTCAAAGCACTTCTCAGATGAGAATCTCAGCAGAAACAGATCATAAGGCTTCATGTAACATTTATGATTCGCATAGCAGCACTGTGAAATAGGTTTTGGGCACATTCAGGAAGGGATGAAACCAAAGACCAGAGGCGGCTCCATGATTCAGTCAGCATTTCGCTGTTTGCACTGGTTAAAAACTGGTCACTGCAAGTTCTGCCCTCATTATTTGATAATTAAAATTCACAGCTATCAGAGAGCTCTGTTCATTGGCTGATTGCTTGAGAATAATTCTTAGAAACATTTCTGAGTGAATTCTGAAACCCTCACATAATAAGATTTGCTTTGAGCAAGTCTGTAAAATATTACTTTCTATAAACAAACTAATCGGAAAAAAAGTCACTGAAACTGACACTAAAAATGAAATTATTTTGAACAAGGTTGAAGCAAATTTATTGTAAAAGTTATCAGGGGCAACAAATAAGCAGTTGCAGCACTCAGAAATACTTAGAAACCAAACGAATGTGACATTCCCCCCAAACTGAGGGGGCGGATGTATTAAAGGTGCCTTTGTGCCAGATACAATCCATGACAGAAGAGCAAAATCTGAAATTTGTATTATTCCTCCTGCTCTGTAATAGCTCCCCAGGGCATCTTTAGAAGACGTTTGTGTAGCGGTGCAAACAGTACGGCGGTTGACAACAGAATACAGAAATGCAGCACTAAGGGACGGGCTGCTCATAACACGCAGCACCTAAGAAACACGGACAGAGAAGGAACGTGCCCATCGCTGCTCCTCGTGGCTACCCGGGGACTGGGGATTCTTCTCCATTTTCCCTTTTGGTGTCGTTTAAAGGCTTGTGTTTGCTAAGCATGAAGTCTCAAAACCCAGGAATTTAACAAGCAGTAATTTCATTCTTTACTATGATTGCTATATATATATTTTTTTACAAAGCATGAAAATAATGAAGAGGCAAAGAGAACATTTGGACTCATCAGAGCCAAACGGAAGCCACTTAGGCCTCCTTAGTATCTTCATGAAGTTTTCTCAATATAATTTCTGTTTACGGATCAGATTCACATTAGTTAAGAGTCAATGCAGTGACCTATTTTGAATGTAGGCAAATAAAATAAAACTGCTATCCCCAAGTCACAGACTTACCAGTGTCGGTCAAGAAACACTGAGGCTTTGCGGTTCTGTTTGTGCATATCCTTTCATTTTTGGGTACAGTTTGTAACTAGCCAAAATATTCCTCATGGTGCAATAAAATAATTCAAGGAAAATGCTTTAAATGACTATGCTTTGTGTTAAAGCTGAGCCTAGTGCCCATGACCTATTATATTGTCTCTTGGAACAAGAAAACTTATTCCATGCATGTGGTTTAGGAAAAATTTCCCTCTGGATCCAAAGAGTTGAGTCTGAGGAAGGAAAAGGAGGGGAAGAGAGAGAAAGGACAGGGAAAAGAAAAGGCAGTTTGCTTTAAAGAGCTCATTTCCAGCGCTGCACATCATTAGAACAGCAAAGCAAGCAATGCACTAGAGGACAGTGCCATATAGGCCATGGAAAGCCAGGTTTAAGTGTTCGATCCAAACCAGCAATACAAGAGGGATGTTGCGTATCCTGGGCCAAAGACCCCCTAAGATAAAATGCAACAAGCATCAAGAAGCGTCAAATTTAATTTCCATAAAAATCACATACATAGCTCCTGTGTTGCAGGATCCATCCTATGATAAAAATGAAGGAAGGAAGAGCACAAATGGTTGCCTTTTTTATGGAGGAGGTAAAATCATGGAGCAGTCATTGGCTGCTGTGCATAATCCTCTCCCAAACCCTTCCTCCAATTCTTCTTTCCTTCATTTACAGACTATTTACACTGTTTACTGTAGGTTATGCTGGTTTGGGAATTTGCCCTCATAACCCCGGACCAAAGGATAGCTCTGTTTGTGCTGCATCCCTGTGGCCGGAGGAAGAGGCGGCAGCTGCCGGGCCCAGGACACAACCAGGGGTGATGGGCAGCGCGGCAGGAGGGCTCCCGGCACCTCAGCCATTGGGAGGTGATTCCTACCGTTCCGGGAACACAGCGCTGCTCCCGGCTGCTCTTCTGAAGGCTCCCTGGAAGGGCCTCTATCATCTCCAAGCTCTGCAGGCCAGCAGGGCCACGCCAGGGCCATCGTAGCTGCTCGGCCAGCGGCAGCGGGAGGCGCGGGGAGCTCAGCCGGTCCCCGGAGCAGAGCGGCCCCGGGGGTCACGGCCGGAGCCTCGGTGACACACTGGGCTGCTCCAGCACGGAGGCAGATCAGTCTCCATGGGAGAGCCACTGCCACCCAGCACACACGTTCGCTGTGGCTGTAGCAACTCTGCAACTCCTCTCCCTGCACTTCAAAATAATCCGGCCTCTGCTGGATAGAAACAAACTGGATAGGTTTTCTCACTTCTTAAAGGAAATCAGGATTTTGAAAGAAAACCCATGTTCCGTGTATTGGTTCAGATCATAACAACCCTGCCAAATTGGCAAGAAAACAGTGACAAAGATCTAAGATCTATTAAAATCACCATTGCACCTGACTTATAGACACAAACATTGGTGAAAACAGTCTTAAGGACAAACGCTGTTATGGGAATGGTCCTTTAGCACTTCAGTCTGCCTTTGACAAGCACCAATTCAATATTCCCGTTTATGTAGCTCATTAGACTAATAGAAGCCATACCACGGTCCTATCTGTCACTGCTGAATGGTGACTTGCAACAAGGCAGTAAATCACAAAGTGAAGAAGCGTTTTAAGCAGAGAGGAGCTGAGCTCTAACCCCTGCTGTGCGGGTGCCAGGAGGACCCGTCAGTGCTCGCGTCCTCCGCTGCGGATGAACGGAGGCTGCGGAGGCAGGCGGGCTCCTCTGGCTCCGGATGCGCTGAGCGAGGGCCACCAAGGGCCGCCTAATAATTCAACACGGAACCAATTGTACTGGAGCTGTCCAGGGGTGACAAGGGCCAAAAATAAAGGACAGAAGCCCTGCAAAGAGGCGAAGAGGAAAGGCCAAGGATGACCAGAAGCAGCATCAGCGTTGAGAAGAGGCACAAAGGCTGCCGCACAAGCTGCTCTAGTGGCTTTGGCAGCGGCACAGAAGGAAGGCTGGAGCCCTGCTGTGGTTCCAGGCCACCTTGCTCACAACCTTGCAGACAGACACCTCACCCGCCCCAGCGCCAGCTCCTTGTCCTCGCAGAGCCACGTGCCAACGCAGAACATTAGCTAAGCTCTACTGGCAAAAAAAGGGGAAAACCTAATTTCTGCGCTGGAAACAACCGCCTGGGGAAGGGAGCCCAGCCCTCAGCTCTTACCAGCAGCTTGCAAAGGCAGATCTGCTTGATTATATCCCCTGCCTAACAAAATCCAGCAGTTCAGTTCGACAGGTAGCAGTTACAGAAAGTGGAAAAGGGTGGATTTGTTTTAAATCAGCAGGTATCAATAACATAAAGCAATTTTAAGCAGCTAACTATCAAGTTCTCAAATCTGTCAACTTAGCCAGTGGATAGAGAAAAAGGGAAGACACGTGTCTTTTTTAAATGTTCTTTCATTGAATACACATGTTAATTCATGGATTTTTGATAAAGCCTATTATTTATAACATTGGGCTTTTGCACAGCAGATCTTTTCCAGTCTTTGTATGACATCTAACAATGAAAAATATCAGATACATTTTTGAGATGTGACAACACTAAAGCTTTTAGAGAGTTTTTCAGGACAACAGAAAAGTCCTCAGGACTGTGTTTACACTAAGCTCACTACCCATCAAACCCCAGCTGTTTGTTCTTAAGGGAAAAAAGGGTCCAAGGCTTGGATCTTATCTCCACAATTCAGAAAAGGACAAAGGGAATATCCAGCATCAAGCTCGGTACGTATCAGACCAAGACTCAACTTCAGAAAAGATTTACTGCAAAATTAGTCACTGTTGAAAAAAGTCTCCTGCAGTATTCTGCATCTTCAAGCCCTTTTTCTTTTCTGAAAAGCCTGTTCTCTAGTAACATAATATCAAGATTGCAAAACTTCATAAAAAAAAAGACTGAAATAAACATAAAAGGGAAAGAATTAAGGTTGTTACGCAAAAATACTTTTAATTCTGACATTATCTAACCTTTAAAAGCTTGACTGTGCAAGTATAATGTGTTTAAATGTTGCTTCCCAGATGAGTTTCCTCTGCCTCATTATAGCAACATTCACACAGATACAGATGGATGATTTAGATGCAAATCTGGGCAGACTTCTGCCGCTTTAACTTCCAGAGCCGTCATCTGCCTGAACAGCAACTGGAGCGGGATGAGCGCCGTGAACGAATGTTTCCCAGCGACTGAGCAGCACAGAAACGTGCATGTCTCCTCCGGGCCTGCCGGGCACCGACCCTTCCCGGACACAAACCCCTCGAGGTGCCCGGGTTGGGGGGCTACAAAGTACCCTTCCTGAGGCTGCTCCTCTTGCTGCTTCCTCACGTATCCAGGCCCATCCTCGGCCTGCAGGGCCCTCCCCAAACCGCTCGTTTGCTGAGCAAGGCAAGTTCTGGTCTTCTGCTCTCAGCCTTCCCACCACGTGCATCCTCAGCATCATCCCCCCGGTTATAAGGCACAGTCACCAGCATCCTCTGCTATTATCACAAACGTTCATTTTTCCCTTACCACTCCCTCCTTTTCCTCCATATGGGCCATGTTTTACTCTTTCCAGACAGTCCCTATTCCAGTATTTTCCATGCGGGAATCAGCTCCCTGTCCTCTGTACTGCCATGGCCAAGGCCAGCACTGAGAGCACAAGAAGTTTCTGTCCTCAGCAGAACAGGCCAGACCTTCACTTCAAATGACACCTGTGTTCAGCCACGGGTACCTGCTGTAAGAGGGACACCATCTTCAAGAAACTCAGAAATTGTAGCAAGTTTCTATGCATGTAAAAAGCTGGGGGTTTTTTTCCAAAAGGGTCCTAAGATGTGAATATGGGCAAGTGATACAGTCTTTCCACAAAAAGTATATATCTGAGACAAAAAAACTCTCTCCAAATAGTATCCCAATTCTATCCATGTGCGATGGGACTAAAACCTCAGCAGTGATGTGCAGGGTTTTCCATGCTTTGCCTCTTCTGTTCCGGCTCGGGAACACGGCTTTCCCAGCTCCATATCTGCAGCAGCAAGCTGCTTTTGGCAGCTCTATCTTTCCAAGACAAGTGTAGCGTGAAGACAAAAGCTCTATTGAACCTATCAATATTTTAAGCGTTAAGAACATTTGAGCAGAGTTTTATAGGGAGAGGTATCAGACAATAATAAATGATATAAACGCTTCACTTACAAAATTTGGTGCAACAATACACCGTCACTGTTCAATTAACATTTGGGTATATGAAGTTAGCAACTTAAAAATTAGTTCTGCCTTTGCCTTCACTACCTGTGACAGAGCAAGAGGGTGTGAAGACATTCATTTGCTTGTCCCCAAAAGGACAGGCATTGGCTGTAATCACAGTGGGAATAAATGGTGTTTTCAAGCAGCTTGCTGCAACTAGACGTGACCTTAAGGATGTTCCTGGAGGAACAGTCACAGGATGTATCACACTGTCAGACATCAGAACCACACTCCTCGCTGCCGTGTTTCCCAGCAGTCCTAACCTTGAGCTACGACACTGGAGCTGTTCCTGATGAACTTCCCATAAATGTGATAAAACTCAGGAGTGGCTTTGTTAGCGCGCGGTGCTAATAAAAGGTTACATCTTCCCTTAGTCTCGTTAATTTTCTCCTTGATAATTTAACAGCAGCCTCCAGTCCTTCTCGAAGCAGGATGGCTGAAGAATGCCCCGGAAACACTAGCAGATCTCTAAAAGCCACAAGATTCATGTCTCCCATTTACTTGATTATATGTGCTCATATTCCAGCGTGACTAAGCCGAGAACACTTGGCCACCGTATCTGTCTCGTTATATTTAGAAAGCTTTGTCCAAACGCAAGGCAAATACTTCTATTTGTTTGCTGCGCTGCACTCGGGCAATGCATTGCTTTACCTTGCAGAGGCACAGTTTGATGAGAATCTCTTCTGGCAGCAGTGCCAGTCCCCGCACGGGGTGGGATCCACTTATAAATCCTGTTCTCTGTGCTCAGTACAACTGTGTATGCGGCTACGCAGTGAACCAGGTCAGAGAATGCCCTAAATTAACTTGATCCCGTTTCGTTATTGCTATTTTTAACTGCCACAAATGAGAGGGTAAACATCAGTGATGAAGGAAGAGCTGCTTAAGCTGGCACCACTGCCAAGCAAATGCTACACCATGTGAAAGCCACAGCTGGTGCCACTTTAGTGGCTCTCCTGCTTGCCCAGGTGACAAACACATGACCATCAACCAAGCCATTCTCCTGGGCCAACATGTTGAAATCTTTCTGCTGAACACCGTGTGAAATCAAGAACACACACACACAACTGATCAAGACCATAAATAGATCCATATTTAGAAGACTCTTCAGCCGCCTTTTTGATTTACACTCAAAAAGGAAGAACAAGGACAAGTCCTGGATTTTCCTTACACGCTTACAGTTACACTGCAGTTCTCTGTCAGCTTGGTGGTGTCTGAATATCTCCAGACAGTTGTGAGGACAGTAAGAGAAGTTACAGCCACTCTGCGCGTGCGACAGGCAGTGCCATTTAAACTGGGTAAGGGGAGTTAACCCTGGGCTGCACTGTGATGTCGGCTGGTCATTTTGGAGAAATTCCAAATTTTCCCAAATTTTGGCCAAGAACAGGAGGAATTTGGTCTTGTAGGAAAAGGTTATCATTAAATGTTCTTGTGCACAAGGATGGATCTTAAAAGTAAGAGCATTATAATAAAAATTATAACTGATTAAAAAATAATACTTCTCTGAAGACTTTTCTCCTGCTTCAGCGGATTTATCCGTCTTCCATTCCGTCAAGAAAGCCATAAGCACAGGTTGACCTTGAAAGCACTGATGGTTTGATATCATGCAGAAACAACCCAGCCATGCCAAAAAAAAGCTTTGTCTAAGTAGGACTGAGATTCATTCCACCTGTCCATACCTCAGACCCAAAGCAAAACACAAGCAGAGACAAATAACAAGCCTGTCTAAGCTAAAAGACAGAAACAGGAACTTGTTGGACAAAATTCATATAATTGAGGCAGGCATTGAGTATTAGGTCAGAGAAATCCTACCCTAGCATCCAGATGATGAACTTGCAGTAAGGCTGTATATAAAATTCAGTTGATTCAGTTTCCATTTGTATTCAAAAACATCATGCCACAGGTACTTTAGATTAACAGCTCCCACATAAAACACATACGAAGAAAATGAAAATTCAGGTATCCTATATATGTTTCACAATATTATACATATTGCTGCAACAAGTCCTCCGTAAAACAAAGCAAACGTGTATTGGGATGGCGCGAATCCCCAAATCCCATTCCCGGTGAGCAAGTGTTAACACCTGCGAAGGGCAGCGAGAGAAGCGCTGACACCGACTGCGACACGTGTCAGTGCCACAGCACATTCATCTTTGTTTTTATTCCACTGACACCATTTACGAAATATCGTAGCTACCAGAAGAACAGCCAAGTGCAGGGGATGCACTTTTAGTCAAATAAGTCCAATTACATCTCTGCTCAACGCAATTTCTTAGGCACCTAATTCACAAGTAATTATTTAAACACCTCTGAGACAAATCCTAGGAGCAGCAGGCGGGCTTGGCAGGGCCCCACCTGCCCTTCCTAGTTGCCCCAAGCCGCCAAGAAGCTCTCCTCAGTACTTCGAAGAGGCGAGGAGAGGGCTGGGAATCAACTCCCGCCGTGGCTGCCCGGCATTAGCCTGATTCCACACACACGTCCCCTCTCATGGTGCTCACTGCCGAGAAACCCGGGCCACGAGGCCCGGCACCACGGCCCTCGTCTGCGCGGGTCTGTTGACAGCACGGATCATTATGAGAGCTGCAGAACAGGGATCATCTTAAATTAGGCTCTTAAGCAGTTTGGAGGAATTAGCTCCAGCAATCAGCGATTAGCTGTGTTGAAAGCCAGGGTTTCTTTAACTCTAATTGCCAGGAAATGCCCAAACTTCAAATTATGATTCCTTTTGTTCATTAAAATTGTTTGAAACTAACAAACCTAGAGAAATGGGAAGAAATCCCAAAAGGAAGATAAATCAAACAGTATATATGAAGGAAGAAAGTTCTCTATGTTTTACCATTTTTGTTCTACTTTTTCAAAATTCTAGAAAAAGTTAATAAGATTGTTCTTGAATAGAGTAAGAGCTAGCAGTTTTTATCGACTACCACTTTTCATGCAATATCAAATAAAATAGATAAGGCTTCGACTACATGATGAAAAGTATTACTATATCTTAAATCACTGTTATTTTAATTCTGAGTTATAACTGGTTTACTATTTGATCTGGCTATAGTCTGACCAAGATTAAAGACTTGATGAAGTAACACAAAAATGGCAAAAACTTATCCTCTCTGAAAGAACTTTATAACCAACAGGCCATGAATAAAACTTGATTACAGTTCAGAAAAGCTATTTGTAATTCAGTGTTAAAAAAAAGGAAAAACACCACAAGTGATTCCCTTTCAGAACCACATGATACCACACAGTAAAACGCTTGAAATATTGCTTTTCGATATGCTTAGGATAATTGTTTTACATGGCAGCAGGCACAAAAATGAAGATAGCAGAAGCCCAGCTCCTGAAATGTAAATTGCTAACACTGAAGTGCCAGGCTGAAAGCACTGCACCAATTTCCAGCTAAAGCTAAAACTGGTTGCAGCTACACAGTCTACTAGTGCCAAAGGATAAAGTGAGTGAAATAGAACATAATTTACTTATGAAGAAAAAAAAAATAACTAGGAACGTTTTAGAAACTGTTTTCTTGAGATAGCAGGCAAAAGAACATTACCAATAGTAATGGACCAGCGGTTAAGGCTGCCCCTGGATCCTCCAGAGACACGTCCCGGCCCAAAGCAGGGATGGGAAATAGCTGAGAATACAGACCCAACACCCTGTAGAAATGCACCGTAAACTGAGTGCAAAAATCAGTTATATCAGCAGAGGTACCACCATATGAAGTAACACTTCTGATATTCCTCGCATTTTCATGTCGGGGAAGAGGAGGGACCGAGTCTCTTCGGGTTCATTCCTGCTATATTTTCCATGTGTCAGGGAAATACACATGGAAGGACATTAGAAGATTAATGGTGCCTGAATTATGTTAATGGGCTCCCAAGCCACCCTTCGGAAGGGGTTCCTTGTTGTCCCTGCGCTTTCCTCCCACGCGGGGCTCCGGCACACGCAGGGTGCTCTGCTGTCCCAAGGCACCTGGCTGAGCAGCGCCGGCACGACCGGGGCCGCCAAGACCACCACGGAGCAGGAAGCTACCGGAAAGAGTGAGCGCCAAAAATAAATCAAGAAGTTACTGTTTGTCAGGGAAAACAGTAGTGACTAGGAAAACACCAGTCAAGTGAGAACAGAAGAATGGAACAGGGCATGAAGGGTGAGCTAGACACAACTTTCCTACTTGTTAAACGCTCTTTCTTCAGACTGGTGCGTGATCAGCTGTTTCCAAGTTGTTGTTTGGGGTTTCTAAACGTCTACATGAAGCAGAGATAACTTTGCCTCTTGGGAGATTACTGATTGCCAGCACAAATGTCTTGTGTCACTGGTACCTGCAATTCCTTTGCTGTAATGTCGCTCCATAAATTAATAGGGAAATCTTACTGCTCCCACCTCTCTCAGCAAACATGGAAAAACTTTGATCCATCCTGGATCCAATTTACATAATTTCTCTTCTCTGGTTTTATATATTAATAAAAGCTAAAAGAAACCACCAAAAGCATGTATGCGTTACAATACTTATGGCACATGAGTGCTCTAATAAGTAATCCATAAAGAAAATGTCCTTTTCAAGAGAGGGTCCCAGCCCGCAGCAGGATGCAGAGAAATGCTGCCTGTGGGGCTGCCTCATCACCCAAGAGGCCTATGGCACCTTCAGCCAAAAGAAAGGCCAAGAGCAAATGCAGCTTCACTGCTAATTCTACAGACCGCAGCACAATCTCAGACCGCTTCATCGCTAAGAGGATTTAGCAAAAAGTGAGTTACAATTTACTTCTTAATTACCTGGAAATGGAAGCCCGATACACCTAGGCTAAGGGGACTGTGTGAGTAAGGGTGACAACTTGCATCTTCACTCTAGCCAGAAGCGTACACACATTTTCACAGGATAAGAAGATTGGATAAGTAGCGTTAGTTACAGCGGCACTGTCATTGTGTGCTCTTCCAGATGACGCACAACCTTCCGGGTCGGCTCAGCATGGATTAAAAAAACAAAAAAGCAAGCGACAGAAATTAATCGTGCATTCGAACCTGAACGCGACTAAAAGTTAAAGGCAAAACATGTCCCTTTTCTGGAAGCATGCACCAAATAACTTTATATTAACTTGAAAATGTATATGCTATGTTTTATACATACAACCTATTATAATTCATGTTAAAGATGACTGAAATTGATTTAAATCGACTTAAAATGATTTAAAGTGAGAAGACTGAGTGTGACGCACATCTTAAGTTTCAGAAGCAAAAATAGAATAACTGTGTGAAAAAACTGAACTTGTATTTTTCCTTTACTACCCTTTTGTCAGGAAAATTGCTTTTTGCATTTGACAACGTACCTTGTTAAGTAACTTAGCAGTGCAGATCAATGGGAACTACAAAGCACAGGGTTTCTTTCCTCTACAGCTGTATCAATGGGATAGGAAAAATCCAATTTATTATGTTCTTTAAGGTTCATCTAATACTGTTATTTGTTCACTACTATCAAGTTGCAAATCTTAAGATCAAACTAGGTAAAAATCAAACCATCAAATATGTTAAAATGATTTATAAAAAATAAATGTCCTTGACATATTTTAGTCATTTTCAGTGACAGGATGTAAAATTAGTATTTCCTCTAGAGGGCTTCAGGATCTACCTTATTTCTCAAGTCATCCAAGATATATTTCAGCAAGCGGCTGCACTACTAAGGGTCAGAAAAGCTTACAGCTCTTCTCATTGCTCCTGTTTAGTGCAATCATGATTAGTAAGTGAAAAATGCTCTTATGATGCTATTATAGGCAATGTCTCATTTACCAATAGAGCTGTAAGAAACTAGTACGTTAGATGAGTATTGGTTACATGATTATTTTTACTAAGAATGCTGAATTAATCAAATTTAACTGTATTTTGCCTTGGAATGTTCCTTGCAATGCAGAACCAGTCTTTACTTTGATGGGTATTCTAAACTAATAGTTTGTAATTCTAGTACCACATTCTAGTACCACACCTATATGACAGCCGCATACTACATAAATTATTATTTTCATTTTTTCTAAGCAATATCGTAACCATCTGGGTGACGAAGTTCCCAGTTCACCAAAGAACTCACACACTAATAAATAGTTCCCTGATCAGAGATAGCTTTGCACTGTGGTCCCTCTTTGATACTCTCCCTATTCTCCTTCTGTGCCTTCTGTGCTTTATATTTCTACATTAGTACTGAGCTACTGCATTATTTATTACCTCTGGGCACCTCTTACTTTCCAAATATCCGACGTGTCAGCTATACATTTAAACATTATGCATTGCCTATCCTTTCAGCTTAAAAAAATAGCACTAAAGGTGCAGTTCCATGATAGGCTTGAACTAATTTAATACCACGCTGCTGCCAAAGGAGACAGCCACAGCTGGCTCTGCCTCCCCTACTGATGCTCCCACCTCCTCTCTGTTCCAGCAGAGAACAAGACACAGAGACAGGGAATTCCAGGGATGTGGGCAGAAAGATTAGGTCCATAAAACTGAAGATGGCACAAGGTTAATGTTGGTATGTTGCGTAAAAATCATCAATTAAATCTTTGAGAATACAGCAAACCTTACTAAAATGGATCTTGTGTTTAGTTTCACATCTGAAAGCGCAGTAAGACTGTCACCAAATTAACCACACTTTCTTTTAAAACAGAAATCTAATTATACCTAGTTTCAGGTTTGACAAATACGTGCTTCCAATAAGTCTGTGGAGATTAAAGTACGAAAGGTCCCATTCCAAACCAAAACAAAAATACATACACACAAATCACTAGGAACACACAGCTATCTGAAAAATAAATCTTGATGAATTCTGGCCTTCTTTTAGAGGGTCCTTTTCTTGATTACCAGTAATTACTCAATATAGGAAGCTCTTCAGTGATTATTCACGTGAATATGGCCTTGATCCAGCACAGAATTTAAGTGCCTTCCTCACTTCCGTGCATGTTGCTAATCCTTCAATTTATTTGCCCTGGAATATTCACAAGACTCAAATTAAACTTAAGTGCATTGCTGGAGCAGAGCCAGAGTGCACTGAAGGTTGCAAGACTGCGCCCATGACCGCCAAGGCTTAGAGACTGTCCCGTTCAATGTCATGGATCGGAATCTACATCTTCGTGGAAGGACATGACATGGAAACGTTAAACTTCACTTGATTCCTGTGCAGATTTGTTCAAAACAGAGTAGGATTTAAGTTTCCCATGCCACTTACTGGTGTAGGTAGGTAGAGTCCCTCAGGAAGGGTGGCTTTGGGTGGCATAACTACATCTTGCAGTGCTTCATGCCCCTTCGTGCACGCGATGATGTGCAGTGACTCAATGTAAACAATGTCTGCTTGGGCAGTGACTACATCCTTTCCATACTAGTATGTTGTATGTTCCACAAAAAGAAATAGCCATTAAATAAAACTTCTCTTACAGTTTTATAACTCTTCCTCGATTACAGCTTTTTAAGCGTACTTTGAGAATTTCATTACAAAAGGCCTCTAAAATTGTATGCAAACATTAAGAAAATACTATATAACCTTTCAAAGACTGGAAGTCATAGCTTTCCAGGCACCTAAGAAAAGTCCAGGGTGCACAATACAAGACAACACAGGTTTAAGTCACTGAAGCGCAGTGATTATGAGACAGCACGATGAGAGAAAACTCCCCATGATGGCTGAAGGCACTAGGATATTTCTGAGGAAGTAGGTCCAGCGAGAAGCCAACGGAGGCCAAAGTAGTTTGTTCTGCCCGGTTCTCAGAGCTCTACCTAGGCTCTTAGGTGCAAGATGCACCTAAGTGGGGGAGAAGGGACCACATGCATTTCCCCCAGGCAAGCATCTCTCTCCATGGATCCATCCACTTCCATCCAGCCTCCAGACCATGGGGGTCTGTGTACCAAGCCTGGATCAGCACTAAAGGGGCTGGGCCGCTCGCAAGGTGAGAGGACAAAGGGTCAGTCTGGGACGTCTTTTCAAGGGTCAAAGTGAAGGTTCCTGCAGACCAGTGTGATGGTACTTCAATGAATGTTCTCTTCATTAGTGTTATCATTAGGCATATTTAGACCCTCAGAAAGCAGGTGCTCTGCTTACCTCCCCTCTCAATGCTAGAAGGTGTTTTTTTGAATACCATCAGTTACTGCTACCAGGCAGCTCTCTCCGAATCACCGAGGAGCCTGGAGAGGGGATGTTCCAGCATGAAACTCCGCTAAAACGGACCAAACTGTGTGGAACAAGTTTATTCGACATACTAGGAAATTTCCTGTTTTATTCTCTAACAGGTTTTCACATCTTGCTGCTATAAACTTGGCACTTGCACCATATTTTGGATATACTGTGAACACATTTTGATTTCAGCCTGGCAGCCTTCCAGTTAAGCTGAATTACAATGAATGCCAACACATTACAGTCTCTTTCAGTAAACACAAGCCATGGTTTCTTAGGCAAATGACCATATGCCATGTTCTTGCACTATTCATTTTAACTTAAAGAGCTGATTTTAGTCCTTACTTTCTTCTTTATAAGTCAGTCAAGGAACTGCTCTTAGTTAAGCTGAATCTATCTTCATGTTACAGAAAGAAAATCTGGGTGAAGTTGTACTATACGGCTGTGTCAAAGAAGGAAGTGTAATCTCATTGCAGAAGCCTAGAAACAGAGGTTTGGATACGTCTGGTTCCCTTGGTTTTGGCTGTTTAAGTGTATGGGATTGAATATTGGCTTCTAGGGTGGCACTGCATGACATCTTGTTGCAAACGCTGGATTGTTACCGCAGGAGAACATCTAGGCAGCCAATCTGGGGACGCATTTGCAGATTGAAGTGTAAGTCCCTTGCAGAATTTAAAAATTTTAGAAAGAATTTTAGAATATTAAATTAAAATGCCGGACAAATTCCAGAGAGTTCCCAGCTTTCGCCCTTCACCCTGAAGACCACAATGAATGTGCACACACGACGTGAACTTCTAACAAACTAAGCACATAGTTCCACGAGCTTCTTAGAAGAGAGTTTCTGTTCACAGTCTAGTGTTGATCAAAATATTCTCAAAACTTTTTACTTTCTTCCAGATAATCCTGACAAATTCTTCTGGTAAGTCAGCGACAGGCACTTGTGAAGAGGGTTTTTTTTTTAATGGTTTTAAACCTAACAGAAGTGACAACTCCTTTCTTTGAAGCTTGTAAAAAACAAAAGTGGGCAGGGAGAGGGAAGAAAGAGGGGCAAAAAAACACCAAAAAAACCCACATGGCAGGATTTCTTACCCTGCTCTCCGCAGTCAGGATCACATTCCTGTGGGAAAGGGAAGCCCTGGTCTCCAGCTCGTGGCCGCACACTCTGAGCCTCTCTCCAACACCAGCGATCAAAACAGCCAAGCTGGGCAAACGAGTTTAACCGCTCGCTGATGGGATGGAAAACAATTTTTAACCCCCTCAGAGGGCAGCACATTGCAAGACAGGGACTCCAGCACTGCCTTCTGCGGCAGCACAGCAAGCAAGCAGCTAAAAGCAGCCGTGCAGCTGCCCCCGGCTGCCTCCCGCCAAGCCGCTCCACTCACACCCTGCTTTTCAGGGATGCTCCAAGATTAGTTCTGGCCACTTAGCACACAAATCCTCGAGAAGCACAGATGGATAAACCTAAACATGTATTTTATTATTAATAATAATGCTTTACCCTTGTTGCACCTTGTTAGCAGAGCTCGTTATAACTCCCTGTACCACTGGCAGGAAAAACAAACTAGACGTAAAGTAATTTTCTTCAGATCACACTGAAAAGCTGTGGGAGAACTAGAAGCATCCCCCATGCCTCTTCATAGCTTTCTCTCGAAGGCTTAATTACATAGGAAAAATTAGAACCTTCTCTAACTAGAAGTGAAAGGGAACACACATCACCTAATTGGCCACCAAGTCTTCATGGTGCCCGAGAGCAGAGAAAAACGTGGGATGTTCTTCTCCCTTTGTTCTTTGAAAACAATTTTAAAGTATTTGCAATGAAGACTGTTTCTTCAAGCCACATTTTGCTCCAATGCATCTTATTTCACAAGTGTTCATAATCAAAATAAATTCAACCAAATATAATGTGAGAGAGACAGGGAAAATTATATCCACTTGGTCTGCCACATCTTTATCACATTCTTCATGCCAAAAGATTCAAATGACTGTTATGTATTCACACATTCTGCCACTTACTCTTTAACACTGCTTGTTTTCCCACACTTCTCTCATTCGCTTTACAAAAGCTCTCTCAACAACCTTGCCGTTCTGGCTTTCACCTTCTGTGCTCCCAGTTCTCCATCTCACTCCTTCTGTTTTTAGTCTTTCCTGCTTCTACTTATTGCAGTCTTGTACTGCCACGTCAGCTCTCACTCCCAATTCCTGACCTGCAGTTTCTACTACCTTTCTTACTAACGAGCAGCTGAGTGGCTGCTGAGAGCACAATAACAATGCGGAATTACGAATGACGAATTACTGCTCATCTCTTCCCGCACTATTCCCTTCTGCACAGCTTCAGTCCCACGCTGCAGGTATATTCCAGTCCCCCTTCTCCCAGCTGGCATGCTTTGGTACCTCAAAATGCATTTCCTGTAAAACCTGTAACAGGTTAATAAAGCAAAACAATGAACTTACAATCTCTCGCCCCGACTCCCCCCAAGTAAATTAGCAGGATAGATGGATTAACAGAAGAGTCAATTCCAGCAAAAGAACTTGGAGAAATTTCAGGAGACAGCACAACTATAACCCAAAATACACAGTCCATGCAGAGGGCCAGCAGGATTGCAACAGGAGACATCTTGAGTTCTCTCCCACTGCAATGGTCCAGCTTTTTCTTCCGTAATTCTTCTCATGAATCCTTATGAGCGAAAGCCTGTCTTCAAATCAATGCACCGGTTCCAGTATGAGCGCAACCTTTTCAGAAACCCAAGCAAGAACATAACTGTTGATGTGAATTGTTCCTATAATACAGTTTAGAGCATCTGATATTAGTTGCAAGGGATCTTCGTTGCATGTTTATCTCCCAGGAAGATTTGCAAGCCTTCACCCCACTCACCTCACAGTTACTGAGTGATAACAATAAGAGCAAGGTCAGCTCAGAAGTTTCAAAACCTATTTTACTTGCATGCTGGTCGTTTTGCAGTTCTACCTTAAATTGAAAGGCAGGAACTGATTAAGCTCCTTCAAATCCATAAGAAAAGGGAAGGAAATTTATCCTTCTCTCCCTCTTCTGTTCCATGTCCTGTCTGGTTCTCATACATGCACAGTTTCTCTTTCACTCTTACCCTCCATATCCTTTAATTACCTTGTCCTTTTTCATCTTTGGCACTTTGCCTTCCTTCTCTCTTGACAAACATCAAGAATGTTCCTGGGAATTCACCTCCAAGCTCCTTACAGCTCCTCTGGCACCTGCCCTTGCCAGCCCATTGCCTAGCTCCTTGGCCATCGCACACTCGGCTTCTTCCTACTCCTTCCTCTCTCCATCAAAACTGCCCACTTTCCTTTACATGGTCCTAATAGTCAGTTTGCTCATGAAACTCATTAATGACAAACTTAGAGGGCTGGGTCAATAAAGGCTGAAACACTGTCTGAAAAGAACTGTAAAACTCTGAGAATGAGATCACTAGAAATTGAATTAAAAAAATACAATAATATAGCAGGTCCCACCGAACTGGAAACCAGTAACATCTTACTGGTAATACGGGGAAATTCTTAGATCAGAAAAAAAAACAGAGAATGACAAAAGGACAAAAAGGGTCAGATTTGCGTACTCCAGGGGACTGGGGGATGCCTTCAGGACAGCACTAAGATGGGGCTGTGAGGAAGATGAACGTAAATCTCAAGTGAATCAGGAATTTTTAGTATTTCAGTTGACTAATACCAAAATTTTAAAAAGACACTGCAGTAATTGCTTCTTTTCTTTTATAAATCTAGCAAAGTATTCAGATGAAAAGTTTTATTAATGTTGAGCAAAAGCATGGGTTTTTATAGTTTTGTCAAAACTGTAGAAACATTTGCTATCTACTCTTTAAAGATTGTCTCTACTCATTATTTTATATTTTCTCCGGAATGCCACAATGGATTCTCTTCAACCCAAAGCCTACAAGATGTATTACTAAGCTTCCAGTTATAATCAGTTAGTTTGTATTGGTAACCTGCATGGTTAATCCCAGGAAAAATTATGGCCCCTTACATACAAAACCACTGATGGAAATGCTCACAAGCTCCAGGCTCATGTCTCTTACCTCATTTTGCTAAAAGGGTGTGAAATTTCATTATTTATTTAACAAATAAGATCCTCTCATTCAAAATTGAATTAGTAGAGCAATTGATCACAACACCATTCAGCAAAATAACATACATTACTTCTTGTTTCCTCTAATGCAGTCAAGCACACTCCAGCATTTTCCCCTCTCTCATCCCATCCCTTCTCCTTCCCCTAAAAAAGCCACTTGGGTAATTGTATTTAGGGTCCTCCCATTTTCGGCTCATGTAGCTGCAACTGTTTGCAGTTCAAGGCTGATGGTTTCCCAGATTTTACTTTTCTACAGTAAAATTCTACAGATTTCATTTTTAAGACTCTTATTTAAAAAAAGGCAAGTGGTAACACGGAGGATGTGACAACAGAACCTCAGGTGTTAGTAATCTCCAGGTTTTATTTTATGACAGGCCTACACATGAAGAAAAAAAAAAGCGGAGCTGTACACAGCAAGTAAGGAGTCCCACGGGGGCAGTCATCCTTTCTGGCTGCATCTGTCTGTACATACGTTCATAAGAATTGCCCTTTGCTTTATCAAGTTTCAAGTGCCTTAGGACATATTTAATTCGCTGCAGTTGAACTTAGCCTATATGTAACTACTAGAGTAAGTTACCAGCACAAAGTCTGCGTTGGCTGGGCACTTTTACACATTATTCTGAGGGGGCATGAAAACTGAGCATTGGCACATTTTTCAATTTCAGTTTTATCAGATTACCACAGTTAACACATTTTTCTAGTAAAGTTGCCATGTTTGTAACAGAACATTAGTCACTGTTGCCTAATATTTCATTTAACACTAGTGTACTTCTCTTCAGGCCAATGAGACTTTGTGCATCACACATCATCACAGATTATAACTACAAACACTGCAAATGACAGAAGCAGTAGAAGTACAAAACTGTATGGTCAAGTGTGCAATTTCGACATGCACAAAGGAAAGTGAGCAAAGGCAGAAGAGCCCTCAGGTTTCAAAGGGTATGGAACAAAAATTGAAGCAGGTAACCAAGTATTTATATAAACAATTAGAAGAAAAAATTTACTTTTTTAATGAGAATAAAAGTCAGAAGCTATGCAAAGGGGAGATCACAATTTAGTAGACAATTTGGGTATCTTCAGATCTTAAATATGAAGAAATAATCAGTCCACAAACACACACTTGCAAACCTGGCTATTAGTTTACTTAACTTTGGTGCTCAGGTTCTTTTCATCTTTATATGAAGAATTAAATTTGTAGTTGACATCCAAACCTGCAGTATTAAGACAGAATGCTCGTAGGAATTTTGGAAAAAGCAGATCAATGGACTATTCCAGATGAGACGATGATGAGGCACTAATTGCAGAGACCAGACCGTTATGCTCCTAAAAATGTATCTCTCCCCATCCCATTATGGAAAGCAAGAAGGCTCTAACTCTAATTTTTTTCAGCAGAACCTTTCCATTAACAGTTTCAAGAGTACAGAGTAACCCAAGAACACACACAGGATAAAGAGGTTAAATCATCAGAATATTCCATAATCATTTAATTAATTTGAAGCCTGGAGTAGTTCTAACCACTCCTTAAAATGCATATTGTTCTTTGAGTAATAGCCAAAAACAGCTGTGATGCCTGTTTTCCTGTGGCTTTGTAAACTAGGTCACCTAGATCAAAACTCCTTGTGCAATCCATCACTGCGGTGCTTTTTCTTACCAACCTCAAATATTTTCCTCCTCACTGACTTCCTACCTGGCAGGGAAGGAACTCAGTTCTATGACTTTTCTCAGATGTAGAATTGGATTTCCATCAGACATCGACCCAGTGAGTAACACAAGATCTGTAGAAATTTAATATTTTAAGAACTCTAGCCATCTATCAAATACACTTGACATTTGCCAGGCCTCCACTTTTGAACATACTTTCTGAAGAGACAAATAACAGATAGCAAGATCAATTACCTTTGCTTCGTTAAGAAGCAATGTGGGGTAGGTTTCAAAAAGACTGAAGTGACTATAAAAGTGCATTTATGTATTCTACCTATATCTTCCATATCATTCACTGCAATTCTAAATGCAATACAGACTGTATAATAGCCCCCCTTATACTGTAGTAAGTAGCCTGAGCTCCCGCATTCTCCAAAGAGTTAAAAGAACACACTCTCATTTATCATCCTTTGCAAAATGTATGTCCTAATACATGAAGTGAAATGCAGGATTCTCCAGCCAAAGGTCTTTCAGCCTAGGCAACTGCAGCCTTATTTATCCTGATATAGGAAGGCCTCTAGTCTATAGCTCAGTGTGGTAATGTGGACAGACAGAGGCTCCCAGACCTGCAGCTTTTTTTCCATTCCCACTTCAGGCCCTGCTTGAGATAACTCCAAGGTGCTTCATTTTTTTCATTTTTCCTCCCTAATAATAATAATTGAGCATTTGATGGTGGAACAGCATACAAGATGTGGGTTCTTATCTTTATGAAGAAGCTGAAGGTGCTTAGATTTATGCCTCAGACATTTGTGCAGGCAGCATGCTCTATCATATTATTTCATTAGTGTGTTCTAGCTATTTTTACTTGCTAATGAAATCCAGAATGTCCAGCGTAACCACCTGATCAGATGCCTACAATCTGAGAAAATGTATTTAATTAAAAGCTGTCTGAGGCATTCTATATAATTTTTCCCTTTTGTCATCTCAAAAATGATGAAGTGGAAAACAGGAGAATAAATTATGACTCTTTGGCAGTATGCAATTGCTGGAAATAATCCAAATATTATAGGCATATTAGTTTTCATCTGCAAACACAAATTCAGATCTTTCCTACAGAATGGCTTGTAGGAAAATCTGTTCCATTTTGAAGCCAAGAATGCACAGGATTTTATTATTTCATGGCAAATGCATGCTTCATATTTGGAATAGTCAACAGTTCCCAAGTGGGTTTTTTGTTTGGTTTGTTTTGAGGACAAACATCCAGCACCACTTTTCCAGTCCTTTTATTCTTGTATGTAAAACCATTCATAGGTAGAACACATTAATCCAGTAAAAGGATCCACACAGATATCCTAGTCAGAAGACTAGGAAAACTAGCAACCGCAGGAATAGTCATTATTTTCCAATGTAGCACTGGTATTATTTTGTAAGTCTGCCCATACATTCTGAACTTAGTTTCTACAAAAGGACACATTTTTCACCTCAAAGCACAACGACAAGCCACACAAGTCCTCAAACGCGCACCTCAAGGAGTAAGGTCTTCGTATCAGTTTTTGCATAAATATTGTTTACAGTAAAGCTCCTCCATGTGAAAACAGGAAAAGGCAGGAAACAAAAGTTTCTGACTCATCTTTCAGGAAACTCCTCCATTTGAGTTCTTCCATTTGAGGCTGCAAACCAAATTTATTCCTTTTTCTTATTGCGATGAAATTCCCAAAGCATTCAGCTGCAATTATCTAGGCTCCATAAATCCAAAGAAGATTTGTACTAGGCTAAGAATGGCAGAAATACCTGTCACCTCAAGTGTACATCCTTCATAACCCACTAATCTACTTCTCCTGGTGGCCAGAAGATGGTAAATAACATAGCACAAACCTCAGGGACCCATGCTGGGAATAATCCCCAATTCTGAAACCTGACCAATTTATTCCTAATGTTCATCCTTAGGAAGTAATTGGCTCATGAAAGGATTTATCCTCTTTTCCAGGATATTTTGATGTCGTTAGAAGTCTTGCTGGAAGCCTTTTGAGAATGTAGATGAGCACAGTCATCTACGTCAAACCTGCCTTTATCTGCATGCTCACTGACTGCCACAAAGCACTCCGATTTATGATGCATTTATGACTCCATTGATAAAAGCCACACTGATTCTTCCATCATTTTTATTCATGTAACAATACTCAGCAGCAGAATTGCCCAGATTTAACAGCCCAGCAATCAGACTTCCTTCTCCAGCACATCACAGCCATGCAAGAACTCCCTTAAGACCTACAGGCCATTTGTCATCTGCTTTCCCTCTGGTACTAGGGCTGATTTCCATGAAAATTAACACACCAGTTACCTCACTAAACCCCACAGGCTTGGCTGGGGGACAGCCTCAACCCCCTTTTAAGAATTTAGTATAATATTGTTGTATACTGACAACTTATTGCCCATCTAAAAAGTTGTTATAAACATTTTCTCTGTTAAACTTCCATCGCAGATGATACAGCAGATATTCTCTGTAAAGAGCATCTCCTCTATATGATGGGTTATTTATGTTGCATTTTACTTTCAACTCAGCAGACAAATAATATGTAAGATACAGTTTAAAAGAGGAGTATATAATGCTCATATTAGGCAATTCCTTGTAAAAAGGTTGTGACAAATATGGTACTTAAACTCAATCATGATCTTTTAAAAAGTTTTTTTTCCTCCTGTTCTGTAAACAGGCAAGAGCTTCCTGAATAGGTGTAGATATCCAAATACCAAAACGAATCATTAGCAGACAAGTTAAACGTGTTATGAAAATACAGCTCCATTCTTAACAGATGAAAAATGAGTGGATCAAGTGACTGCAGCAGGAGAATCTAATAACAGCTCTTCTGTGACCTGTCATCACCTGCCATAACACTTAATTCAGGGGAACATATACTCAGCAATTACTCCGTACCTGCATTTACTCTTATGTCTCTAAAGCAATTTCAAGATTCAACCATACAATGTAATTTTGTTGTACATGGAAGAAGAGGGGAAGGAAGTCCCTATAGAGCTGGTAAGATCCTTGATTCCTTACTGCAAACAGAAGCAGAGGCAGCGTCACACAGTGTAGAGACTAGGTCAGCTCAGCTGACGCTCTGGGGGAACAGCCTGCCATAGTCCCCTAGAAGAGCAGGGAGCGGGACCGTTGCCCACAGCACTGCTCACACTATGGGGCAGTGGCCCAGGCCAGCACTGCTGCTGCTGTTATGGCTATGGCTTCTATTAATTGAGTGTGTTAACTCTTCGTTTTCATTTAGTATTGATTTAACCAATTGCTAAACCAAAGTCTAATGTTATCTGGGAATGAGGAGAATCCAGGGTGTGCTTGTAAATGAACAAAGGTCGGAACAGGAATACAGGGAGCAGCCAGACTGGATACCTGATCACATATTAACTACAGCAAGATACCAGGGGCCTGTTTAATCTCAAGCACAGAAATAGGATCATAATAAGAATGTACAGACTGCAAAATGCCCAAATATAGTCTTGAAAGCAAGATGGTCAGACGCCAACTTGAGGATGTGCCCAAGATGGTCTAAAGACATTTGAAGGTCAAAGTCTGTGGACATATGTTATTTCTTTCACTACACTAGGAGGGACTGCTGACCAAACCAGGTCATCTAAAAAAGAAATTACCTCTATCTACAACCTCATCCAATTTAGGATTTGATAATCTAATGTTAGTAATGACTGGACCTTGATTAA
This sequence comes from Eudromia elegans, assembly GCA_003342815.1. Taxonomy (NCBI): domain Eukaryota; kingdom Metazoa; phylum Chordata; class Aves; order Tinamiformes; family Tinamidae; genus Eudromia; species Eudromia elegans. The sequence continues at coordinate 1,452,708 of PTEX01000024.1, read as the reverse complement.
GTGCTCACTGTATGTAAAATGTAATTACCAAGAGATACCAGCTGTAAGATCATTACCAGTAACAAATACAGGATAATGAAAACAACTAAACTCTTCAAAGGGATGTGGGTTTGTAACTTTCAGCCTAGCTTAGGTTCCAGTGTGCACGCTTAATAACTAGTACAGATGTGGCTGCTGCTGCCCCACGGCTGCCTTGGCCCCATGAAGCCTCTGGGGAGCCCTGCTCTGTGGCTGGTGAGGCAAATTGAGCACAGCCCTGCCCCAGATGGGGTTGCAGACAACGTTGGCAACAGGGGCAAGCAACAATGTCCCGTATGGCCAGTTTTCATCCCAAGAGACCCACGTACTGATGCAAGGCTCATGAGCAATCTTCACCTGGAGAGTATGCTTGAATGAAAACCTTCTGCTTCATCTTGAATTATGAGGATGGATTTTTTTTTTTTTTTTTTTTTTTTTAAGAGGAAAAGAACCTGTCAGATTAGAATACAGCCAGGTATTCATTCAATTGACCAGTTTTCCTGGAATGCAAATTTCAGGATTAGACGCTTGGAAGGCAACTTGATAGAAAACTTCTATGAACAGACACAATGGGCAGTTCTGCATGGCAGACTCCAGCCGCTGCAGCCCAGCAGAGCTGAGACAAGGCACACATGGAGGCAGCACAGCTGCTATGACTCCTGCCCTGCAACTAACTTCCATCCTCAGAAGGCAGGAGAAGCAAATGCACAGCCATCTTCAACCACACATATAGATACACCCCCTACAGCAAAGACTTAAAGACAATTCTGTTGTCTTTTTTTTTTTGGTCGTCCCGTCCTCCAATTATATAGCTTGTTTGTTGTATTCATTATTCTTCAATCATATTGGTATTTCCCCTCAAAGAGGTATTCCCAGGTATTCTAATTTTCAGCCACAAACTAAATATATAAATATATCAACAAAAAACAACAGAGAAAGCAGAATTCTTAATATACAAAAATTTCAGAGATAAACTCACTTCCTAAGTGTGCTGTATTGCGTCTGACAGAGGCAAAAAAGAAGTTAAGGGACCATGTGTAAATTAATGCAAAAGTACTAACTCAGCCTGAGTAAGCCCCAATAACTGGAAAGTTGAGAAATATTTATCATTTATTGATCCTCAAAATTATATGCATCTTGCAAGAAATATAGTCCTATTGATATAAAAGTAAAGTGTGAATGCATACAACTTTATTCTGACATTTCTTAACCTCAGAGTCTTTGACTCCCTAATTTTAAGATTCTTTTAAAGGAATATGTGAAGTATTTTAATATATTATTTATACATACTGGCTTAAAATTACAAGAACAGAATGTATTTTAATTAAAATGAAAGGACTGTAATAAAACAGTAAGAATTAAAACTGTTCAAAACTATGTTTAACTTGGGTTCCAAATGACAAATCTTAATAATAATATATTTTCATGTAACTTAAGAAATCTAGCCAATGTCCTCATCTCATGTGTGAAACCAAACAGATTGCCCAACAACCAGACCCAGTTTTGTTAACTAACATATCTAACGCTTCCAAAAACACAACACAGAATGGAAATATAAGCACAAAAAGAGCCATCTGAACTGCAAAATCCCCAAGTTACTGTAAATTCTGAAGGAAAGCAAGAATTCCAGGAAATAAAAAATCTGCTTTATAATTTTATTTGTAGACAATAAAAACATATGCTACAAAATACTGAAACACCCCAGTTTGACTCCTGTGTGAATAATATTTGGCACAAATATTCACAGGAAGATTATCTTCCTCTTTCTGTGAAGTACTCTGCATTCGGTGAGGAAAGCTCCAAAGCTGCCTACATTTTGTTTTCCACCACAATCTCTTGCTGATAAGTTTTGCAAGCCCAAGCCACCCAGGAACCACCCAACGTGGGGCCCTGCAGTTCAGCCCAGATCGTTCCCTGCATGGATGCTAATGGAGCTGCAAGGAGAGCCAGGGGATGGCCCTGCAACAGTCCTGCTACAGAGACACGATGCAAAACTTCATCTCTAGGAACCCATCTTGTCTAACCATGACTGCAATTAAAACAATGCAGAAGGCATTCTAATTTAGTCATGAAGACAATTTAGTTTTATTGAGAAGAAGCACCATAGATAAGACTGGTTCCTATACTCTATACTTTGAATTTATAGATTATATAATCTGATATTCAATTACCAAAATAAGTAGCTGGTCACTTTACCACACTGCAGACCCTGCAGCTCAGCCTTGCTGAAGCTGCTGGCACCAATAGTCTTCCTTCACTGACAGGAAAAAAATCTAACTTACATAAGGTCACAGAAACAGGACGTCAACCTAGAGAAACAGATAAAAAATCCCCAACCTATGATCCCTGAAAAATGCATGTTTAATATATTTGAAATTTATCAAATAATACATGAAGGTAACATTTCAATTACTATGTTCAAGAGAGAAGCAGGCCAAAGGAAGTCAAAGCCACACTGGCTGAATAAAAGTTTTGCTCTCTTAAGGGACGGTGTCAAACCCTCTCCCTTTTTCTATCCAGTTCCAGCATTCTGTTTTTATACCATTTCTCCTTCTGCAATAGAGTAAAAATCCTAATTTTCACATTGCAAGACATTCTTGAACTCCATTTAATTTATTTCCTGTAGCACTGTAATTTTCATAGTCTTCTTTTTTTCATTTTCCTTTGAACTGTCTTTTTAGAAAGCTTCATTATTCCCATGCACTGGCAGGTTCTTCCTTTCTGACAATCACTCTGCCCACAATTTCATTCTAGCCTTCATTAAAATCCCAGCTAATATTAAATGTAAGATCAATGAAAATAAAGTGGACGGATTACAGAAATATTGGTGAAACTCTAAGCAATTATGAAGTCATGGCAATTGTACAAATGCTTTGGATCATTTAATAGTTTGACCCATCCAAAGAGTACATTTTAAAAGCAGAGAAATACATTTCACACATTCAGAAATAAAGGCTGCAGGGCAGAGTTTCAGAACAGGGGCGCCCATCAGGGAGATCAGATACTCTGAAGAAGACTTGAGATGGTCCAGTAACTTAATATGAGCCCCAGGATACAATGCAGTGGTGGAAGACGTAACTTGATCCTTGGATAAGTACATAAGAGTGCACTGACAGAAACAGGGAAGTGATTTTGCTTCCAGATATAGCACTGCTGAAGTAGTACTTACATATTTTGGTGTCCACAGTTTTAAAAGGATATAAAAACAAAAGCTAAGATCATGCAGAAAAGGGGCATCACATAGTAAGGCAGTTAAAGAAACACTATATGATTATTATCCCACTTTAACTTATCAAAATATACGGCTTAAATGATACAACTATAATGTATAAATTTCTATATGAAGCAAGGAAATATCAGGAACTAAAACACTTCAGTTTAGCAGAGAGAGTTAAGAGTAGACAAAAATACAGAAATTATTAGGTTGTTTTAAAAGCAAACAAGCAAGAAACACAGAGTATGTGGCAATGACTGTTATCAAACAGAAGAACAAAGGTCCTAGGGAGATGATGGCTATTCCATTTCTCAGCATCTTCAAATGTACTTTCCATTCAAATGGAAAATCTATTTTACTAAAGTTCCTAAGCAGAGTACTTTGCAAAAGGGTACAAGATTTTATATAGCTACAAGCATTGGCAGTCATCTCAGAATACCTTCCTGAAGTTGTAACTCCATCAGCTATACTTTTCATAATTTATTGCTTATATAATGATTATTTTATTAGTTTTTACTATTTTTAAATACTACGTGTAGTTATCATTTTCAATTGTCACTGCAGATATGCAAGAAGATGAATCCCACTCCTGAAGAGCTTTTTGTGATTCTAATCTACACTTTCAGCAGTGCTCTTCAATGTGAAAAAAGAGCAAATCTTCTGAACTGTGCAAAACACACAGCACACGAAGGTACTTAGCTAAACCCCAAAGGAGTCTTAAATGTCAAAAAGCAGATTTCTGGTTTAAAGGAAGAGACATTAGAGGGACCTTACTACTCCACCATCTTTATCATTACCAATTCAGATAATTTTCAAATGCCAGAATAAATATTAGGACTCTGAACAATGAGTTTCTACTGTTTAAATATAACTAGACCAGAGGTTTTCAATGTCCATGTAGATCTCCTATAATTTAGGAAGATTTAAAAAGTTGTATAGATAAAGAATCAAAACAATCCTGCTTCTACTCTGCATATTCAATCTGTAATTTGTTTTTGAAGAAACAAAGGGAAGGGGGGGGGAAAGGAAAAAAAAAAAAGAGAATGGGTTTTTATATATCAGCATGGTCTTAAATGCAGTGGGGGTTAAAATTCCCTTAGTGTTATGACAACAATACTCTCTTCATTGCTTTTCCAATATAATCTAGATTTATTCTAAGACCACAGGAATATTTTTCCCCCACTTAAAGTTTCCCCATCACTGAAATGGTAAGAAATTGTGTCGGGAATGCAGAATGGAGAAACAATTTTTATCAGGAACAGAGCACTATGAATTTGCATAGAGCAGCGCAACTTGATGACATTTCCAGAAAGAATTTCCTATGAAGTTAGGACAGTAGCCTCCTTTTCAAAAACAGGCTGGAGCCTGAATTCTCATTTGCTGATGAAGCACAGAATTTTACAGAATTCAGAGCTTTTATAAAGTGTTGACTTTGCTCTAATTAAGGCCGCAGGTACTCTGCACCACGCCAGCTGACAAGCAGAGCTGTGCAAGGCAAGGTGCATCACTGGCAAAAAGCAGCAAATGCTACAGTGATACGAGATCAAAGTAAATCCTTCTGCACTTCAAATACTTCTGAGAGGAGTCCAGACTACACTAATCTATCCACACAGATGTAGTACTAGGAAAAATTTCTTGGGAATTTTATTACATGAGTCAGTCACCTTCCCGTTCTGCCAACTACGAGTTACACTAAACGTTTGTCCTGACACAGATCTGGGCAAGTCTGAGTTGTGCACATCTACCTGCAGATCTGCAACTAATCACTCAAAAAATGACAAAAAAAAACAACAAAAAATACCCTAATACTGTAATAGCAACAGAAATGAAATGCTCTGAAAAATGTTACCACAAATGGGAGGAGACTGTATGCAGCTTTTTGGCCATCAGCAAAACCACTGGCACCAGCCTCTGCTCCCTTTGCCGGATTCACACCCATCTATCGAGCTGGGAGAAGTGTGCACAGACCCATGCTGTCAACTGGATTAATGTAGGAACTAGGTTAAAAGCAAGTGCGTAGACAGAAAAAAAGAAAAGGAGGGAGGCATTTTTAGTTGAAATAATTGGAGTGATTCCTTTCACAGCAAAGCCCCACATCAACTTGCTATTTGGCACAACCAGAGAGAGGAGCATATATTAAATTTGATTCATGTAAATATACATGGAACCATACTCTGTCTGCCGTCAGCAGTAAAATAATGATCTCTGCTCTCTCTGCAAATACTACATTAGTGCACATGCTAAAAAAAATCAATACATTACAGTAGGTACTAAATAGGACATAAATGGAGCATGACCATACTTTTCTTATCGGTTGGATTTTTGTGAAAGAACTAAACTTTGAGTTCCAAGTTTTTGAATTATGGAACTAATTATTCCATTTAATTAAATAATTCAAAAATGTCATCATTTGTCTTTTCAAAAAAATTTAAATTTAATAGGTATAGGAGAAAATCCTTTACAATCTAAGATCTTTAATTAAAGCATCAATAGTCATAATATCCTCCGATACATAATACAAGAAGACTTTCTTTATGCAATCTAAACCATAACAGTAAATTTCTGAGAAGTGCAGTGGCTGAGTGTTTTGTATTTCAAACATAATGTACTGAGCCCTTTGTCACTACTAACTGTTAAACAAACCACAGAAATCACGTAGTGAATCATCAGATTAATACTTAGGACCTCTCATATTCCTTAAAAAAGAAAAAAGATGGGAAAAAATGAAGAAAGAAAAAAAAAGTCAGTAGCCCTCCCATCAGCCAGTCCCCCAGTAGCGGGATGCAGAATTATTGAGCTAAAAAGGTCATACTGATGCAAGTGATACATAGCCCAGGGAAAAATGAAGTCTCTATTTCTAATTAAATCAGATGTCTCTCTGGTTTGAAAACTGACATTTCCAGTGGCACTTGCACAGACTCCCAAGTTGTTATTTCAAATATCTTCTCTACAAGCACTGATGTTACAACAAAGAGTTATCATATATGATCAAAAGAACAGATTCTACAGACTATAGTTTGCAGAAATGACTAAGAATTAACATGGTGTACTATCCCCAAAGCAGAAAGCAGCAGAGCACTTCATGTAGAAAACTGGAAGCTTAGAAGGCTTTTTTAAAAAGTTTTGAAGGTAATACATGTTATCATATATGCTAAGACTAGTTTCTTATTTAAATATACTACTGAATAATGAAGATATAACATATACAAATTCTTAAATATTAGCGATCAAGATGATCTATGCATTTGTACTTCAAAATTGTGGCATATTTGAGATTAACTATATATTGAAAACTGTATTTCAAAGTTGCTAGTTAACTCTGCAGATAAGACACAAAATAATTTTAAAGACGAATGATAATTTCTTTGCTATTTGCATGCATTAAAATGATTAAAATCCATGCTCACTATATAAAACACTCAACTCTGATGTTGTGATTAGTGGAAAATAAATGGTATTATTTTTTCATTTTTCCGAAGTGTTGGTTGGAATTATTTTAATCCACTTGACAACTGAGAATCTCAAAGAAAACCAAAAACATTTGAAAGTTTTAGTGCATATCTTATTTAAGACTTAACATTTTCCATTTTTAAAAATCATGAGAACTATATGCTGGAAGAACACATATCATAGATCCCCTGTCCATACAAACAAAAAATATCAAGATTAAATTCCAAGGGAGCCTGAAAAGCCACACTCTGGAAAACAGAACAGCTGAGTACACATACATGGGCCTATAGGTAAGTTACTGGCTTGCTGATCAACCACTGAAGACAAAATGCATTCCCTAATTACTCTAACATTAAATAGCACTTTCTTTATAGTCATATATATGTTCATTATGTGTTGCTTAGGTATTTTGGAAAGTATTACATAAAATTAAGTCTAGAACTCCTTTACAAAGTAGCTTTGCAGCACCTAGAGTTACTTCATACTTAAATAAACTTAAAAAAAATTCCACATGACAACTGTTCAGAGGTCTGTACTATGGCCCCAGCCTACCTAAGCAACTGCTTAGGTTGGTAGTTCAATGGGTAACACATGAGCAGATCCAGCGTTACCAAAGAAGGGTCACACCTTCCACTCTGCAGAACCAAACCTGGCTGAGCAGGAGCTAAAATGACCTTTTGAAGGGACCGGCAAAAAGAGGGCTCAGATGGAACCACTTATCAGACACAGAAGTCCCTGAGACACCTGTGAAAAGCCAATCCTTCATTTTCATTACCTTTAAAACTTCCCCTGTAGATCTGACTGGGAGATTTTATCATTAGTATGTTGTCTTTCATAATTACATACCATTTCAAATATTATATTCAGACTTTAAATAGAAACAGGTACATCAACCTAAGAAGCAACTTCCTGCTGTATTAATAGCAACTTGATTATTGACACTTCCCGTATATATTTTCTTTTTAGTAGCAAGTTCTATAAACTGCTTATTATAGTCTGCACCTGAGTTACTTTTAGCCCCGTCCTTACAGCCAAGTTCGTATGGCAGGGATTTTCTGTTTTGTTCAAAAACAAATAAATGGTATCTCAGCAGAAATGTGAGAGTTTCCTGTATTCAAAACAAATAAAGGTCCAGTTCCATGTCTAAAAAAGCACAGAAAAGAGTAATACAGCATATAATGAGCCCCTTGGTAAATTATACATAGTGCTCCTTATTTTGGAGGGAAATGCTGCATAAACATCATCATACAATTCTCCAAAGCATAATGCTTTATAGCTTGTGCATTAAAAGTAACGTCCAGCAGAACTGCACAGATATGGGACACAAACGGCCGTGGCATTTGCCAAAACCGTCTGCAGATGTCTGCTCGCCGGGCAGCTGGGCAGTGTGCTAGATCCAAAACAGGATTTAATGCAGCCATGAAAAATCAATTACACAGGACCCCCATGTTTCGCTGCTTTAGAGAGTCTGGCAAAGTTCCCTGCACTGTTTGGTTGTTTCCACTCATGATTTCCCACTAGCCTTGTAAAAAGCCATTTTGTCCTGAATTCTTTCATAACATCTGACCAGAACTCCACACTTGCATCTTAATCTGATCCTTCTGGCAGATCCCACAGATTCTCAGTTTGCACAGACTTCACGCTCACCAAGTGATTTCAATTCCATCTCCATATGTTTGCTGCTAAAAAGATTCCAATACAGATGTAGAATGCTGTATGGCAAATGCAAATATATTGACAAGAGGCTCGCTTTTCTTTAAAAACTTGCTCCTAAAGAATGCTCGAGTGCTCTCCTGTTCACAGACTCCCTTGAGTCATTTCCTTTACTAATCCACCTCAGAAGGGATCCAACTAGGGACATAAAGTTGGCAATTACCTTATTAATCATTACAATTTGCACTGTTTAGATAAAATTAAATATAAATGCAGGCATCTCCTCTTACACAATAGGATGGCATTTTCTTCAAGAATATTCACCTTTTCAGTTTTAACATTTTCATCACAAACATGGAAATGTACAAATTATATACACCATGCAATGGTATATATTAATTTATATAATATATATTTATATATTATATATATTAATATTTTTATATATATATAAATATATATTTTACTCAGTGAAAATCTAGCATAGCATCACTTAAAAAAACTGACAGAAATTTTCATTAAATAGTCATTTTTTACAACTATCCTTTGCTGCTTCTAAGTCAGTCACCAGCAAAATTAAAACAATTTTTCTATTTGCTCAGGGCACTAAATAATGTAAATTAATCAGCCCAATGATAAAAATCTGCATTTTATACTCTAAAACTGTATTTAAAAAAACCCTAAGCGATATAGTAAATGAGTCTATATGCAACTCCGGGCTGGTATATTTATAAAGTTAGAAGGTTTCCATCCAAACTTCTAAAATTCAAGAAGTCAAGAGATCTTCAAGCATGTTTTTAACGAGCAACTTTCCCAACTGGGAGCAGACTGATGATGGTTCCAATTGAAAGTATTATCAGCAAACATTCACACATTCTCCTTTCAGGCCTTCCCAATTGAAGCCAACAAATACTGAATGTTTTGTAACATATTTTAAAATTTGAATTTTAATTTTTGTTTTCTCCTTTATTAGGATGTTAAATTTAACATAGCTTAAAGTTTATTTAAGTAAAAAAATGAAAGTAAAGTGGAAAGGACAAATACCCCTCATTGAAGTCAAATAAATTGATTATTACTTGATAATTCTCAAAGAAATTGTAAAATTCCTTAATTTTTTTTAACATTACTGATTATAACAGAAATATTCCCAAAGTACACCTTATCTCTTAATTTATTTCTTTTTTAAAGTAGATACCCACCTATTACATACCTATTATATTCCACTTGCTTGGAAGCACACAGAAATTAATAACAGTTAGAAAAGGTGGAAAAAATCAAAGACAGAAATTATATTATCATAATTAATTTGCTTTAACTGTCAGACCGTGACTCTAAAATCCTACACACTGGACAAGCAAGTAAATTGAGCCATAGGTGATGTAAAATTCAATCCAACACAAAGCATGTCAGAGGATACTCCCTTTTAAAATACATTTTTCATTTCTAAATGCACTTAAGGTTTAATAAAAAAATTGCAAAAGAGATTAAAGTTACATTTAATATAGAATTTCCTTGTAATTATGTCTATAAATATATCAACAGGAACAATCACTGATTCTCTTGAAGTTAAATTTTAGAGATCATTCTGTTGAGAAAATTCAAAACAAAATAAAGATTACACAATTTTTACTATTTAATTATTGGAGCTCTGCTTCAAACACTAAACTGTACAAATTTTGTTGCTGAAACCTCCCTTCAGCGAATACAAACCCTACACTACTGGCATGAACACAGAGGGAAAAACTGGAGCATGAATAACTCCAGAGTCACAGAGCCATTAAGGCAGTTCTACTATCCACTAAACTGGAAGCAACTTTTAGATCTTGTAGAATATATATAGGTCAGCATCTGTCATTCAGATTCTGACTTGACAAAGCTTCCTTCAGCTAATGTTTCAAAACAGGGCTGTCATCTGGGACTGCTGCTCTATCTACCCAGCAGCTCGAGGTGATTTGTTTATGTACAGCTAAATTAGCCTTCACTTATTCCCTCCCTCCCTCCAAAAAAAAAAAAAAAAAAAAAAAGGAAAAAGAAAAAAAAAACCACAATAGATAAATCAGCTACTTGGAAATTAGTTTTGCTAATCTTTGTGAATACAGTTCTTGAGTCTATGCTGTTACCCTATTTACTAGGCAGGAATAAAATAGTCATGCAACTGCTTATTTGATAAAACTAGTAAGTTTTCAAAGTACTAATCCCTGGTGCATTTCGCTCTTAAAATAAAAGGGTGTTTTAGCCTTCCAAAGATAGATTTGACAAATTCTCTTAGCATCTAGAACATAGTGAATAATTAAAATGCTTTTTGTACAGCTTTTTCGATCCATTTCTATATGCTAAAAAACAAGCAAAACCCAAAAAAAACCAAAAATAAAAAAGACAAAAAAACCCCTCTAGCTTCAAGACCTCAGAAAAACAGGATGTTTAAGCTGAAATGACTAGAAGTAGTCAGCAACAGCTTTGCTGGTATCTGGGGTTAATTTGTCTCTTTTAGCTTTAGAGTTCGCATACCATTTAGGATTGATTTGTAAGAGCTATTTGAGCAGCAGGGTAAGAGATTCAGTAAGAGTATTGTATTTATGCTACATTTGGAAGATTTCACCACAGCAAAATCTGGAAATACTTTCCGAACAACACTTAAATTCTTTAAAACCCTTGCTCACACTTCATATCAAGGAGTATTTGCAGAGAAAATCTCATCAGTTAAATGTCAGACACTTTCTCCAATTAAAAAATAGTCTGAGAATGATTCTTGGCAGGACTTCTGGCACACACCCTGACACAGGCAATGATTTTGTGCTCACCACTAATTTCAGTTCAGAGTATGATTTTACACTGAAAACACTTCTAGTAAAGCAAGCCCTTGAGAAGGTATTTTGTCATAAAAATGCTTATCCTTGAGTTCCATGTTCCTCTTTCTACACTAATATGACAAAAATTATATATATATACAGATAATGTTGTACTTACAAAAAGGAATAACTTCTAGATCCTAACCAGGATGTTAACTGGGCCAACATAATACTTCCCTTGGAAATCCCAAGGCATATGGTGTAACAGCCCTTTTATTTCCTGCGTGAATATCAAATTAACAGCTTGCCTACCAGGCCTTGGCCTCGCTCATTTTGACAGCTACTACCTCATATACTTATAGAACTACATTTTTTACTTAGACAGAAAAGTAATGAAGCTAAGTTTAATATAAAAATAATAATAATAAAAAGGTGATATAGATGTGCTGGAAGCTCCTATTTAAACAATATGTAATCAAGCTTTTTTTTTTTTTGATCTTGTTTCACTTTTTTTCTTTCCATCCCGAGACTCCTTTCAAGTGTTAGACAAATCTCCTCCAGTCTAACATCAAAACATACTGACAGGAATAAGACTGCAAGGCTGCTAGCTTCTCTCAAGCAATGCCACCCATTGATCCATGAATAAATGTTCCAGCTTCAAGGCACATCGCGGCTGTAAAGCTCTCTCTTTTGAGATTCAAAGAAGAGCTCCTTGTCTGGTGCCCGAAGATCTGAAAACCTGCTGTAGTAACTGTGGGAGTCAGAACCCGACATCGTGGCTTGCAGTGTTCAGTAGGATTTGCCATCTTTTGCTCCTACAAAATTACAGCAAACAGCAGGCTTTTGAAAGAACCATTCCTAATATTCAGACATTCAATGTTCACATGCCAGCCTTCTGTTGACAACATTCTTTACATTTAATGATTGCTCCAAATAAAGCTTTTTATTTCAAGTCACTATAAAGATACATACTATAATCCTGAACATAAATTACAAAGGTCTTGCTTGGAGTTTATATCAAGTGTTTTTCAGTGATATTTGGCCAGTATTTTCCCTAGACAGTTACTTGAGCACTGCATTATCTACAACATGCTACCAATGCTAAAAGTGGAACTCAGTCTTCCTAGTCTAGAAACCCTGTTGGGTTCCCTTTAATGCTAAAAGCTGAATAGAACTTAAAACATGCAATTTATTTCATTACGCCCCAAAAGCCTCTACAAAGTAGCATCTTAGACCCTAGCATTAGGTCCTGGAAGCCAGACACATCTAAGAATAGTAGCGTAAGTACTTCCAAAACACCTTTTGGAGTTTATTTGAGGTGAACTTACTTTCGACCACTATGTCATCCTGAACGTCAAAAACACACCACTGTTGAGATATATAGGCTGACAGTACCTGGAGACTCCAGAAAACTGTTAAACCCCATGCATTTTAAGTGGATCGTGGAGATCTTAAATCTATAATTACCATTGCTTTTTCCTGAAATACACCATTTCGTTCTGTGTCAAGTGTTAGAGTTTCTAAACAAATCTGGATGACAGTCTGAAGAAAGCTGAAAAAAAAACGTTAAAAGGAAAATCTGACTGGAATCCTGACTGACCATATGAGACAGCAGCTAACAATAGTCGACGGCAGAGGAGCTGGGAACTGTTCACTCGCGTCATTCTTGGCAAGCCCTCAAGGCCTGAGTCAGCCCCAGAACATTTGTATTACTTGTTACAGTTAAAAGAGAATCCAGGTCTGTGTATTAACACCCAAATCATTTTAAATATATGTGTTTTTTGACAAATGATGGTTTCATAAATTCTGATGTTCGGGGTATATTTCATTTCTTTTCAAGGAAACAAAAATCCATCTTGGAAGCAAGAACCCGTTTGGGAAACAAGAATCGTGAAATATATTGTCTAAGGGTGACCAAATTTATCTGAGCAACACACTGAGCAAAAACACGGGATGTAACTGAACGTCTGGCCTGTTCTACGGGGGCAACAGCTGCCATACCTGCACGTGCTGCCATTGGCTTTGCAGTCCCAAGCGACTGGGAAACGTGTCCCCAAAGCACACCGCGTTGCTGAACCGGGTCCGCACGGGGCGACCGGCTCTGCGCTGCTCCGCGCCTGCAGCCTCCGCGACCGGGAGCCGACTGCAGCCCAAACCAAGGAAAACGAGCACGCTTCTGCCCTCCGCAGAGCTATTTATCACAAGAGGCTAACCGCAGCGCATGTAGATTTGAAGAAACTGGGAAAAGGATGGAAAATAATGGGCTGGTGCTTTCCTCAGCAGTATAAAAAGCACGGTTTTACCTTTGACGTACCTCATCATTTTCTCGAAAAAACATACACACTAATTTACAGTGAGTATGGAATATGTAAAATGGGATTTGGAGTTTTACTGAATTACACTCCCTTAGTATACCAGATAATTACAGAGTTATTCATTCTTTATGTATGAGTGCACAGAAACATGCTGGAGATACCAGGGCTAAATATAGGTATTTTTAGTCAATAGTATCCAAGGGACAAATCACAGATCAGCCACAGAGAGCTGCTCCTTTTGGGAGCAGAAGTACAAAACTGTTTGGATTAAGTCTATGGTAAGAAACCAAGGCGCACGGGAAGCTTTAGATGTTCATGTGGTTTCTTTTTGACGTCCAGCTTACTCGATCCATTTTCCTCCCTCAGCACGGAAAAGGAGCTGTGACAGACTGCTAGGACGGTCATGGGTGATCATCTGTATTTGGAAAGCAGCAGCAATTCCCGCTCTACCCGTATTTACACAAACAGGCCCGTGGCAGTCTCGCCACGTCGCGCCTGTTTGCGCTCGCGCCCGCTCCTTTCAGCTCGCCTTCCTTCCACAGGCGGGTGTTACAGCCTGGGAACGGCTCGGTATTGAAATTGCTTCATCCTAGGCAGGGTCTGTCACACGACTATGTAACACAGTAAACACACATACCCGAGTGTACATACAAATTGCTCGACGAGGGGGTTCCTCCTTGCACTCCAGGTTCATTTCAAATGTGCTCCACATATGTGCTGCAGCTCTGGTCCTACCTTCGTTTCATGCACAATTCATGCCCTAAACCTTAATTCCTGGGGCTTTTTGCTAATATAAATGCCCATCCCCACGCTCCAATCTGAACGTCCTTCCCCACACTGCAGCTGAGCCACAGCCACGGGCCACAGGTGGTCCCGGCTGCCCTACACCCAGCGTCACTCTGGTTTCCCATGGCACCATCATACCCATTTTTCTGGTTTTATTCCCCAGTGATGCTCCAAAGAGCTGCCCTCCTACCAGAGGGTCTGTGCTGTATGGTGACCCCCTGAACCGGCTGTACCAGCGCCCATGGAGCCTGCGCCCACCCTGCCCTCCCTGAGGCTGAGGGAGGCCCAGCCATGGCAGCCATGTTCCAGCAGCCACCCCATGCGGCTCCCACAAAATGGCCGTGTCTCCTGGGCCACCTCCACCGGGGCGCCGGGCGGCAGCGCCATGAGGGCCATGAGGGCCTCAGCGTTGGCCTGGGGCTGGCAGGGACCCACAGGGGCAAGAGCTGGCACTCCAGTGAGTGCTGAAGCCATGAGGTGCCAGAGCAACGGGAAGGCCCCTGCAAGGTGCATGCAGAAGGCACAGAGACACCCACCGGGGCTGCCGCTCCCTGCGTGCAGGCTGGTCAAACCCCGTGCCTCAGGTTTTCCAGTTCCTATCTAGGACAAGGTACAGGAACACTGCCAGGTTTGTGAAATAGCTACGTGTTTGGCTGTGGGGAATTTCTTCATTAATTCTTCTTCTTTAAAGAGAGGAATCTGGCTGTAGAAGGGAAGAATTGCTTAATGACCTATCAAATTTTTAAACAGCATTTTTTTAAAGTATACTATATCTTCCATATACTATGCCGCATTCTGTAGTGTGGCAGAAGATGTACATGTTCTAATTTGCTTTTGTTCTCATTTCCTTTTATATAAAGAGTAGAGTGGAATCATTGCCTGAATTAATAAGCCATCCAAGAATGGAAATCTTTAGGAAAAGCATGCTGAGGCCGTAGGGGAAAATCACATTCACATATTTAAGCATGATATCCCGGCTTTAAGCATAAATTTTGTGTGCAATACTGTCAATTATATAAAACTGCAAATTATTTAGTAAGAACTATCTTTTCAATACACCAAAAATGCCCACTCTGTTATTCCTAATATTCATGTAAAGCATCTGGAGCGAGTGTTACCAAAGAGATTTTATTTATGGTGGAGACCCAGACAATTAACTAAATGCCTGTGTGTTTTATATCATTTCTTTGTCCTGTCCCCCTCAGGCATGCCACTGTTGAAAGGGAGAGACAAAGTTTGACCCAGTTATTCAGCAGAGATGCCTGCATCAGCATTTCGTTAGATAACTATTAAAACTGCATGTGATTATGGTTAAGACTATAAGGTGGAATAAGCGGGAGATTTCTGTTGCGCTCACTTGTGTGTTGTTCTGGCTGTGATGAGGAGTCACCCTCTGGAAGTCGCGGCTGTCAACACGGTCAAATTGTATCAGGAGTCTGGGGACTGCGCAGTTCCCAGGGTTGATATCCAGGCCAGAGCGGTGTTACAGAAAACCTCTTGCAGAGTACAAGAGGGAGGAGTTGCTGCTGCAACAGTTTCCATGCTTTTGTATGGGTTTCATGCGCAGCTTCTGTTATTTTTATGTGTATTACAAACAAGTGCAAAAGGCACAAAAGAAAAAAAAATGCAACACAAGCTTTTATGGATTATTTTCACTGTTCTGCGCTTTTTCTGCCTTTTGATTGTTATTGTTTTAACATGTATAAATTGATTGATTAAAGGGTATATCCGTCCTGATATCTAACTGCATGTTCTGCTGTAAAAAGCTACTGCAAAACACTAGTGGAAAGTGACACTGTTTTATTGATGTGGGCAGCACTTAGCTTACACCAGGGTTTGTTCCATGAATAGCCTTATTATATCCACACCCGGTAAGCTGATTATGTCATTAAGCTGATCACTGATGACTACTGTTCCTTTTGTGGGGCAGGGAAAGGTTAGTGATGGCAGTGAAATAAACAGAATTTTGCAGAACTGCCTCTCGCAGATTGTTCCCTCTTTTGAAGATCAAAAAAGGGTTTTGACCCTTTTTTCAGAGCAGCTTTCTGGATGCTACAGTAACTGATTCATAATTGCCTGGATCCCTTCTGCTCTTGCAACTAAATGTTTCTACATGCCCTGGATATGTCTTGAAGGGAAAAATACCTCAACAGCAGATTGCTCATATTTCCTAAGTGCAGCTGAGTGTTACTTCAGAACCTGTTGTGCAAAAACACTCATGAAAACAAGGTTTGTTGGAGTCAAATGATTGTTTGTGTATTTTAAAGTGTACTATCTGGACATAGACTTGAAATACCTAGCTGAATCAACACAAAATTTACTTCTGATATGACAGTAATCACTGAAAAAACAAGCAAGGCATTGTAATTATGATTCAACAGGCTGCAACTTTTACAACATACTTGGTAGAGACTGTGGATGAATTTAGGGAAATTTATTGGCTCATAGGTGAGTACCATTCAGCAACCCACTTCAGCCAGAAGCTGTCAGACTCTTGACGCAGATTTTCTTTTCCTTAGATTATTGGAATACTATTTAAAACCGTAAAAATACACAAGTACAAAAAATAGAGCTTTGCAGATAATTTAGAAACTTGGAGTAGGTTTCATCTATTTTTGTTTCATTTGCTTTCAGATTATATTGGGACAAGGAAGCTCAGAATAAAATAATTTATCAAGAAGGAACAAAAGAGGGAAAAGATAGAAACAAGTAGACATCCCATCTGTCTTATGTGCAAGAGAGAGGGGTAAGAACTAAAAATAGTCATTATTCTGGCACACTATAGATTATGACGGGTAACTTGGACAAATCCAAACATATTTGTCTTTGGAATGGGTCAGGTTATGCTAGCATATCTATAGCTGCATTTACTTAATTTAAGATGAAGAAGATTTAACAATTGACACTATCATATAACAAGAATATGTGTGATAATCTGTGTCAACACACGTATGACATCACTGTGATATAAAAATGCACACATACACATATGGATGTATCTTTGTAACACTAGAAGATGCATGCCCTTGGTTATCCCAATTGTACAGATATCAATACAGTCACAAATATGGAGCTAACCACGTAGTTAGTTAATGCAGTCATGCCTTCCTGATGACTGAATTAGGTTTATTGGGAGAGTTTTCCAAAGACTGAGTAGATCTGTGTTGAATTTAATGCTAATGTATTTGTTAAATGTTAGTCCTTCTTTCCAGACAGCTTAACTTTTGAGTGCTATTAAATATTTATATGCTGTCAGGAGTAACAGGATGGAATAGTAACTGACATTATCAACAACAGTAAAGACATCTTCAATATCCAATACTTCTGCAATAGTTTTATGAAAAAAGACATCATTTGCTAAATGAGTTTGACAGTTTTTCTATAGCCAAGGAGTCTGCAGAAAGCAGTTGAGGATGATGGCATCTTCAAAGCAGCAAAACATATAGATAATATGGCAGTGACTATGTGAAGTGTTCCATGTAAAAATAAATCCATAATTGTGAAATTGTTTTGCCGCTTCTCCCTTGCACATACACTCCTATGGTTATAAAGGAAGGCCCAAAACGTGAAGTTCATATTTTTGGAGAATGATAAAAATAGAAGAACTGTTTACCAAAATGTTACTTCTAAATTACACCATTATATAAGAGTAAATATTTGTTTCAAGAAAAAAGTAAGTTTCAGATTTTTTTAAAGTGTAATTTTAAATTACAGTATCAATGCAATGCTTGTGGTGACTGGATGCAATGTGACACAATATGACATGACTATTTTTTTCATTCATATAAATGAGATTCATATCTGATTTTTCCTAATGAATAATAAATGAGGTATTGCTCTATACTACGTGTGTCTAAAATGTGGATGAACAGTTTGATTTTTGGTTTTTATATTACTAAAACTAATTTATTTAACAGCATATCTATCATGGAATTTGTATTTTCTTACTTAAATTTGAATGCGAATTTCTTGTAGAAAACATAATATTTCCTGATGAAAAGGGATTTATGAAGTTTTACAGATGTATAGGCTGCTTAGAGATTATTTAGGACAAAATAAGTGGGAGAGATACATATAT
This sequence comes from Eudromia elegans, assembly GCA_003342815.1. Taxonomy (NCBI): domain Eukaryota; kingdom Metazoa; phylum Chordata; class Aves; order Tinamiformes; family Tinamidae; genus Eudromia; species Eudromia elegans. The sequence continues at coordinate 1,434,405 of PTEX01000024.1, read as the reverse complement.
CCAGAAGTAAATTAAATATATACACACAGCGGGGTTTTATAGTTTTTAGAAGAGGTTTATTTTTCAGAAAAAGATAGCTAGGAAGTAGATAGTTACCTAAATGATGTTCTATTTCTTTTCTACACTCTATATGTATCAATGTAAAGAAACCTGAACTAGTATACAATAAGAATAAATATTTATTGGAAATAAAAATGAATTAAAAAAAGGAAAAAGTGTTAAAAACCTGTCAGCTGTTTCATAATGTTTAAATTGAGCATGACTGTTTAGGACTAATTTGCTTTTCAAGTCTCATAAACCCAGATATAAGAACTGCAGATTATGGAATTTATCACTGAGCAAGGGTTTCACCCTGCCTTTAGCTCAAACTCATTTTTGTGATCAAGGATAATTATATGTGTAATTTTAGGCCTTTACTTATTTGCAACTGCGTGAACTAATGCCATTGTCTGAAAACTGACCTCCATCTATTTATGCTGTTACTGCTGCCATGTGGTGTCAGTCTGATGTTAAAAACAAACAAACAAACCACATGGATTTTTTACTTCCATATCTTTAACATTATTAGCCAGTGTGAGCTGGGTAACTATTTACATACAAATCAAAGCAAAAGTGCTGTGTTTTCACAAGACATTTTTTCCACATTCGAAAAAGAATTATTTGACTCAGAATAAAAATGATAGTAATAATTTTTGTCATTATCTCTATTCCATTCCATAAAGCTAATTTAAGCCAGGAAGGGTGTTACTTGCTTCAGCATTATTTAAGGGAATTACTTTTGTTTAGTCATAAACTTCAGCAATTATGGACCAAAAGAAATTTGCCTTATTATAACACTGAAGCAGCTATTTTGTTTATCAGATCAAATAGGAAAATCTTTGTGTAGATCCCAGCACTAATTTACAAAAGTATTACATAAAAATTGAAGCTAGCAGTCAGGTTAATTCAATATATTATTTCACTTTATTCTTCTTAGCCCTGCGTTTTCCCTTGAGCCCTCTATCTTTGTTGCACACTTAAAATGTAATTTCTTCCTAATGTTCTCTACTGTTATTCATTAGGATATGGAAAATATTGCTGATCTTTTAACTGTAGTAACTAAGGCCCTGCAAGACTAGCTACAGCTCTGTCTACCAGAAAGATCTATTCAGTCTCAAGATTGATGAGCTAGGTCCAAAACTAGCACAGCATGTAAACATGAACCTGGTATTACTGGAGTTTGTGGATCATTTTTTTCGTATAAAAGGAAAGAAATAAAATCTTTTTAAAACTATATTTTTTGTCAACAATATATTTTGCAAGGCGATGTATTTTATAGGCCTGTTGCAAGTAATTTTCATATGTAGCCCCTTGGACCAAATTTAAATAACCTGCGAAAGTGATCTAAACAAGTGAACCTTATCAAATGTGACTGAGGGATGCAAATGAAGTTCGGTGGATATGTTGTCATATAACTGGTGCGTAGCATCTATGATGAAAGTATGCTTGAAAAGCTGTCCTGCATGCTTTTTTTTTTTTTTTTTTGTAGTCATAAAAGAAAGGAGTGCAATGAGTCATTTCTCTGCTGAGCCCAAAATTGTTCAGAATTTATTAACTGACTCTACCTGGAAAGCCGACAAAAAAGATGGGTGTAGACTCCATCAGCTCCACCACCTCGCTTCTTTTTTTGTGGGTTTCCATATCTCTCTTTAATGTTTTATGTAAATATTACGACTGCCTATAATAACTCTTTTCAGTCACTGACTGCAATAATTCTCTGTCTGCACTAATGTACTAGACAAATGAACCAAAAAAGACATTATTTTCTATGCTTTGTCACATTTCAAGCTCGCCAAGATCCAGCGCCTTCAGTTTAAGTACCATTAGGAGAAAGCTTATAAATAGTTTTCAAGCCTAAAGACTGGCTAGAAGCAAAGCAAGGTAAAATTCCAAAACCATCTAAATGAATTAGGATCCCAGCCCACAGTTACATGTGCTGTTTCTTTCAGAGTTCTCATTCTCATTCTTTCTCCTCACATCACTAAACTGTGCATGTAGTTTTTCCCTAACCAGACTATGTCAAAGTACTCCATATAATTAAAAGGAGCGAGAAGTCTTTAAATTATTCCAGATAATTTTCGAAATTCCAGGACCTGGAAATTATTTCTGCTTTTGAAGATGTAAAGCTACTTCTGGAAAATGGTACTTCTCTTTAGTTGGCATATTGATGTGATATCCGTTAGCAAGTGAGCTTTAGTTCTCCAGTTCATTCTTGAGTGCTACCAGTTTCTGAGCTGGGATGGCTTCTCTGTATAGATTATAAGCTCATTCTAAGAAATAATGGTCTGAAATGCTGACGCACATTTTCTCTACATTTTATCTTGATAAAACAGGACCAGTTTGTGCAGGCAGATATTGTCAGCTGTTATTACTGCTTTATTAAATCTAGTTGTCTCTTTGATCTCCCTCAGTATTGTGCAGATAATTGTTTTCTCAATTCAGAGGCTGGTAACTTAATGCAGCAGTATAATTTCAGACATGAACTGCATAACCTTACGCATGTTATTCTCCAATTGCAAATACTACCCTATTAGAAACTTTGAAGTGCTGAAATCTTGCCCTTATGATATTAGGTTACTTTTTTTTTTTTTTTTTTTTTTTTTTCCTTTTTTTTTGGTCTTTTACAGCCAACTCTTTCGGTAATTTATTGAATAATGTTCCACTGTTTTAGCCTATGAGCTTTCACTCTCAGGCATTCTGCGCCTGCTTATTTTGCTTTTAATATGCTAAGTACTTACCAAATGTTCTCAATTTTGGCAAATATCACTATTTTATCAACTTCTTTATTCCTGAAAGCTGACAGATATATATATCTCAATCTCATGTGTAGTCCCCCATTTTTCCCATTAACACATACAAGCATGCAGTCTGGACAGCTTACTAGCTGTGGAGATCTTAGTAAGAACTCATTGTCCTTAAGAGAAATGATCTGCTGAATATTCCTATACACAGAGGAGGGTTTCCAAATGGATGTGATTTACACAGCATGTGCTGATGTGCAGGCTTCTGTCCTAGGGAAAGGTTCTTTGTAGACAGAAGGATATGGCTGAATGCAGTAACAAAGCCTGTGCTCTACAGTGCTTGAATACCTCCCTGTACACTCTATAAAAAATCCCATGCAGCTTTGAACTATAACTGTAACAGCTTGTTTTGCTCTGTATTTAACCAATATATGGATGTATTTACGAGGTTACCATGATGAAGCTATCCATTCCAGTCCCTCCTTCTTGGTTGCCATGAGCTTCATGAGAGTTGTGGATTTGTGTGTCTCTACCTATTATTTGCATTTACTTTGCAGATAGCTGTGATATTGAAATATGAAACTTTTATGCACCTTTCATTTCTTTCATAGATTTTCCTTGACCTCACATGTAGTTTAGTTTGGATTCTGATTTATTTTAAAGGACAAGCACTTTCTGTCTACACGAATTTAAACTGCATTACTCTCGGTCCATGTGGATTCTGACTTTGTTCCTTGAGAAATGTGATGTCGCCTTATGCTTTCTAGGAGAAACATGCTTCTAGGCAAATTCAAAAAGTAACCCCAAAGCAGATGTTCCAATTGCCATAATGTAAGCATTTATTTGAAAGTAATTGAGACTGATTATAAAGTAAAGGAATGTAAGTTTGTGAAGAAGGCAGTAAGGTCAGAAGTTGTCCACATTTTGTATACTCAGTGGTTTTCTTGACCACCTGTGATCTTTCAGGCAGCACTTGAGGGAGATCTTTGTCCCAAAGAGGAGAGATCCCTCTTTCTCTCTCTAAGAGAGAGAGAAATTTCAGCTGGCATACTTAACATTTGGACCTATGGTGTTTAAGCAGTGAGATGTACCTCCAAAATCTTTCCTGAAGGAAAAAAATATTTAAAAAATAGCCAGTAATGGCTGGAGCATTACTCTGTTCTTGCCAACAACCTTATTTTAAAAATCTTTCTAAGGAATGAGCTTGTAAAGTCAGGAAAAAATTCTTTTTGAGATGGAAATGAATTCAGTAGAAGTGATCAGAACTGCTAAATCAATAATGTAATGACTTTGGGAATCTAAGTTGTAAGCGAAACCAATTTTGATTTTCCAAGCAGATGAGCCAAATGCCACAAGGGAATATTACATCACAGGTATTTCCTTGGGGAAAAGTCCTCTTGGTAAGAAGTGTAATCCGATGTCTATTTTCTGAAGACTGGCCCAATAATACTTGTTAAGTGTAAATAAAATTTTGGCAGGATATAGAAGGATGGAATTTAGGTGGTGGGAGAAAAGGTTTTGATGATTACTCCTAGTTTGGGCAATTTGATTTAGATACTAGTGTACAAAATGTGAAAGTTCTCAATTCTGATATTCTTGACATACATTACATCACGTTGACCTATCAAACTAGAATGCTTTTAAAGATGCAGTTCGCATTCATTAAGACTTCAGCTGTAAGAGCTTCTGGGAAGTATTTCTCTCAGATAATCCTAACCTTTTATAAGGATCTCAGCATACATATTTAGTAGCCAATACATTAATAAATAATAACCATGTTCATCACACTGTGAGTAAAGATGCTGAAGTGCAGCCTGACATTTGGAAGCTTCTCCTAACCTGTTCTACGTGGTGTGTCTTACTGTGAGAAGGATCAATCAATTCTTGTCATGAGAATCAGGTAGGACACAACCCCAATAAGTTTATTTGGTAAAGCAGCTTTAATGCAATCAGTATATAGACTGTATATAGTCCTAGATTCATTGATTTGAACATGAGTGCCCAGTAAGATATGTGGAAAGAAAGATAGGATTTCTAGATTATATGTGACTACTCAAAAGTATTCTGCTTTAGAGTTTAATATCTCACCTGCTCAAAATACTGCGATCTTTACGTATTTCAAAATAGGGCTAGGTAGCCTATCTGTATAGGCTTGACACTTGCGTAAGTCTGGCGTTCGTTACACAGTGGGGAGCTAGCTACCATGTTCCCGTGCAAATACCATTCTGGTACACTACCTGAGTGATACTTTTTTGGATTGTTAATGTTCCCAATTGAGCCTGATTAATTCAAGAGCTACCAGCGCAGTGGGACATATTGTAGGTACTCAGTAAGGGCTGCTGACCACTACTGTGCACCAGATGTATCAGGAATAAACAGCAATGCTCTCTTTCTTCTCAGCTGCTGTTTCGTGGCAAGCATATGAATGGATTATAATTTTACAGAAGTTTACCTTTAAGTAAATTGATAAATGCAATTTACAATTTGCAATTGATAAACGATACAGTCATTTGGGAGCCCTTAAGATTTAGAGGACAATGTATCTATGCAAGGACTAATACAGTGCAATACATATATATAGATATATATTTTTTGAATTGACCTACCATGTATTTCTCATCTATCAGAAGAGACATCAGAAGAGACGACCACAGATGTCTGTGTCAGTATCTGAAAGAACCGTCAGAGGAGGCAAACTCTTGTTGCCCAGATCCCGTACTATTTCTGAGAGGTGGTGATCTCTGACATTTGAAATCTATTTTTCTGGTTCTCAATACAGAAGAGTTATTTTGTACAGCAGTTGTTTATGTGCGCTTCCCCTTGTGATCCTATGTCATTTCTTTTAGCAGCCTGGTTCATAAAATCCCACTTGCCACGTGTATTGATTTTTGCTGTAGCTGCTCCCTAGAGCTTTGTGGTGTCACTTTTATGATGCTTGTAATAGCAATCCCTTGCAAAGCAGAAGTTGCATTTATAATTTATTTATTTAGGATACTTGCATCTATTTATTAGCTTTTGCTCTCATTCATACCTTACCTTTCATGGCATTCTTGCTTTGGCCCAGGAAAATGGAAAAACTGTGTGACTTTGATCAGATTTTACTCTGTTCTTGGGTCTATATCTGAATTGCTGTATGAAGTCATGATTACAAGAGCTGATTTAGCTTCAGCTGAACTCAGTAGGAGACTAAATTGAGCCACAGAATACAGGATGAACAAGATGAGGCATTTTAGGAAGAGAGCATATTCATCAGTCTACATTTAGGCAGTATTCTAGGAAGCTGTTTCCTGTGTTTGAGCACCCAGTCTTCTGAGACAAAATGTACTGAGAAATGAGCTCTCACATCTGTATCTGTGTAAAGCAAACAAAAATGTCTTTTGGCATCAGTTTTCCTATATTCCTAGGATTATTTTTCTTGAATTGTTTACTTTCATTTTCTCTTGATGGAATGATTAAAATCATTCAGCTTGTTCAAAATTCAAAACTGAAGTGAAAATTATATAAATCAGGTATAATGTGTTAATGTTCCATGTTCTAACTGTATGTTTTAATTTTATAAGAAACATTATTGGGCAGTCAGACAAATGGCAAAAACCTTCAAAAATCGACCAAATAATTTCTCTGCCTTCCTTGTCTTTTTCTCTGCTGCCAATAGACAGCAAAGGAAGTATATGAGGTTACATCAGCCAGAAAAACAGAATCAAGATAGAGAGACGTGATGGAAATTCCTATAAAATTGATTCCGTGATTAGAGATATCATGAAGTATAAGGAGAAGCACAGAGGATTGCCTGGAGTTCTCTTGTGACTCAGAGGCATCATCACATGGTAGGGGAGGACAGCTGTAGCCTTTGTGAAATGTCAGTCTTCTCCAATATATTTTTCATGGTGAAAGCATAAAATACGATATACACTTCTTTATTTGAAGAAAGAGATGACTCTGTTACCTGCGTTGAACTGAAATGCAAGAAAAAGGTGACTCATCTAGACCCAAAAGCTAATTAAAATATAATTCAGAGAGTATCAAGTGAGATATGAGCGGATTTTACATATTAATAGTTTGCATTTTTTATTTTTTGTCTTAAAGGTCTGTGCAATACACAACTAGAAGAAAATAAGGCAAAGGATTTTTACTCTATTAAACTGCAAAAATAAATATATTTGAGTTTCAGACTTGAGTTATGGAGTGACAGCTCTTCATTTTTGTGTTTTAAGATGGAAGTATATGAGTGAATACCAATATTAATCTGAATGTACAAGTTACATTTCAGATGTTACATTTTTTAATTTAACCCATAGCTTTCAGAATGAAAGTTTCACTTTCAGAAGGAGCCATTCAAAGTTCAGCTGAAGCATTATTTTTCTGCTTGTTGATAGAGTTCGAGTACACTGTTCACTGGAAGAAAGAAAAATAACCAGATACCCTTGTTAGCAGACCAAAGTTTCCTGCAGAGAGTTTCCTGCACTGTTACACTCTTCCTCCAGAGTAACTGTGCCACGTCAGAGAGGTGCTGCATGAACCTCCTCCCCACGTGCAGGCAGTCCTCAGATCACTGGGTGATGTAGAAAAGAATCCTGATCCTGATGGTAAGGAGCTATCTGTCCTCTTAAAATAATTTTCTAACTTAAAAAACAAAGTGTATTTTTTCAAAAAAGATATATAAAAAGAGAAGACTGAAGAATTTTGTTGAAGATGAAAAAAGTTACAGCATTTGTATAGCCCAGGGAGTCTTATGGCATCCAGTCTTTCCTTTTGCTGCAGTTTCCTTTTGTGGTACCTAAACTTATTTGTCATAATGTATATACTGGCTAGTGGAAGATTTTACTTTGTTTTGATATTTGTTTGAGCTTTGCATTTTCTGCTTTGGAAAATTATCAATATTCTAGGGTATCAATATTCTAGGGCATCAATATTCTAGGGCTTTCTACAGGGTAACAAAGTAAGTCGCCAAGACCCAGCTGTACCTTTCCAAAAGAGTTGGCTGTTCAAACACAGTGTTCCAGAATTGTCTGTCTGTCTTATTTGATGTCTTCCTCAGCCTGTTCCTCCTTTCTGCATAGGAGGCCGAGGCCGGTAGGGATTTTTTTGTTAAGGATGACATCAAAGAAGCTTGCATGCATGTCAATCCCGCAGTGGTACTTAGCACATTGCTTGCGTTTATGTTATGTAAATGGAGAGAGTCGCTGGTCGAGAAAAGCTGCTACAAAGCAGGTAGTGATTTAATGAACAGCACCAAGACTGAAAGGGGGTTGCCAGAGCCCACTGTGATGTGAATGTTAAGAAGCCCATTCACGTCATCCACTTCCCTGCTGTACTTTCTATTCTCCCTCCTTTTCCAAGCCAGCTTGAGTCCATGGAACTGCATGCTAAGGAAAAACCTTAAACTGTGTAATCAGTCTAGGCACAATCAATGCAGCACACTTAATCATTTTTATTAACTGAATTAGTTTTTCTTTTTTGCTGTATCTGCATCACTTTTGAGACTGCAGCAATACAAAATGTATGTAAAATGTAATTGCGTTTGGAATATTCCCTATTTACACTCAAAAAAAACCCCCAAGAAAACAATTTTTTCCAATAGAAGTGTTCTGGTAGAATTATATCTATAAAAGAGCATACATCTAATCCATAGGTAATATGGAAAATTAGCTCTGAAAGTCCGATCCGTCTCTTGCTGCAGTGAAAATAAGCACTGACTCAACTGAAAAAGTTTTTGGTGGAACAGGAAAGTCACTCCCAAATCTGGATTTGATGGAGTCAGGGAGTTTCTGCTTGAATCAGTTATGGGATTACAGCCAAGCTATGCCTGTAGGTGTCTGAAGGGACACAGGAGCAGACAAATGAGCATGGCGAGAGCTTTGCTTCGGTATAGCCTGCTAGGCCCACACAGCCAGCATGTCTTTGGGCTCAGTAGGGATGCGGATTTTACTGTAAGCATTTTCTGAAAACATGCAGAATTGCTCCTGACGTTGAGGAGCTGCAGTTCCACTAAAAAACGCTGCCTACATGTTAAGATTATATGCTCAGAGACATGTTAATATCCTAAATAGTGTCTGGTGGGGCAAGACATCGTGTTGATTTGAGTGGACTTTATCAGGACCGAGAGAGATTTTTCCCTCGGCCAGCCAGCAGTGCCCTTCCTACCACAGCCCTGGCTGCCACTGGCCACAGGGCCCATTGCTACTTGTAGCTAGGACTCCTCCAGGCTCCCAGGTCCATCTCTGCAGACACTAGGTCAGCCCTCAGCTTGTATTAATCATTGTTTTAATCTTGTGCTATTGTGGGTCCCCCTTTATTAATACTAACCTAACAGATTTTTGTCTTTTGGACAATGCAGTGCAATGTAAATAGATAACTATAGCTGAGAATTAAGAATATTTTTTACATTGCCAAACCAATTGCATCCTTCAAAATAAATGAAATAGCAGAGCTAAACAATAAATGCTGTGGAAAACCTACACTGGAGAGTAAAATGCTTCCACATTTCTAAAAGTTGTGTTGGCATCACCTGATATAGGAAATAAATAATTATATAGAACTTTCTGAATTTTTAGTCTAGTGATACCTATTGAACATACATAAATTGACTGTTGCATTTAAAGGCTTTTGAATACCAAAGGATTTGACACTCTTGCATGTTGTAGTCATAAACACTCGCCCTCAGGTGTAATCTAAGCCTTTTAAATGGATAAGTATTTTACAAGAATACAGAATATATTGTAGTATAATTACTTTATTGCCTGGCATCTGAGGAAAGGACATTAAGTAGTCCTCATAAAGCAAACATGAGAGGATCTCATGGTATTTTTACATGTGGTTACTTATGGCCTCATTTGTTCTCCTGCCCATCAACTGGGTTTATAATTGAATAAGGAAGTTAACACTTAGTATCAATTAAACTTTGTAATCATACTTAATATAAATGTCAAGCATGTATCAGTAAAAGCTGCTTATTCTTACTTAACATATGTCTGACGTCTGAATATGCTGTATATAAAACTTAAGTATTCAGCTACTCAGAGAATCTTAGTGAGCGTTACTTTCATCTAACGACCCTTTCTGTACATGATCTAAACCTATCTGGGGCAACTACAGTCAGTGGCTTTGGCAAATGATGGTCTGTACAACTTCACAGTCGTGACAGTAACATTTTGTGGTCTTTGAAACACATGCCTGAACTGAGTTTCAAAGAGCTGCCCACGGAAAATCCAAAAGAGGAGGCTGAGCAGTTTTAAAAGAATGAACTTTGATGTGTATATTTGCATCCAGAAAAGAAAACCACATTTTTCTCCTAGGAGAAGCTGCTGTTGGAGCAGTTTAACTGGTGGAGAAGGTATGAGAGAGCAGAGGAACACAAAGAAAGATTAGGATATTGTAGGTATACTTGGAAAGGACTGATGTGCTGAATGGAATAAAGTAAACGATATTGCTGCCTGATAGAGATTATAATCTCATTCCATCCTTGTCAACAGAAATCCAAGAAAAATGGAGAAATGATAGAGATATTGTAATGATCACAACACGATATGTTTTTGTCTAAAAATAGTCTATGTGATTTAGTAGATAACACTAACCTTTCTATACCCTAAATTCCAGCAGAGGTAGGAGTCTTAATCATGTTGGTTTAGGGTAACCTTTCAATATTTTGGTTGATTACCTCTTATGTTTTCCAAACTGTTTTCCCCATGCAAACTCTTTATAAAGGTTTCCTATACTTATTACATGCTTTTTTTGGTTTAAGTCAATAGACACTGATTTCCAATTCCTGCATAGCAATTCCAGATTTCTTCCTGACTGACCTGCTTAAGATAATTAACTTTTTCCTTATGCTAAACTGACAGCTACCTAAGAAACAGCAGGCGTTCCCAATGCTAATGTTATGCAGCCCAAGGCCTTTTTTTTCTTAAATTACTAGCATAAAGAAGATTGCAGCAACTCGTATTTGTTGAATAAATTGTGAAGATGTTTCAGCTTAAAAGTATCTAAGATTACATCAAAATGCTCCCCCCCCCACAAAAAAAAAAAGAGCAGAGAGTTAATATATTTTACTAGGGGCTGTGATTCATAAATTACTGGCTGATGATCTCTTGACCATATGTTTCTGTTTTCATACATGATTCTGGGTCAGTGCTAAGGCATGGATTAGTATGTGGCCTATCAAAGATACTGTTTGGCCTGAAACAGGAAAATGGTTCTCAATTAGAGCATTTGCTGATAGCAAAACACAGCACCAAGAGGCAAAAAAAATCACAAGATAGGCTTATTACTGAAGTTTCATTATATTCGTGCTGTTCAGGTTTGTTATAAGAGATAGTTCCCTTTAGCAAAGGCTGGAAAAGGGAATGGAAATGACAGCAACAAGAAGGTGATTCTCAAGGTGGCAAAGAAACTTAACCAGAACCAGATGCCAGAGGTAGAACCTAGCTCTCCTCTTTCTCAATTTTCCCTTCAGCTTACATTATGACCCATACCCATTTCTGTCTTCCAGGTATACACCTGAGTGATATTGAGGCCTGAAGGTACACACATGTAGAAGAGAGGTCAGTCTACAACACAGAATCCATGCAACCTAAGCAGTAGGTTTATAAGTTTCTTTCTACTTGAATATGTTTGTCAGAAGTAGACTCAGTAAGTTGACTAGCATTGCACTTGGGTTGTTCACATGCTTTTAGAGGCATGGGAGGCAGAACAGGGCCAGCAAAGAGCTTTTCTGTAAGAGGAGAGCACATGGAGCTAGTCCTCCTTAAGGCCTTATTTCTATCATTCAAAAGACATTTTTGTTGTATTTTTGTAACAACTAGCTAATGATTCCCAACCCATATGCTTGTACCAGATGTCTGAACCTTCACCAGCCTGATCATATTTTTTCCTTCAGAGAAACAATTTCATATTGCTTAATAATAATAGTCAAGATCATTATTTTAATTCTCATCACTTCAAGTCTAAACATAGCAAGTGTGATGAATAATATACTTCATTTTTTTCCCCTTGATTAATAGGCTATATGTGTGCAGAAAACCACTTCAATTCTGAAGACATTATTTCCCCAATGAAGCTCTTGCTAGCTAGGTCTTATTTCCTGAAGCAGTTTTCCCTCTATTCTGGAACATCTATTGTGATTCTAAAGTGCAAGGACCAAAAATGAAATTTTATAACATTCATGTGGCACAGATGCTAACTGTAATAACTGCCATTTCTCTGCATTTCACCCTGCTTCCTTGTCACAGTTAGGAGTTATTCTCCTTGAAATGGTCATTACCTGTAAAGCTCAGAACCCATATCTTCATCATACTTATTTTGACCTTCTCATATCTCTTTCAGTCCCTACCGACTTTGCCTGTCATTGGGGGCACTTTCTTCAACCATCAAAAGGTGCTTTAAACCTTGCAGCACTGGAGTTTTGTATTGAAGTGCTGCTATGTGGGAGACACCAGAGGCTAAAAGAAATCTAGCAGTCCACAAACAGCACTCTGTATCTCTAAGGGTACCATTACTCTTGGATAATAAATATTGCTTTGTCCTGTGATACTTGTGAGTATCTGAAAAAGAAAAGGACCTAACAAACAGTGGATACTAATATAAATTCTACATTTATACAGTGTCTTCCATCTCAAAAGTTTTAAAAGCTGCATAAAGATAATTTTATGCTTGTCTGAAAAGTACATTGTGAACTTAAATGTCCACACATTAAGGAGAGTGCAAACTACCTTTTAGCTTTAGATTGAGACTGTATGAACATACAAGTTTTAACACTGTTTTAAAGGCACTGATTCTACTTCATATGACCTCAGTTCCTTGGAATCTCAGTTTAGGTTATATAAGCAGGTACTTTCATCAGCATAAATATGCAAAAGCCACCATGATGACTTGCTTCAGTATGGATTTACATAGAAAAATTATAATTCTTTGAATCTTAAATCCCATATTCTTCAGCATTAAAACTGGTAACTTTTCTGGTATCCTTATTTACTCTCACTAGATTAATGTCTGCATTTCTCATCTGAAATGAGATATATGCAAACCAGTGCAATACGATTTTACTTAACTAATACTTTTCACTGTCATGAACACCTGCAGTCATGTAACTGCAGGAAAATAGGCCTGCATTTGCCCATAGCTGCCTGTTTCTTCTGCAATTGGATTTCTAGGTAGGTATTTTCATCTCTTGTTAGTGTCTTCCGTGTCCATTTATTGATTTTTAGAGTCAAACCAAAGAGTTAAAGCACAGCAGCTGGAAACACAAACTGCATTGAAGCAAAAGAGAAGATAATGAAAATTTACAATAAACATAGCTTTAATGAACATGTTCCTTTTTTACTAGTTGCTATTTGGTTCTGTTGGGAGAATCCTTGATAGATTACTAGATGTTTGAAATCAGAATGAGAAAAAGTAGAGAGAAAATATACCAGCATGTGGTTGGAATATATGTAAAGTGTTCCTGAGATACTTCCTAATTATACAGCTTGGTCAGTTTAATCACTTGCCCATAACACCCGGCCTGCAAAGTATCCTGACACCTAGGAATGAAGGATGCTGCACTAAAGAAATGTGGTTATTTTACATGTCTCTCTTCCTAGCATGGCTTTTGTGGATCAGCCTAGCTGCATGCAAGATTCATAGCATGAACTTGTTTTCAGTTTTAGAGTGATGAATTGTGGAAAATTTAACAAAATATTCTCATCTCTTTCAGATTTACTGGACGAGTGGTACTGTCTGTCACTCACATTGAAAGCCACATAGATGACAGTGTATCCACAGTCTAAATAAATACAATTGAATTTCTGTTTTCTTAGTAAAAATCTCAGATAATTCCCATTTCCTAAGATTGAAACAGATAAAGAGATCATAGGATTCCTCTTAAGGAAGTCCACATGCTTCTTCCAAATATACATACATAACTTCCAGTAACTTTGGGTCATCAGGTGAATTTAGCTCAGAGCAGAATTGGCCATCTAGACCTGTGAATCAAATTTACTGAATAGTCTTGCGTCCTGAAAGAGGTAGGATGACCTTCAGACTGAAGTAGCTTGAAATCAATTTACCTTCCATCTTTTCTGTACTTATGTCATTTAGAAACCTTGTTTATTTTTTATTCTCTAAAGAATCACAGTTCGTGTTTTAAAATGTACTTTTTGAAGTAAGAAGTTGGCTCATATTTTAGCACATCCACTAAATGGTTGTTTCTGTCCAAGAAACCTTCATTCTTTTTCTGCACCAGCACTCAGAATGCAAATTCTGTTATCATTTAGGCAATGCTTAGTCATGATACTTCAGTATTATGTTTTGGGGATGGTAGCTGTGGAGTAGAAAATGAGACTCTGTAATAATTAATGATAATTTGATAGATATATTGTAATTCGGTTTTTTTTCTTTTTTTTTCTTTTTTTTTAAACCCACTAGAAAGTGGCAATAATTACATTATTATTTTATGGAATTGTGTGTATTTTAGGTATAATTACGAAGTGCTATTAATTATTTTCAGTAAGCTTTGTTACCAGCATTAAGATTGGAATCCAAGGCATGGAGTGGCTTGCAGAAGGAAGATTAACTCAAGTTTGCATGAATCTCAGCTAGGGTCAGATATGGAGGCAGTTTATTTAACTCTCCTCTTTCACCATTATTGTTTGCTTCATTATGAGAACAAATACAGGAAGGCATTGCATGTGTGCTATAAGGTTGAATTTTGCCGGTGACGTCATCCTTTTATGCAACAGCTTGGTTTTTGATCAAAACTTTATTATTGTCCACCATTTCCCCCTAAAAGATGATATATTAATAAAATTTGAAAGAATACATTTTATGTGAATCCCAATAATTAAAATCCTATATGACATTAATGGCAAAACCAAACCAATACAAAAATCCTAGGGTCAGTATTTTGCATGCCCGGTAAATCACAAGTAGTCTACATTACACAGAAGAACTATACATGATATTTCAGCCAGGACACATGGCATGAAAACTGGACATCTATTAAAAGCATGCATAGAATACCTAAATACTTTTGAAAACCAATGCCTTTCAAAAATGTTAAGTGTTATCTGCAATTAATTTATAAAAAAAGGCCAGGATTTCTCATACGTCAACCTCTTTTTATTGTCGAAGTTATTCATAAAAGAAAAGTGATATTGATGGCTTTGAGAATTTACCTAGAGAGTGAATTAAAACACTTTTATTGCATGATTATTCTAGCAATTTGGTTTCTAGCTGAAGTTTTCCTACTTGCTGATATGCAAATAATGGTTTTCTCATGTTTCTACTAAAGTTGTAGATAATTTGTCCTGAGAATTATCAAAGAAGCAAAAAATAGAAACAGCTAAATTAACTATTGCATTAAGTGGATCCATTTCTTTTGATCCTCAGAATTTTTCTGTTAGTGCTGAATTTCTCTTACATTTCTAGTTCTCTCCAACTAGAGAAGACAAAGTTCAAAATGTTTTTTCAGTGCTTCATATGTCTTTCTTCTCTCTAAATGGTACGGTAGTTTTATGCATAACTAAGAAAATTTCTCAGTGTGGCTGGAACAATTAAAATGTCTCTTCAGCATTTTCTAATTTTGGATATCTTCAACATGAGCTCCTTATTCATGCTGGGGGATCAATAGCACGTGTACATAATTCTTCCCATTTTTGCAGGTGTGTGTCCACTGCAGCACATTCCCATCAACAAAATACATTCTGAAGCATTGTAAATAATTTCATAAGTAGATACTACCATTGAGCTGTCTCCCCCAGGTCTTCAAAGGAAGCAAAATTTCATCATCTGAAAGAGAACTTAAAAGCATCCATAGTCTTCACAGTGGATTTTAATGTACAGTTAGTGAAACAGCAATATGTGCCTTCTTCCAACAGTAACTTGAAGTTACCAGGGCTTTATGCTAGGGCTCTTTAGGCAGGTCGTTTTCAGCCTATTCCGATTAATTGGAGAGTGTGGAATTAGTTGGCTTTTACCTATAAAAGATTACTTTGATGTAATTGCAAACACTTGCAACATACAGAAACATGCTTGGTTTGCCAAGTCTGAGGTCAAAAGGTGTTGAAATTGTCATTTGGTTTTTGTTCTATGCTAATGCTTGCTCTGGACATGGCTTTGTTATTTTGAAAACGAAATTTAGAGACAATGGAAATACTTGCATGTGAAAGGCAGACAGTGCAGTACAGCAGCTGAGCTTTGGGTTATTTTGTATACCAAGTGAACTCTCCACTGCAGTGAACAAGAACTGAAAGAGCTGTCAACACTCCCAAGACCAGACACTGATTGGAGAATACAGAGGCGAGGGGCGAAAAGGATGTTATCCTCCCCACTGTGTTTCTCCTGCTCTTCTCCTGCTCAGTTTCTTCCTTTCCTCTGGATTTTTGGTGCAGCTCACTTTCAAGTCACTGCAGCCCTCTACTCTCTAAGGCCCAAGGTAGAATTTTTTTATGTTAAATGGAAGAATTCTCTTACAAACTGATGCTTACTCTCCATCTGATTACGAAACATTTTTTAGAGGAGAGGAGAGGAGAGGAGAGGAGAGGACTGGTGAAGTGAGAGCTATCACATGCTCTTCATTCAAGTGATAATTGCTGTCTGTGAGTTGTCAGGCTGATGACATTACTGTCCATCTTAACTCAAACAGAGGTAGTTTTTCATATACACTTAAAAGCATGTGTATCAAATCAATCCTGGGTAGATTTAGAGTAGTTTCAGTACAGTTACTGAAAACACAATTTCCATCTCATTTTGAAAATTGAAAAAGGGGAAATCAAGCAAATAAGTTTAATTTAAACTTGTAGGCTTTAAAAGATGAAGAAAATCCCTGTTGCGATTAATGTATCTTCTTTTTGCTTGTTCCCAGAAGCAATTTGAGTGGATATACACATCTAGTGGCTTCTTTGTTGACAATATAGGGACTGAATTGATCATAACCTATCCCTGAGATTGTAGTTTATGGCTTTGTAGAGCAAACCACAAAGACTACTTACCGGCTGCCTTGGCACTTAGTGGTAATTTTCATAGATCCTCAATGTTCAATCTTCATTGTGGTCTTCTATCACAAATGTATATTTTTTAGAAGGCATTTATAACTAATTTTTGTACAACTAAAAGGTTATGGGCTCTCTGAGGAGGATGACTTTAAGGATGACCTATATGGAAACATGCAAAAATATACAAAACATGATACTAGCTGGAAGCAATTTGACCTTTTCCTGCTCTTTAGTAAAGGGGATTAAGTCATGCTCATAATCTGTCAAGAGGTTACTAGAACCTAGTCAGTGCTAAATAACCTGAATGACTAGCAGATAAATCTTTTTATTCCTTAATAATCTAAGTTATGCAATATAGAATAGAATATAGTATACAAAATATAGTAATCAGTGGATCTCTCTTGAAGGAAGAATGGCTATTAGTGAAATTGTTCTCACGTCTTTAACACAGGAAATAAAACTCACTTTATGTTGTAGCCGTATGAAGGCATGCCTGGAAGAAGGAAAAGTCATATATGGAAAAGAGGATTATTCTAATAAAGAAAAAATAAACATTGTTCATCATGGTGAAAGGAAAAGTAAGGTGATCCTTGCATCTCTAACTTGAAAGCTGTTGACAGCACTTGTGGATAGAATTTACTGGCCCTTTTAAGAACAAATAACTTGGAAAGGCAACTACTGAACAATTAAAGGGACTGGAATCTTGACTTCCAAACCACTGTAAGATTGAGTAATACTTATTGTTTCCATCTGAATCCATCAGAAATAAGTAAGTTATACTTCATATATTCTTAGAGATGATCATGAATTCAGTCGAGTTTAGGACTTCTACTACTTTTTCATCCTGCAAGGCAGCTTGTGTCATTTTGAAGAATGGAGACTGCAGTGCTTTTGGTGGTTTTATGACATCCTATATCAGATTTTGATATATTGAAATTACAGGAAATACAAGTGTAGTCACACATCATAATAATGAAGAAATGTATTATGGTTCCATATGGCAGGCAATTATTAATGGATTCATATTAGTGACTGTGACATCTTTGTTGAAGGAGTAAGCTAAGAGTTAAAATTTAGGATTTATGAATGAAGGAATAGTCAACAGTGAGTGTTATGGGGGAAAAAAAAAGTATATTCTGATCTAGAAAATCCCTAGCATAGCACATAACTTGAGGAACTCCTGAAATCTGTAAAATTTTTGTAGTTTATGATATCTAGGGTAAAAAGTATGTATATGTTTGTAGGGAAGAGATTAATATATTTTGTAAAATTGTTGTCTCGTACAGCTTTATTTTAAATAAATCATCCATATTATAAATAAAATGCACCACAGGCCTTTTATAATTCATTTTCATTGGAAAACATTTGGGAGAGAATTTGACTGGGAAAAAACAAATGTTGCGTTGGCCTTGAACTTTCCTGAATGCATCACTGTAGAAGGTCAACAAGGATAATTGTTGGGAGCCATTGGAGTATTGGTTAATCAGGAATAATTTCAATTTGATTCAGCACTAGAGCTCTTCACAAATAGAACCTTGCAATTTATTCATCCTGTAATGATAACTCACTAAGGCCCGTTTTTCATCTCCCGTTAATCTCCTTGTTATCAGCAGGTCGGGGAAGGTTAGTTTAGTGAAAAAAGTAAACCACTGAAGTGATATTTGGAAGTTTTCTTCAAAGTTATGCAGGGAGGAAAAGGTGAATGTCTCTTATTGCTCGGCATCACTGTAGTTTATTCAAGCACAATTCTGCATTTAATGTCATCACCAGCATTACTTTCACCAGCAGAGCAGCAACTTCCATTTCTGTCAGCACTTCAGGACATTTGTTCTCAGAAAGAATTAAATTAATAGGATATGTTTTTTAAACGTTTAAAGTACTTATCTTTTTTGCTTTTTTCTTTTTTTTTGAACCCGTAGCTGATGTTGAAATCTATGTGCAATATACATGAGGAGAAACTATAACATTCCTCTTACTTTCCTGGCAGATGCAAGTGCTGTAGTACTTAGTATGCCTCATGTGTTTTTTTCTTTACCACAAATAGATCGATTAAACCTGTCAGAAACAGATGTGTGGAAATTTCACTAGGTAGGAATGTTTCTTTGCTCAAACACACGACACTTTCATCTGATCCATAACCTATAGGTAGGAGAGGGTCTAGAGGACGCTCCCAGAAAGCACCCAGCCACCTTCGCATGGGCTGTGAGGTGCTGAAATGGGAACACCCCCAAGACAGGGATTTTTTTTTCTGACAGATACAGATATAAATGCAACCAATAAAACTTTTTGCAAAGTAAAATATTTTGAAATTGTTTTCCAACTTGGGTAACCAAATATATTATAGTACTGTGATACATTATTTCTCTACTTTTTTTTCCAAAGAATTAGATATTTTATAAACTTGTAAAAAATTACCTCGAGGTGTTATGTATAGTATGCTGAACATTATGGTAGCTGTGTTGGTGTCAGTCGGGCCAGAACAGTCAACCCAGATGCAAGGAAAAAATGAGGAATCAGGAGGAAAAAAGGGTGTTGCTGGGATTATGCTTGGGGTGAAACAATGAATGAATATTGTTGCTCAGCAACATACAATATCTTTCTAATTACTTGAAGTATAAAGCCTTATTTAATATGATTGGAAAGTGTCAACTGCAGGCTTCAATTTGTTCCAAACTTTGCTTCTTCATGTAAAATACTGAAATAATGGAGAAATGGAGACAGGTGATCTCTTCTGAAATTGTAGTGCTGCTGTGTTCTCCCTGTAGTGATCAGAATTCAAAGAGAGGTGGAAATTTTTGCATGCTATGACTTGATATAACGTAAGATTACAAGATATAGCAATGTATGACAACTATGTCTGGCTGCCTATATTAAGATTCAAGACAATAAAACAAATTTCTGTACATAATATCCTTGAAGATTAGTTATGTTTGATAAATGTGACTTGAGAGACATTCATGCAACTCAGGCTTTTCTCTGCAAACAGTATTATATTTATTTCAAAGTGTCTGAATGTATATGTTTTATGAGGAGATTTTAGAAAGCATCAGTGAATCTCCAGGTACTAAATATAGACTTGCTAGTGTTGCTGAAATGTTTTATGGAGCTAGTGCAAATCTACAGTTTGTATTTGGAAAATATATTGACTGGTTTCTAATTCGTCCTCCTCTGAGTACTTGTAAAAATGAGGGATAGTAAGAGAGAGAAATATCTCAACTGAATAATTAACAAAGAACATGCAAGTGGGGATGAGGCATGGCCGTCTTCTTACAATACCCTGCTCAGCCCTGAATGATCAGCTTGTCATGACACACAACGTGGCAGTAGGTTTATTGGGAAGGCAGAAAATGGAGCAAAGTTGCTCTCCCACCCTCTGTCTTGTGTCCAATGGTACACAGAGTGGATTCAAAGTGATCATATTTGAAGCTTTCAAGGTGGAGTCCCAATTATCCCATCAATCTTCTAAGCCGTGTATGATATCTTAACCTGGTAGGCTGAAGGGAATTGGCTTCTGGCTCCAGTATGGAATGGGTATCTTATTGCTTCTGACACTGGAACTCTGATATCAGAGTCCCATATTCTGCTCTCAGGAGGCTGTGTCTTTAGCTTCTAATAAAACATCAAGACTTCTGTGATATCTTAATATCATAGACTTCCAATAAAACATCAAGACTTCTCAACTTTAGATATTGACACAATGTTGACTTTTCTTTTGAATTCTTTGTCTCTGACTTGGTTTTGCTCAATTCTAACTGATGTTAAATATTTTTTCCTGCTACTTGTACACATTATATATGTTAGTAATTGTACTATATAAGCAATGCAAACAGCATCTCTTTTCAGTTTCCATGACAAAACCATGACATGGCCAGCAACTTTTAGAAATGTGAAATCATTTTTACTAATGATTAGTGATATGCAAACATTTTAGAAGACAAGGAGAATTAAAGATACTTCAAAGAGAATGAAGTATTAGCGAGAAAGTAAAAAGTAAGAAGAGGTTAAAGAAAGCACTAATATATCCTCATATTTGTTCATCATGAAAGAACAGCTCAATTCAGCAAGACTGTAAGACTCTTTCTATGAAAGAGTGAGCTGAGATCTGAGGTGACAGATACGTATGATTTTTGCTCACATTTTGTACTAAGTAAAGCATAGCAGCCTCCCCCTAGTCCAGTCTTCCCCACTACGTTAATACACAGAATATTTGAAATGCAGATGTATCCCAGGCATCTATCTATCTCTTCATTAGGATATTCTTCTCACACAAGTATTCTGGAAAAATTAAATCATGAATTATCCAGAAGGAAGTCAGAGGTGTAATCTGTTCTAGACCATTCTGTATGCCTCAGAGTCATTCATATGCAAGAAACCAGCACAAGATCCTGTTTGAACTGGAAGCAGCCTTGGGAGGAGATTAGCCCATTCTGCTATAAGAGGTTGGATATCTAAACAGTTGCAGACAGATGTCTCTCTAATCCCTTCTTAGATGTGTTCAACAGTGGAAATGCCCAAACTTGCCAGCCTGGGCACCGTATTCTGACCTTTAATTGTACCTGCTATTAGAAAGCTGCTTCTTGAAATCTAGTCTCAAATCTCTCATACTATAAAGTAATTGACTTAGACGTTTACTCTGCAGGCCCTTTTTAACAAACTGTTTTATCTCAGAGAGGGTTTTTTTGTGTACTTGTAGACTTCCTAGTTATGATTGTGGATTTGCATCCCTTTTACAAACTTGAAGACTTACCTTAGTTTCTTGGAAGTCCCTTTTCATTCTAGACTTCTATTCCACTCAGTTTTTCTCAGTTAATTAACTCAGGTAAATAACAAAACCTAAATATGTAGTAGGATAAAATAGATACTCGGGATACCATTAGGATCTAATGGGTATTTCCTTCTGGGTCATATTAGGACCCTTTGGCAGTATGCACAATCCAAAGCTGGGAAACAGAGTGCCTTCTCACACTAGCTGAACATCTGTATTCATATACACTCATATTTCCACACTTCATGGTGTGTGGGTAAATTATTAAAAAATGAGGAAGTAATTATGAATAAATCCTGTTAATTCAGAGACATAATTGTTCTTAGAGACCCAAGATTGTCGCTACAAAGATGAGCAAGGTAAGCGTGAGTGGAGGGGGAGTAACTCGTGCCTTTGACAGCAAACTGCTGCAAACTGGAGATCCGCAGGTGCCCACTGCTGACGCTGGGCACGCCGGGGGCTGGCAGTCCAGGTCATGGCTGCTTCCCTAGCTCGAGCAGGGCATGAAATCCCCACTGCAGGTGCTGCTGGAAGGAGGGCAGCAGCAGGGCTTACAGGATTGGCTCTCTAGCTACAGGAAAGCTTGGGGTTTCCTCGCTCGTTGTTGAGAATCCCTGAGCTCACTTTGTGAGCCTGCTGCTTGTAAGCAGTAAATTTTCCTGTAAATAAATACTTCCATTAATATTTTTTTTGAATCATAATTTAGGTCATCTAAAAAGCAATGTGCAACCAAGTAGCTGTTGCCAGAATTTATTACTAAAAATGTATCACTGAGAGAGGAATTGCAGACAATTCTGATTCAATTTCTCTCCAGCAACAACCGGAAATGTCATGCAAGGAGAACACAGTAATCCAGGGACCGCTTGGGAGCCATAGCAGTAAATGGTTTGTTTCCGTTGGTTTTGAAATTGGTGAAAGTAAATTGAAAATGATATAACCTTGACTGTAGAACTGCTTGAAAATTCCGTGCTAATTCTAATGACAGTATCTGTGGCTCTCAGTTCTTTTCCAAATCTATTTGTCCATAGGAAGAACTGAAAGGATGCTATAAAACCTGCTTTTTTTCTAAATAAGATGTGACCTGGGTTATCTACTTAAGTTTCAAATTGCATCTTGCAAAGTAGAATTCTTGCATTATGGGATTCTAAGGTCAGAAAGGGAGATCAGGGAAGCTCAGAATCATCCAGCTCAGCAGCTAGAAGGCTGCTCTTGCACTAGATCATAATATTTAGCTGTGCCTCCAGTACACTCAAAGATTTTATATATAACATTCTGTAAATAGAGGAGACTCCCTGTTTATGACATATTGCTACAGAACAGGTAGTGATTTAATGAAAAGCAAAAAAGCCTGAAAAGGGGTTTGCCGGAGCCCTGTGTGATCTGAATGCTAACAAGTCCACTCACGTCATCAGCTTCCCTGCTCTCAGCTCCCCCCTCCCTCCCTTCCTTTCTCTTTTATGAGCCAGCTTGAAATCAGGGAATTACATGCTAAGGAAAACCCTTCAGCTAAACATATAATTATTCTGCACAGGATCAGTGCAGCACAGTTAATCAGTTTACCAACTGAATTAATTTTTATTTTTTCGTGTCTGCATCTCCTGTTGAGAGTGGAGAAATTCTGGATTTAAGGGGAAAAAAATGGTTGCAGTTGTGAAATAAGTACCCAAAGCTGAGTGTGCATTATGAGAGAAACCTCTGCTGCAGGTTGTTCTGACAGACAAACCTTACTATCAGTAAGCAAGACTTTCAATAGCTGACTCCATGTGGGGTTATTCCCGTTTTAATTTCAACTGCTTGGTAATATTCCCGTCTCTCAAAGTCACAGCTGTGTTTCATTGCATGGTATTTTGTTTCATTTTGTTGGATTATTTTGAAAGGTTAGTATTTATTTGTACATAGGAGTCACTTAAATGTAACTGGGATCACCTTTTAAATGACGCACAACTTGTAAACTGCTTCACTTAGGAAGAACAAAATTTCTGAAGATGTTATTTTAAAAATACATAGGGAACCTTTTAGATTTGACTCGGAGTGAAAACACAAGTTAATTTACTAATTGCATTTGCAGGATAGCAAGCCCCCTGACCCCAAATTCCCATGCAGGATTGCCTTCCCGAGCGCACGCACACGTACAAAAATAGATGGCCTTTGGTTGAGCAGGGCGCTCCCTGGTAACGGGCTTGAAGCCACCAAGTGCCATGGAGCGCCACAGTAGGCACAGGGGTCACAGGCTAACAAACACCCCCAGTCTCCCTGTAGAAGCGTTACAGATCCAGGTACCAAGGAGTATTTTCTCAAGTTTCTCTTCCACGTGCTAAACTCAATCAGAAGAAAAACAGAGCAATTCTGAGAACGACAGTTTCTTAAACAATTCCCTTATGGACAGTGCTTGTTTTCCAACAGTGCAAAAATGTGATTTGAGCAAACCAATGAAAAGCCCTTCCTCTTAAGCTATTTTTTTCCGGTCTCTAATATATCCCCAAGAAAATATTTAAATTAAGTAAGACATGGAAACATAGCAGGCTCATTTTCTGGAGAGGAAAACACATGAAGAAATGTAAAATATTGGGAAAAAAAAATGGAGAAAAAAGGATAGCATCTGAAAACTGTTGAAAACATATCTACAAATCATGTTGTCTGTTCCTTTGAAAGATTTTTTAACTACAAGGACTTCTCCTCTGTATTTGCAAAACTTTACAGAATATTTCTGCATGCTCTAAAGATAAATTCTTTATCCAAATGCAGAGTCTTAGTCTAGACCTCTGTGGGCCTCCAGAATCAATTTCTAAACACTTGCATGGCCTTTTCTGGTTGACCACAATGTGCAACCCAGTTCCCAAGTTAAATTCCAGTTGAATGAGTTCCCAAGGAAGGAACCGTGGCTAAATACAAGATGCCAACTTGTCATAATAATATTTCTTAGAGCCTAGTCGTTTTTACTTTTTTTGGCAAGTAACATTTCCTTAAGGAAAACAACAGAAGGATGTCTGCGCTTGGTTGGGGGTCAGGCTACAGCTGCTTCTGATAATAGCACACTGTAGTCAGGATGCATTTGGCAGCTGGGTCTCAAACTATTAACATAATTTTTGTGGCTTTCTCTCATGTTCTCCTAAATTATTTGATGTTGCAGGATTTCTTTACCTTTGCTAGTTTCAAAATGGACTTTACTGACAGTTTTAAAAGTATGTAACTGTGGCAAAAAAGTAGTTGTTATGATGAATACCACTATCATTTTACTGCAAAATATGTTATAATTTAAAACCTTTACAAATAAAGATAGTTGACTACACATTTTTTCAGGAAAAATAAGGTATCTTATGCCTGTTCTTTAGCACATTTCTTTCCATAGCAGAGATAATATTCCACATTGATAACACGGTAATTTTGCTGAAATGCCTTTACGATAACTTTTCTGTTAAAGAAGTGTACCTTGCAGTATAAATGACTTGGTTGTGTCTATAGGCTACCTTATCACTTACTAGCTGCGCAGAGCTTCCAACTCACTACTTCATTAACAGCCATGGAGCAGAATAACAATAGCTAATG
This sequence comes from Eudromia elegans, assembly GCA_003342815.1. Classification (NCBI taxonomy): domain Eukaryota; kingdom Metazoa; phylum Chordata; class Aves; order Tinamiformes; family Tinamidae; genus Eudromia; species Eudromia elegans. The sequence continues at coordinate 1,409,347 of PTEX01000024.1, read as the reverse complement.
GAGCTGATACACTGAAAATAAGTACATTACAGGTACACTGGGGCCGTGACTGGACAATTGTTATAAAGATGGAGATTTCCAAGCAGTCTTAGAGTAATTGTGGGGTGTTTCCATTGCATTTGTTAGGCTTGTTAGGTTTTCTTTGGCTATAACCAAAGTATGCAAAGTTGAACGCTGATAAAACGTAGGCCTGGGGTATCAGCATGTGGATGGACATCCGTGCAGCTTTCCTGTGGGAGGATCTATAAAACACTCATGCTCCAAGGAAAAGGTGTGCCTGGGGAGCACCCCAGTGTTCACTGCACTGCACATGCCCATGCCCAAGCCCCACGGCACAGGCTGGCAGCACTGGCTACTCCGGCTTTTCCTGTGGGTGAGTCACTCCATAGAGATGTTGCACTTAGGCAACTCGGCACTGAGTGGTGGATGAAATATTGAAATATTTGGTGGAAGAAATATTGAATTCCACAGTTAAAAAAAGATCAGTTTTTACAATCTTCTTGCTTTCTATAGTATGTGCACGTGTTACGGGCTAATATTAGCAAAGCTCTAATTAGTTTACAGCAAAAAAATAAAATAGCGTGGTTTTTTTTAAGTGTAGCAACAAGTACTACATAGACTTGTACATACATTTAATTTTCATTATAATTCAATTTATGAGTTAAAATAGTGTAATAATCTGTCTTTTAAAAATATTTTCGTATTGATAGTACAGATGTGGATGAGAAAACTCTGCACACACACTAGGTGCTGATATCAAGTAATGGCACTGGAATGTGGATATCAGTCATGCATCTAAGGGTTTCAGGAGGCTCCTGATGACCTGCTTCAGACCTCTCAGCTAACCTAAGCTGACACCTCAGAAACAAGCTACCTCCAGTGCCTTAGATGCCATTTGCTTTGTCATACTTTCTGTTTGGAAGGGGATAGTTGGCAGGCAGTGTTTCTGAGGAGCCCAGTGTCCGTGAGGGATGGAGATGTGGCTGAGCTGATGAAATCAAAGCCGTTGCCTAATTACTGATAACCTGCTGCAAGCCTTAAGGCTCTTATAGTGGGCAGCCAGTTCATCCCTCCAGTAAGTTCAATAATCTCATTACAGAAATTTTATCCCCAAAGAACATACAAACAAAATTTGCACCTCTTCTCCTTATATAATGGAGATTGTTTGCTGCAGAAATTATTTGTCCCTCAGACAGACGTTTAGCAGCAGTCCTGCATTCTACTGTGTAAACACATTTTTCCCCCACTCGGGAGAAATTGAAACGCTTGTCACCATGACCAGTTCCTGCCTCCTCCATCCAAACCAACCTGTTTGTAGCTCAGCCCCGCACGGTAACGCAGGCGCTCTCCCAGCTAATGTGCAGGGAAGCCACCGGAGCTGCCAAGTGACGGGGACGAGTTTCCCCCGCGGAGCCCGCTCGGCGCCGCGCGCCCTGCCCTGTCCACGGTGCTGGCGGCGCGTGGAGCGGCCGCGCGGGCAGGACGAGCCCCGGCGCAGCAGGACGGGCACGGCCGCCTCGGGTCCATCCGCGGCGCAGCCGGCAGCAGCCTCCGCGGGCACGAGTGCTGCGCAGCCCCTGCACCGCATCACCTGATGTGAGCACAGCAGAGCGCACCAGGGCAAATTTAAAGCAGCCATACACAATAACAGCCCGCCGTGCAAGGCATAATGGAGTCACAAGGCAGGAGCGCTTCGGCTCCGTATTTACCCGCGGACGCATTAGATCACGACTCGCCTCTCGGCGGATCCCGGCAGCGTGCCGCGCGGCGCAGACAGCCTCTCCTCAGCCCTGTCTCCAAGAACTACTGTGCCAAGCAGCACGGGATTTGAAAAACTGAATTAACTCTTCCCAAAACAAAGAATACAGTAGCAAAAATGTAAATTGCATGGACCGAAAGTACAGACAATACACGGTAATAAATGATCCTACCTTTCATCCAATCCACTACTTGCTTGGGCGTCCACTTGCTAATAGGTTCCATAACGAGAGCCATCATCAGATCACTTTATCATTCACACCAAAATCAGAAAAAAGGAGAGGAAAAATGTCTCAGAGCATGGCTGGGCTAGGCAAGCTGTAGGGTTTTACAGTGCAGTCCAAAGCGAAGATGATGCTTTGTCCCTCCAGGTTTCTCCTGCACTGATTCAGTAATGTATAAAATTACACTGCTTGATCAGCTCTGGCACCTCCCCCACTGCACACAGCCTGCAACACACTGGAGCACCCGGAGCCAGGAAATGGTGCAGTACGTATAGACTTACTTACAAAAAGCCTCTACCCAGTGATCTACTTATTAGACTGGCACAAATACGGAATTATATCACACAGAGAGCAAGGCAGCTATTCCAGACACGGAGTTTTCAAGAGCTTTATTCCAGCAGGCGCTAGGATCTTCATCAGGGAAAATAGCACTACTGGAACTTGATAGCAGATTGTCTTGGCTTCATTGTGAATATGCTGACTGTCACTCAGCTGAAAGAGAAGATAGAAATATCAGACTATCACTTGGCATCTGGCAAAATGCTGAGCATCTCCATCTTTACAACACAACACATTGCTGGAGTCTTATACTGTGTAATCATGTAATTCAAAATGTCAAGCATGGAAAGTCTTACCAAGAGAAAACTCGCAGAAGAAAACTCCTTTTTTTCTGGGCACATTCAGAACTAATGTATTTTCCCTCTATGAGTGTCTCATTTATACAGTGAAAGAATGGCAGCATGAAAGGTTGAAGTCAATTTTTTTCCACTATAGTATTTTAAAATATATAGACAAGTATAGCAAGTATTTTGATTCAGAGCAGTAGGACCATTAGTCAACCCCTCCATTTTGTTAGAGAGAAAAAAAATATTGCTTTAAATGTTCCTAATACTGAAGTTCACTCCCCTTTCAGAAGATGAAGGTGATGCACTTTGTGAGAGGTGTCAGAGAGGGTTTTTTTGGCCCCTTTATGATTCTTTGCACACGTGCAGCATGTGTTCTGCGGCATGTGGTTGAAGAGGTGCGCGCGCTCCGTTTGATCTGTTGTCACTCCACTATTTTATCTTGGAGGAGATAACTCAAATTCCAGCAAAAAAAAAAGAAAAAAGGAGGTAGAGAATAAAGCCATTCCCCTTCTCCCCTCAGGAGGTTCATCTGCGCCTCTTCCTCCTGCACTGCTTCCAGTTCCATCGGTACATTAGAATAGGAAAATGATAGTGTTACCTTGTCTCTACTCCACTAGCACCGGGCAAATTTACCCACACTGAAATCTCTCCTCTCTTTCTCATGTGAGGTAATATAAACCACACATGGGTTATTTATGCTATGCTGTTTCAGAAATCTTCTTCAAGTCCACATGGATAAGAATGTGGACAGACTGATGTTTTCCCAAACTGTCTCCAAAGAGACCTCAGTTCTGCGAGAGTTCTCCGTTCAGTGACGCACTCTATCCCATTGTGGTTTCCTCTTGGTTTGGAAAGCAGCATTCTGTGATATTCCTTGAGTGCTCAGAGCCTAGATTCCCCTTTCCAAAGGATTCACATCAATTCCCCATTCGAGAAGGATCCTCCTCTGTCAACTCCTTCTGTGAGTTGGGTGGAGACCACCTGCAGTCACCTTAACTTTGCCTAAATGGCTGTTTACAATGGATATAACTGAGATATCCAGACTGAATATTTCCGTAAGCTGTTGAAAATAGTACAAGCTGTTTGGTTTAGGTCTCTATTTCTTTAAATTATTTTTACTAAATGATCACCTCTCTCGAATTCTTCTAAATTTAATACAAATGTGGAAGAACTTGGGGAAAAAAAAAAAACCCACGCTATTGTGTATGTGTTGGGTTTCTGGACAGCATTACAGGAAATAATCTTAATTCATGACAGCTTGGACTAGTTCCCTAATTCCTGTAGTTTGACAGTCTGTCAATGTTCTTTTGTCTCACATTTCCAACACATGCTTGACTGGGCAGGCTTTTTTTTGTATATTTTGACTTTTTTTTGAAAGAAGATAGAGCCAGAATTCAAAGCCCATCCATGTCAGCAGGCACACTTCCATTCATTTGAATTGCCTTTGGCTGACAAAAGAGGGGAAAAACCATTATTTTAGAATCAAAACTCCCGTTTTCGGAATGAGTACGATTTAAAACTTTTCCACGTCCTGCGAGGAGTCTCCGCACCTCCGAGATGGCTCGGGTCTCCATTCACTCGTTTTGTTGTGCACCACTGAGGTGCTCGTTCAGGCAGGAACTACAATTTGACTGAAAGATCTTGTCTTATTAGTCAAGACCATCTCCTGCCTTTTTCCTTACTTTTACTCCTCATAGTTTGTCTGTAGTTTGGGCTTCTGCAACCTTTTGGACCACTGTCTATTTCTTGTACTACTTCTTGGAATGGAATGTTTGAAGTTGCTTAAAATTGTAACGTTGTTGCTTCCCTTCCTCCGCAGATGATTTATTAATGTATTCAGCCTCATTATCTGTTGCATAGATTGGTGAGCATAGCTGTGTTTTGTCAGTAGTCATTATAAACCTAGAGAAATGCTCATTCAACTTATCTCGTGGATGTATTCAATCTGACAGCCCTGTGGAAGATTGCACCTGGGCATTTCCTCTGCTTCCTCCTTTGTTTTTTCAGGCAGATTTTGTTTCTCATACCTCGTCATATAAAACTGGCACTGTGACCGTCCTCTGCACCTCGCTCTGTAATAAAGCCACATTTAAAAACTCTCTAAACAAGAAACTTTATGAAACAAGCAAAATTATCTCGTTCCTGAAGCTATTCCATGTGTCTTCCTATCTATTTAATGCGTTTGTCCCCAACCATCCCCAACCCTACCTTGCGTTACTTGCTAATACAGACATAAAAGTAGCAATGCATTCCCATGGTGGTGGTTTTGTCCAAACAGAATTTAAGAAACTAACATAAACAGAAAGATCAAGGAACGTCTTTCTTGCTATTATTTTATCTAGGTCATGTAAATGAGAAATAATTCCAAACTGAAGTGCGAATAGGAGAAGGAGCAAAGCAAGGGGTTCGAAGCAGAGACAGGAAGCAAACCTCGCGCAATGAGGACCCAGAACTGCTGTCAAAGGCTGATATAAAAGAATCTGGTATTTCCAGACCATAATCACCAGAATCATCTTTGACAGCAACATGTATGGAGGGGCCTAGGCCTCAGCAGACCGGTTGAAACATTTCAAGCCCTGTAACGCTGGCAGGAGCTCTGAGCGGGGTCTCGTGTCTGTGGGATTACTAATTAAACTGCCGTTCTCTCAATTTGGATGGGCACCATGGGAGGTAGTTAAATGTTCTGGCATATTTCTGGGCAGGTGATAACGCTCCAATTAAGGGTTATGCTCAAACACAGTGGCGTAGTTATTTATGGTAACAGTGCACTCATGTACATTCCTCTTTTCTTTTTATTTGGTAACAAATATTCTCATACTCTTTAGGAAGAAATAACCCATATTCTATGAAATGAATATTTTATTATCAAGTTAGTCTAAAAAATGTTGAACATTTATACAATAGCTTTTAAGGAGAGCATAAACATGCGGTATTTCAGGTTAAGCAAGTCATAAATGCCTTGTTTCTTTTTTATTGGGAAAAGTACTATGGAGTGTTATACACTAGGACATTTATAATTCATATTATTAATTGAAATATAAAATACATCCCCTGAGGAAATTACTATAGAACTCTTGGTTGTCATTAAAGTTACCATGTAAAGCTCTGTATTATACATCTGTTTTCTGGAGAAAAGAACATATATATATATATATATAAAATATAGTAAACTTATTAGTTTTGACCAATTCCATTCTAGCCTGTATTCTTCCTGATTCTGTCTTCACGCGTTCCCTTCTTGGCATCATAACTCTTGAGGACTCTCGTATTTCAAAGACGGAAATCAGGAATTTGGTGAATTTATATAGGACAGCAGTAAAACTTGTGCTGGGGTGAAAAGAGAAGGCAGGAGACGTTGTGTGTGAACAGGCACGGCTGCTGAACCCTCCGCCTGGTTCAGCACCGGGTTCGTGAGCTGGAAGCCCAAGGGCTGGGATTTGGCTCTCCACATGTCAATTTAAACGAGCGGGAAGCGTCCCCGTGCTCTGAACTCCTGAGCACTGTAAGGGAGGGCAAGGTACCCCCCAACATTTACCACTCAGATAGTCCTGTCTGATAAGGAGACTCCCGCTGCTAGTGCACTGACGTGTAGAATAGGATGGACACGCCAAGCAGGAGCAAGCAGCTCGGTACCTGCTCCGCGTCCCGCCGTGTTCCTGCTCCTGCCTCCTCCAAGCACGTGGGCAGCGCCCGCCCGGCCGGCGGAGCTCCGCCGCACGGACCTGGGCAGCGCCCGCCCGGCCGGCGGAGCTCCGCCGCGCGGACCTGGGCAGCGCCCGCCCGGCCGGCGGAGCTCCGCCGCACGGACCTGGGCAGCGCCCGCCCGGCCGGCGGAGCTCCGCCGCRCGGACCTGGGCAGCGCCCGGCCGGCCGGCGGAGCTCCGCCGCACGGAGCGCGTTGGCCACGCGTGCTGGAGCGCCACCTGCCGGCGCGCGCTCCCTGCGGAGCGGCGCGGGCGCGGGCAGGGCGGTGCGGTGCGGTGCGGTGCGGTGCGGTGCGCGCCCCCGCGGGCTGCCCGCGCGGGGAGCCGCGTTTCAGCGTTGGGCTCCGCTGGCCGCGCTCGGAGAACGGGCAGCCGTGTGCCAGGGACGACGCAGAGGGACATCCCTCTATGCAAGTGTTTCCCCTTGAAAGCAGCACATCTTTCTCACCCTAGGGGAAAGCAGCAGGTATTTCTCACTGCTGGTGTTGAGTTCTACAACATTTTACCTTTTTTTTTTTAATAGGAACCCGTTGCAGTCTTAGTTATTCAGTGTAATCAGAGGTATTAGATCACCACTCTAGAGTTTACATGTAGCTTCATTAAAAAATAATATTTGTATCGCTCCATTAGGTGATGCAACTGCTTTATGAATGTTTGCTAGTGATAATAAATGATATCTTACAATAACCTAGTATTAAAACACCTCAAACATTTTGGAAATCAGAGCTAATGTTACAAAAATCCAATAAATATTCCATTTTCAACACTATAGAAAAATTATCTCTTAATCACTTGCCAATAAAATATATTTTGACATTTTTGAGATATTTTTCTGCGTAGCTTTTTTGTTAATATATTTCAGTGTTCACGAAAGCCTCTGTTCTGACAGTTCTTGGGACTGAAGTCTTCTCTTTATCCACAAAACAGGCACAGTATGGACGGAGGCAGTGCAAATTTGCTCCAATTGCCATCACTTCTATCATAGTAATATCATCTGTTTCTCAGAAATTCTGCTGTAGGAATGTTACAATGCCTGGACACCAACAGTGGTTTTTATAAGATGGATGCTTTAACTTACAGGTCTCTGGGGAAAAAATGATCACTCCTGCAGCTAGAGTCAGAGTCCTGAATTACCCCGAGTGTGTTAATGTATCCAAAACCATGAAAAAAATAGCTTGAAGAGTATAATTCTTCTCTAATGTAAACCCACTGACTTCTGTGAAGACCCTATGAAGTTACAACAAGGACACATTTTGGCCGTAGATGATGAACTAAGTGCTGATTTGAATGAGATGGTTTTCTGAGTGGTTAATACTGAAATGTCTTTGTATTACGAGAAATTGAATCATCTGATTTAATCTTAGTCTCCTTGCTAAGGTCTCCAACATGTTTACAGCCATTTCAACAGCTCGGAATAAGGAGGAACTCTCCAACTTGCGAATTCCTGTGGCCATCTTCAAAGCAGGGATGAGAACATGCCGTGAGGAAGTGCCTGCTGTCTTTTAGGCTTCCAGCTCGCCAAAGAAAAGGATGCTTTACTGAGAGACTTGCACCATTGGAACTGCTCACATTGCCTCCCTGTGAAAAAGTGCTCTTTATGGAATTATAGATTTGGTTAAGTCCTATTTTTCTCTAATAATTTTTCTCTTCTGGATAGCAGAGAGGATTGGTAACAAAGGTACCTCAATATCTGCACAGTTTCTCTCTTAACTTTGCAGGTTTAGAAGACGGGTTTGATGATGTCTGTTAACCTCCTGAAAGACTCGTGATGGACTGAACCCCGCTCTGTTGCCGCTCTCACGGGTCTGGAGTATTACATAGGCAATGGAGATCCCGTGCTGACCTAGACCATGCTGGATCTCCAACGTATGACAGGAAAGCAATTTTAAAGCAGCCACCTGTAGAGACAGCAGCTCCTTCCACGGGCACTTCCAAGGAGCTGCTTTTTGAGGAGGCCGTGGCCAGGGGCAGTGTGATCCGGGCTACGGGAGGCAGGAGGAGGCAGTTCTGTCTCTGCACTCGGGCTAGATGCAGCAGGACCGCGGGTGACGGATGTGCCTGCTCCTTTTCTTCAAAAAAGTAGATGTCTAGACCAGTGCGAGGTCTTTGGAGCAAGTAGGACAGCCACATTTTTTATTTTGACCCACAAATTATCTTGAAATTGTGCTTAGAGAGAAACACTGACTTTACTCCAAGGCGGGTTTATGTGGACTCTTCTATAGCGCAATGAAACAAAAGGTGGTTTGGGATTCTCTGGAATTTCAGCTGTTTGTGTATTATAAAAATATTGGGTTAGATAGAGTTATCTTGCCTTGCAGTAGGAAAAGACTAAAGGTTCAGGGTTCTTCCCACTATTATTTTCCAGATTTCTGTAGCCATAATAGATCCAGAGTCTTAATTAAGTTTTCCTTAAAATTTCCTTAAGTTTTCCTTTTGGGGGAAAAAAAAAAACAGTAATGTTCGGAAATTTGATGACAGTAATAAATGACAATTCCTAACTGTTGATACCAGATTCTCACTATTTTTTCCAAAAGCAGTTTTATTCTGAAAAGAAGCAGTGGCTACTGGGGAGCCCCTCTGCTTGGTAGGTGGCAGTTGCAGCCCTTCCTGAATCTGATGGGAGTGCTCTGTTCCTCCATGCTAAATGGAAGAACCAAAATAAATGTCTTCAGCGGGTAATATCTGCTAAATAGGAACTTTGGGAGAAGGTCCTGAGCAGAAATAAAGCGAAAGGTCTTGTGGCACCAGGCTGCCTGGAGGGAAGGCTTTGTAATAAAATAGCCTATTGATTTTCCTAACGCATTCAGGGCAGTTTGTCTGAGCTTTCTTTGCAGCACTCTTCGTTTGAAGAAAATCCCACAACAGGGACTTATTTTGCCATTTAGGCACGTCCACTTTGGAGGCAGAGAGACCATCCCGAGTTTAGGCACACAGGAGAGCACTGGAGCCCATTCCAGGCCATGCTGTGGAGAAGCATCCCACGGAGAAAACTTGCATGAAAAGACATCTCATTGTTTTTCTTTTCATCATCATCTTCTTCTCCATTATATGGCAAAAATTGTCTTAACAAAACATTAGGGGATTTGCTTAGATAGTAAACAGTCCCTTTGCCTCACGGAGATACCTGATGGGGTTATTCGGGTGGTGGTCAAGGTGTCCTGGCAATCGGAATGGCACGATTTATAAAATAACACATAAATTATGCCATCATCGTATTTTCTGTGTGATTCTCAATCCAAGCTTCTCTTTCATATTACTGTGTGACTGGTGACCAGCAAACCAATTCCTGAACTCTCAGGCTGCCTTTGCTTTATCTTAGCCCTCTGCAGACACCTGCTGCTATTAGGGCTTTCTAATGCCTTGGGTAAAACCTCAGAGATTATAATTCCACATCAGATTCCAATAGCTTCTTTGCTCATGTTTAGTCCGGCTAAATATTAGCCTGGAGGGCTGGCTGTGCAGTGACTACAGAGATGCTCCCACTACATAACTAGGGGCATTTCTTTCCTCCTCCCAATATTGCAAACAGAGGGGGGAAAAAAAAGAGTGAGATATAGATGATAATGATCTGAAAGCTAGTGAAAACGAAAAGCGTGTAGGCCACCAATACCTGTCAGACCAGTGTAACATCAAAACCTTCACTTGAGCCTTTTCCACGCGTACTCCAGAGAGTTTCATTTCTTAGCTGTCTGTTAATGACTAGCGCAGGAAACATCCGCTTTAAATGTAGAGCTAGGATTTTTGACACCCTGTAGTGCCGTAAATAGCACTAACACCAAGGAAGGATGGAGAGAAAGGGTCTCTGTCCCCTCATCCTCTCTCCCCAGGGTGTCTTGTTTGACATTTGACGAGAGCAGGAAGACGACCGCCAGGACCCGGCTCGCAGGATCCCCTGGCAGCACGGCCAGCTCCCAACCCGGATCCTGCCTAGGAGCCCTCCTTCCTCCGCTCATTCTTTGGTCAGCGCTTGGCTCTGCTCATTTCACACACTCTGCTCGCCCTCAACTCTGCCGTGACAACGGTAGCTTCATTTTTCCAGAAGATGGGAAGCAAACAACATTGCAGCTTCCATCTCTCCTAAAAATCTAGCCAAACACCTACTCGAGCAATCTGCCTTAAACGCTCTGGACAGGACCCGCACAAACCAAGTGCAAGCAGAGAGCAGCTAAGGATCAAGGACCGAGGCACCCGGAGCGGTGTTCAGAGGGGGGTTCCCACCTGCTGTGGTCACAAACGAGGTGAGCTCAGCTCCAAAACAAAGACCCCTCCTGCAGAGGTCTTACAAAGTTGTAGCAGCCCTTTTCCGTTCAGGTTTCCACTTGAAGACGGTCTCCTCTGTCACAAACTCTTTGGAGTGAGAGAAACCTGCTCTTCTCCAATAGGGCTTCTCCTTTGCCTATGAGAATCATTAGAAGGGCTCCCTAAGGGGAAGGGCAAGTATCAAAGTGCCTGGTCCACAAAAAGGAGCCAGGGCTCTTTTATCACAGTTATCCTTGAGACCTATTCCTGCCCTTAAAGTCCTGTAAATCTCCATTAGCAATTTCCTGTGTCACTGAGTTTTACTGTTTCGGTTCCTTAATCTTCTATGTTAGTTTCCCAGTAGGATTCTGCCAGCCAGCTGCAATACAGAAGTTTTCTCTAAAAGAAAGCATCTCCTGCCATTGGGGGTTTCTTTTCCCTTTTTTAATTATTATTATTATTTTTGGCTTAGTGCAGTAGCAGCAGCTGGCATTCCGGGCTATAAAGCCTCTCTGCAAGCGGTGAGCACTCCAAACCAGTGCTATAAAAGAGGTGAGACAAACAAGCGTTAAGACCTTGACCCTTGTTTCGTGGCCCCTGAAACACAGCAGAGAGCAGGCCCTGTGCTTCTGTATGGAAGAAGTGGATAATTTCCTGACTTTTCCACCCTATGTCCGAAGTGGATGCAGATTCCGGTCATCACGGCTTCTTGGAGCTTCTCATTTCTAGTAAGAAAATAAAAAATAAGGCCTCGGGAATGCAGCTTGAGGTGTCTCCTAGATCTATGCGAGACGAGAGCTCCTGCTGCTTGGCTTCCCAGCTAAGTCCTCTCTCCTCCTGAGCCTTTTTCGGGAAGGGCAGTGGGAGTCAGGAGACGCCGCTGCATCACGGGCAGCCAGAGACGCGCGGAGGAGCAACGGGACGGGCCCAGCACCGTCCCCTGCACGTGCAGCATGAAGTTCACGCTTAAATAGAAATCTAAGCAAGGTATTCCAGTATTTTCTGATGCTTAATTCCAGCTCCTCAAAGGAGACTCTCGGATCATGTAAACTACGTGTGTAACTACATCTCTTGGTGACGGGAAACAACCAGGCAGTCACCTTAAACTAATTTTAGAGAGTTACAACAAAATGTTAAATTAATTTGTCTATCTATAAAACTGTTGATACTAATACCATGTATTATTTATAAATTCATGTCGCTTTCTAAAACAGAAAGCAAAACCAACATGCTGTTGCTTTTGTTCAATGCTAGCTGCACGTTGTACTGCTGAAATGCCGCACTCTCCGCATTCCCCTATCATGCCTTCTTAATAATCGTCTATATTCCTGCCATTGTCTGTCTCTTAAGGAAGCTCTGATAGCTTTTATATACCTCACTAATTTTATCACTGCTCTTCCAGACTCCCTCATCATGAAACTTAGCGGAATATTTTTCATCTTAATTGAATATTCTGCCCATTTATACAGGTATTTATAAAATCCCAGAGAAAAGGCTGTCTTAGTTTTCTTTTTAAGCATAATTTATTTTTATATTCTCCTTAGTCCCAGAAAATGCCAGGAATAAAAATAGTTCAGGTTGAAAGCTTTATTGAAATCTTTTTTTTCCCCTAAAATTCTAAATTATGTAATTTGACATGTAAAAATCTATACCGTTGTGAGCCATCAAAAGGTGGCAGAAAAAGAGAGTACCTCAGAAATAGCTGCGTGCACTCGCCTTTGATAGACCTCGATGAACTGCTCTAGTAGAATACTGTCCCTGGCCGTTCTAGTGCGTTTATTATAATTCTAAAAAGTGAATTCCTTTGCTGTTAAAATACCCCTGGCATGAGGTTTTTTCAAGGATTTGTAACTCATGTTTTTGCTCTTTCCAGTCTGGCTCTCAAGAGAAAAGGAAGATCCCAGCATTTTATAACCGCCCAGTTTGCCGCTGCTCTCCTTTCATCCCCATAGACTTAGAGAAGCCCTTCGACGTATCTTGCTTTATTCAAGTGCCACAACTTCTGTGAAGAATTTTTTCCTCAACTACTTCACATTCATTCAAGTGCCTAAATAAATTTTGTGAAAATAACTAACAGGAACAGTTAGTAGAAACACGTTGTGAATTAGGGAACTATGGAAGGGCTGCTGAAGTAGTCGGAACAGCTAATGTGGGAACTGGAGGCCGCCTGTTCTGCCCGCGGTTTTTAAGAGGTTTTCTGTGTGTTGTGCCAGTCCCACCAGTGCAGGTGCTGGGGAGGACGTGTTCAAAACGGGCAGCCCGGCAAGGGCAGCCGAGCGCTCCGGCCTGGGACCTTTCCCTGGGCTTGCCCCGTGTTACAGGGTGCTGTGTCTGCCATAAGGGTACGGAAGGTACTGGCTGGTCACCCACAGTTCGAGTTTAATCTCCTGTTCCTGCACTGTTTTGCCAGGATGGGTCATAGAAAGGATCTCAAAAATAGAGCACTATATTCTGGATAAAATACGCTTTCTGAAAATACCGAAAGAGCAGCCTTGCTTCCCACAGATTTGCTCACCCACAGTCTCACTACGCCGGCGTAAGGATCCTACGTTCTCGATGCCGTTTTGTGCAGCTCCTTCATTTACAAGTCATTTGTAGCCTTTCAACATACATATTCCAGCATGAATACATATTGTACAAAAAGCACAGGCATTCACAGGTGTGGCCTGTAAAACCAATCTTTGCTTATATGACCCATAATTACACTTTTTTCTAAACTATAAAGGAATACCAAGCCTGGCCCACTGAAAACCCATCCCTCTGATCCACCATTCTCTCTTGAAAAATGAAGACGTCTGACCTGTAAAATTGTTATTTCCTTCCATTTATCATTAATTGTAGTGTTACGATAATATGCTAAAAATATTGACTTTTTAAGTAGCAGGATTATTTTGTGAATGGCAGGAATGTTCTTGTGAACTATTTAGGAAAGCCTCTGGGACAGTTCAGAAAGGACCTTAATCTACTTTTTTCATGTTAATGTGAAATGAAGAAATAGGCAACCAGCAATGATGCAGTCGTATAGTTGAGAGAAGAATTTTGCCTTTTCGTACATACCAGGGGTTTTATTGCTGATTAGATTTAGGTCACGGGCATGGGCTGTGTTGAGACGCTGTTCTCCAGTTCTGTCTTTGAATTACCCCAGTTGTATTTCTCTGTCAATAAAACGTTCCCTGGGCAAATAAACTTTTCGTACCTTTTATATTTATAAGCGTTCCCCTTTGTGCAGTCGTAGCAGTGCTGCGTGCGTGGCTGTAAAGGATTATTTGGTTTCAATCCGCTGTTTGCGTGCCGCGAGGGAAGCGAAGCTGGAGCGAAACGCGGGGCCGGCGCCGCTGCTCCCGCAGCGCCCCAGCAAGCCTGGGAGTCCCCCCGGCACCGGGAGGATCCAAAGGGAGGTGTTTTATCCAGAGGAGAAGGCAGAGCGTTTAACTGGGTCACCTCCGAAATGTGCAGATGTGACAGGGAGAGGGCGAACACTTTTACAGCAAACAATAAAGAAGTAAATTTCCCTTTTCTAGAAGTTGCATCTGACGCTTTTATGTGCCTGTTGTGACAGTCTGGCAGTTAAATATTGATATCTACTACTTGAGTATTCCATTCCGATCAGTTACGTATCCCTCTTTATAGGAATTTCACGTTTCCTATTTGGCTTAGAAAAATAATGTATTTCTATATTAAAAATGATCATGTTACTGTTACATCTGCTGCTTTCTCTTTTAGCTCTGAGGTGAATTAGTCTCTCAAGAATGGAATTTCATTATTTCTGACAAAAATATGTTGCCTTCTCTTAATCGCCATGTTAAATATTGATTTCTTAAAAATCAAAAGTTTAATAACTTGTCCTAAACCTTTTTCAGGTTTAGTGGTGAAAGCTGTCACAGATGTCACATTCAGTACAATCATATCTAAAGGTGAATATTTATTATATTCAAAGTAAAATCTTTCGCCTGGAATTATTCATTGACATTCTATCTTATATATATTAAACATTTTTGGAGACAAAGGCAAACGTAACTAGGTACAGAAATAGCAATTAGACAGTTTCAGGAGATGCTTCTGCCAGGAGAGCGGAACTCATCTGACCACGCAGCTCATTTAGTGGCTCCTGTGCCCCAACATGTCTGGAACACCAAACGTGTGTGCAACTGCAGCCCCCTGTAGCTGCCCCTGTACCCAAGACAGTGCAGAGGGGAAAGGTGCTTTGGTTGTTGCTCCTGGTTATGGCAAAGTCTCCCCTGGGAAGCACCAACCTCCCGCGATGCCCAAGCGCTGCTGGCCCGGGTGCAGAGCCACGAGGGGCTGATGGCCCCGACCGCAGCCGGCCGCGCTCAGCGGCGGGAGGCTCCCTGTGCTTGGCACGGAGACCACACAGGCTTGTCAAGCGGACGGCATCCTGATCTTGTCGTTATTCCCCATCTTTCCTCCTCTTTATTCTTCCAGAATTTCCTCTATATTCAATTTTCCTGATTAAGCTATCAAATTCCTATTTGATTCATCACAATTTCTGTCAAATATTTACGTCCATGAAGACTTTTATTGTTCAGATTAAGAAATCCTTTGAGTTCATAATTCCCTCCTTCCTTCCTGCAGGAATAAAAATGCCCGGCTCTGTCAGTCAGAGTATATTCACATATTAATACCACTTAAGCATAGCATATAAGGGACTGATTTTACTTGGAAAGTGATTATGCTAATTATCTTAAATTTGCAAAAATTTGACTCAGAAGGAACAACGTGACATTGGTTTGAAGCGTCTAAATCTTTCTGGGTAGTTCAGATAACCAGAATGCTGCTGGTAAGGTTGGTTTTTCCCTTTCCCAACTGATGCCACCAGTCCTGGCTGTTCATTAGCACACGTTTACCTGTAATAAGAGGCTTGCCTTGAGGTCGGTCCAGGGAATAGACGCAGGTCCCGGCTAAGGGCAGTCCCGGGCGGCGGAGGCTGATGGACCAGTCGGGCTCTTGGTTTTTCTCGAGTCCTCCCGGCTGCAGCGGCTTTGGAACCTGCGCTGGCGCCTGGTGACGCCGGCGCCTGGTGAAGGGCGCAGCCGGCAGCCCGGGCGCGGCGCTGCCCTCCGCTTGGACCCGCGGCAGGGCCGGGACGCACCGCGGGGGCTGGACCGCGTCTCCAGCAGCACCGAGCGGCCCAGGGCCGTGCTGTGGCACTCGGCCGCCGCGCTCCCCGTTCCGAGCCGCAGGAGCACCCGAGACCTGCAGCTTGGCGTGCGGCACCTGCGGCATCGGGTCAACCACAAAACAGAGTTACCTACATGCTGCATACTTAATTAATTAATTCTTGAAGACATGCGTCATGTTTTATTGACCTTTCCCCTTAGTGAACAAAGCGATATTTGGAGTCTCCCTTTTTAGTCTAGTTTTCGCGTTGCTGTTAAAAACTCTGTATTTAAAGTAAGGTTTCCTCTGGAATTGTGGAATATGTGCTGGCCATGGCCTCGCTGTCCGTGTTGTAATTCCCGCCGTCAGAACGGGCGTCCCGGCAGCACTGAGCGGACACGGGCAGACCCCGGGCACGCCGCCGTGCCCCGAGCAGCTTACACACCCCGTTCACATCCCTGCGGACACGGGGGCTTCTGCATCTACTTAGGATTAACACGTTTTCAGAACAAAAAGTATGCTAAACGTGACCCAGTGCAATGCAGAGCTGCCATGGTTCTGTGCACTACAGCATGAGAGCACTCACAACATTGCTGACACTGGTACATCCACTGCGGTGCTGCTTTACTTACTGTCATGCCCAGTAACAAAATATGCTCCTAAGGCATATCTGATAATAAAAAGGACATATAAATGAGTTTATTAAAACTTTATAATAGACTTGAAATATATACTTGCTTTCATGCCTGAGTAGCAGGCATACGACAAGCAGCAATACCTAGATAGGGTCAGGAAACACAGGTTTGCACAACTCATCTTTGGTGCATGAAAATATGATAAAAATTATCTTTCTTATCTAAAGTGCCGACTGATTGAATTGCGAATGAGGAGAGGCTCCCTCTGCACACGAGGGTTCCTGTGCTCTGAGCCAAAATGTCTCTTGTGGACCACTGTCAGCAGCAGCCTGTTTGGCTAAACCGGCTTTTGCTGTGATCCAACCCAGCCGCCCTGCGTTCTGCTATTATCCCGCTCTGAAAAGCAGGTTACTTTATTTCTGCACCAAATCTTGCTTTCGAGTGCGTGGCGATTAATGCCGGGGCAGCGCTGCCCTGTGATAACAAAAGCACACATGACAGCGGCTGGGCCTGGATCTGAAAACGATCTGGCACCCTGTCTTGACCAAAAAGAGATAAGGGAGATGTTCTGGACGTGTTTGTTGCTTGGAAGTTCAACAAGAAGCATCTCTTAGTAGCCCAGGAGTACAAATTGTATTGCCACTGCAGGGGCGCAGAGGTCGGGAAGAGGATATGACCTTCCCAGCCTTGTAAAATCTTTTCCCTTCCATGTTACGTAATTCCATTTTGTCTAGACTCAGAGTAAATAAGATTATGAAGAAGTAAAACAGATTGGAAATAATAACGTATGGACTTCATTTAAACAAATAGTGATTAGATTCATATACCAGTACCTACAAAGCTTTGAAATGACTGTATTTTGTCTATGAAAATTGTAATTTGCATTTAAACAAATTTCTCTTTATGTAGACAAAATTAAATGACAAGGTTAGGAAAAAGGGAAAATCTGACAACAACCCACAAATACATCAACTTCCCGATTATTTCAAAGACAGAAATAAAGGATTATTTTGTTAATGCCTTTCTTAATAGGGTAAGTTTCTAATGAAAGATAACACTTTGTCATAGTGTTTAATATTATACTTTTTCAAAACAGGTATGTTGTCGTGAAATTGGGAAAAAAAAAAGTAGGATATTTTATCTCCAGAAGACAAATGTTTTCTTCCAGGGAAGACACTTCCATTGATGTACTTGGCCTCATCAAACTTCAGGAACTGTGCTGTGCTTTTAGCAATATTCACAATAAAAGATTCTTTATAAAAGGATGATACTTTAAAGAGTTGAAGTTTGCAGCCTAGAAACGTGATGATCGTAGGCAGGTTTTCCCAGCGTGTGGAATGTGTGCTTTGCAGAAGAAGGGGTCTGTCGTCACACCAACAGTGATGCAGGACTGCAGCTATTCCTGCCTTTGCAGGAGCCTCCGTCTGCAGCTCGGTGCACGGATCAGCCCCTCGGGGATGGAAACCGTGTCGTGAAGCTCTGCAACTGCCTTGATTCTGCAGAACCAGCAGTTTAGCTGATCTGGTACTTTTGGAAACTCACGCAGGTCACCTGAAGGCTTTGGGTTTAGGAAGAGATCCAAGGGGCTAACGTGGAAGGAGCGTTGGATGCATTGTGCTGCTGTGTTTTATTGGTACTCATGACCTCTTGGCTTTGCCTTGCTCTTTGTTTTTATCATAGGATGTCTTTCAAATTAAATCTCCTCTCTTTTGCATAGTTTCACTTTTTTCCCCTTGTTTTGGTGTGCTTATCACACTGGAGAAAAGTTCACTTGACTGATTCAAACAAGATGCAGCACCAAGAAGAGAGAGAGGTGGATGGTGGCTGTTTTATTCCCAAGGACTCAGAACCACCATTGCACTCACTCTGTTTTCCGGGAAGAATCTCTTTTCAGGACCATTCCAGTTGATCAGGGGTACATAATAAAGGTGAGGAGTCAGTGAGGATAAATATAATGGATATTTGTTACTGCAAGTAAAACTAATGAATAACAATATAACGAGAAATAGTCATCTCATTTTGTTCCATGTGTATTGGTCTTAGGATACCTCACGTACTAAAGAGGAAAAAATGTTATCCCAAGAAATTAAAAAGTTGAACAAATCCCTAAAATACCCACACAGATGGCATCTTGTGCGGCTTTTTGTTTTTCCACATCTGCCTGCTGCTTTCCTTACACAACAGAGCAGGGAAAGTATTTGCAGAATCAGGTTATGGAAACATATGTAGGCAGTGGGTGAGGATTATGAATTCATTCTAATTAACGAGGCAAAAAAATAACAGTAGCCTCCACAGTTCAAAGTTGGTGGAGAACTTATAGATCCAATCCCCGGTGTGGAAAAGTCTGCCTAGAAATAAGGACGCAACTTCCACACCATCAGAGACCGACGTGATATGTGTGAGCTACGGAACATGTGGGAATGGTGTTACCTGCTGGAAAAGAGGGAGGGATCACGGGACGGAGGAGAATTGTTTGGTGTTATGGTTTGATTTCGGACCATGGAATAGGAAACAGGCCTTTTGACCTACCGTATACCCAATATGGGAGCAACGTCATGAACAGTGGTTGTCTTTCAAATAGGAAATATCTATTCAGAGTTTTTAGAAACTTGACCCGTAGCACATATTTCAGAGAAATTATTTCTCCACCATGTAGAAACAGTAACTCATACTGAGCTGAGTAACTAACAGTAAGCGGAGCTAATTAGTTTAATGAGCCAATACCAAGTAAGCCACATCAGAGGGTCTCGCTTTGATGCTATTCCCTCATGTAAAATCTTTTTATGTTGTGGGCTCCTGTTTAAACCACTGGACCAATTTGCCAGCTCCTATTAATTTGTATCTGTTATCAATGAATCAGCAAGCATATGGTTTGGATTGAAGTAGAAGAATATTTTTATTTCAACCTGTTTATTTCATCCTGTTTATTTTGGTTTATTTCATCCTGTCGGTTTCTCCCTGAGGGTTTCTTACTGAGATGCTGTACCAGGGGTAAGTAAGTGGCATGAAGTTCTTCATGGAGCTAGTCCCATGGCTGCTGCAAACATTCACCTTGGGCACTGTGTATTTTTAAATGCTTTCTGGCCAAAGCATCCACTGGAATTTCCAAAGAGCAAGCACCCAGAGATGCAGCCTCTGGCTTCCCAGTGTTTCCTGTCATCAGGTAGCTCTTATACTTTCTTCTCTCCTAACTTTTGCAACCTATGCACTGCTTACTTTTCTGCATCATAAAAGAACTCACCTGTACTGTTACGTACATCTCTTTTACACCACTCTTTCCAGCAGTAGCAGGCAACTACAACCCCACAGTGTTATCCTAAATATAAGAGCCTATATATTTTTTCAAATTTCCTTAATCACTTTTTTCTTTCCTGTTCTGCTTACTGAATACAGACTTCTCTTTAAGCTCTAGTGTTACTTCTTATACTGAGACAAATTTCTGTTACTGTGATCTATAAATCTATTACGTGGCCACAAATCAGCATATCAGATTCTCTGATGACTTAAATTCATAGCTAATGTCTCCTTGAAGAACAATTCTGTGACTTTTTGATAGAAGCTGCAGGAGGAGGACCCGTGAGCCCATTGTTAGTCAGACAAGAGCCTTTCAAATGCTACCCTCTATTATTCAACATTTAAAAAGACTTTAATAAGCTGCATTTTATCAGTTATCATTGTATCTTTTTCACTGGATTTTAGAGAAATTGCCCTACCATTTCGTTTCCCAAGCCTCAGAAAGCCTACCAAATTTCTCTTGACCCATGCCATAGTGAATTCCAGTATCTTGTAAAAACGGAGAAGAGCTTTTTATATGATTGCTTTATTTAATTTTTACAATGCACAGAAAAAGTACACGTATCCAGGGCATGAAGCAGCATAATAAAGATGTAGTTTTAAAACACAGGGACGATCTCCAAGATCCTGTGGGTAGACTCAGGGTGCTTATTGCTACATTTAACCCACCTTGACTGCGGGCTGCTGCCCAAGGGAAGACTCCAGCTCCCTCCCCGTCCTCGGCCGCCTCCTTGCGCAGCTTCTCTGGGCCCGAGCACCTGCATCAAAGAGCAGATCCCACGGGAACCAGGGCTGCTCGGGAAAACCACCCTCTCCCAGGGGACCCGCTCATTCACCCGGCCCCTCAACACGTCGGGACGAAGAAGCGCCCACGGGAGCCGGTTCGCGCTCCTCGCTTGCAGATGCAGGAGCAGGCGGCGGAACGCGGTGCTGGGTGCGAGGCGCTGCCTCGTGCCCCGCGCACCTCCGCGTCCTCGCGCGCTGCGGCCGGGCGGGCGCCGCGTCCTCTGCCCGCACCAAGCAAAGCACCGCCGGAGACCGGCACCCAACGGCGACAGCGAGGCCACACACCGAGTCACAGGGAACCCTCAGCGCGGCTTCAGCTCCGTTAATTGATTTCCCACAGCTTTTACTGAGTGAGGTGTCTGGAGGCTGGAAGGGGTGGTTACGACGCTGTGCACAGAACGTGAACTAACGTACGGCTATAAAGGGGACTTTTGCTGAAAAATTTCTATTTGAGCATGTCTCTGGAAGGATGTATCTTATCTGCGTGTGAGCAAGCATTCAATAAATTCTGCCTCTGTTCTTAGGTAGGGAAAAACATGTCAAAATCAGTATTATAGTACTACTAATGCATAATCATTTCAAAATAAATATACAAATAGATTGCCTGGTGTTCTCTGGCTGCCAGTAACCTTTATTTTTCCCTTTGTTTCAATCCGGCAAAACTGTTTCCCGGTTGGTACCACGGCACAGAACGGCCGCTCTTCAGGATGGGGGCACTTCCCCCACGGAGGTTTGTCACCGCTGCCACAGCGGGCCTGGAGCCCGGCGGGCCCGTGGGGAGCGGGGCGGCGCGGCGGGCAGGCCCCGCTCCCGGGAGCCGCGGGTGGCGCCGGCCCAGCCGGTCGCT
>PTEX01000024.1:1245158-1387386 GCA_003342815.1 Eudromia elegans | reverse complement strand
GGCTCGGCGGCCGCCGCGCGTGCGCACTGCGCTCCAGCGCGGCCTGCCGCCGCGGCGGGTCTCGCCGCTGCCTAGGCACGTTCCCCGGGGCGCGTGAGGCCCCGGGGGCCGCGGGGCCCTGGGCGTTCCGGCCTCGGCTCCCCTGGGGCAGGGGAAGATGCTGCGGGGGCAGCCCCAGGGGAGCGAGCAGGGCTGGGCCTGCCAGCAGTAAAAACGGACCCCAAGCCTCCCAGCTGACATACGTTCAGCTTCTGGGCGTATGGCTTAAACTCGTGTATTTGGGTTAAGCTCGTATATTCTTCCCGTTTTTGGGTGGGGAATACTGTTTCTCAGGTGATGGGCGCTCGTGCCTGGAGTTGCATATTGGGTTAGTTACTAAGGTTGGGCAAAGGCAGCAAAACGCCAGGCCGGGCGGTGGGATGGGCCCTGTGCGTCCCCTCCCTGGACTGCGTGCGTGCCTCGTGTCCTTAAGGATCAGGGCCTATTTATGTAGCACTTAGTTTTAAATAACACTGTACTTTGTGGTGTGTGCTATTGGCAAAGCAGCAAGGTAGATTTGGGGCGCCTGTAGTGGCATACATGCCCTCGCGCCTTGAAAAACAACTGTTGTTAGTTAAATTGCAGTTTAACAGGTGTTAATAGTTGTTGTCCTTCATGGTTAAACATAGGCATTAATTTTAAGCAGTGGTAATTCATGAACAGAACTGAGATGTTTGAGTGGTCATAGCCATCCTCCGTAGTATGCGTGTATTCCAGTTGGGCAGAGTATTTTTATTAAACTATGGTTGGTGTTTACAGGGTTGGTAATCACAAATGCTCCTTGTCTATATCTGGTCCATAGTTTTCCAGATCTGGACCAAAAATATCTGAGAGTGTTGTGGTTTTAATATAGCTCCATAGCATACTGTGGCAAGGACCAGTTTATAGTCTCTGTTGGTTTTACCTTCCATAAGAAAACTGATGCTGATAATAAGTGAAAATCCCCTACCCGTAACTGAAGTGCTGACCAAAAGAAGCTGTAAATCATCCAAACTGGCATAGCTTACATCCTCAGAGTAAAACCAAATTTCAGTGTTCCTTTCTTTCTGGGATATGACAAAGGTCTTACAAACTTATCCCTACTTAACTTAAAACATCTGGCTAATTGAGTTGAATTCAGAGGCTCATTTGCATGAATAGAGTTAATGTGATGCCTGAATCAGCTGTGGTCCTAGGTTATACTGTTAATAAGTTGCTTAGAACTGTCCAATTTGTCACTACCAAGGGGATGGGTCTTGGAAGAGGAACCGTGACCGTGTTGCAGATGCTGCAGTGAGCAAAGAAGGAATCAGTTGTCCTGGTAGCTATGGATCGTGAAAAGAAGCAGCGTTATGAGAAGCTATAGAATATATTGCCCCCTGCAAGCACAGTGTGCCACACTGGGAGGTTTTTAGCTGTAATCACGTTGGCCTGTGTAAGAAGGAGGCAGTTATGTACAAGTTCAGATTATTGATTCATGTATCATGGCATGTGGGAGGAAAAAGATCTGAGGTCTTGGTAAACATGGAAGGTGAACTGAATGAATTCAATTACAGCTTAGGTTTTGAAGGCTGTAGTTAGTAATGTCACTACTGCATTTTTGTATTATTATACATATAAGAGATTTCTTAGTTGCAGTTTAATCTCAGTTCATGCTGGTTTTTTTAATTCTTTTTTTTTGCCCCAATCTTCCCTTCTTTGCGATTGCTGTAGATTTCTGTAGGGAAAAATGATCTGAAGGAATGCTGACTCTCTGTTGTACTTGTTTTGGCTGGACAGGCTAAAATAATAGGCTTTTGGATTTGTGGAAGATGACTTTTTATTTTAATAAACACTTGCTTGTTGCTGACATAAAATCTCTCAAAAACTGCCTGTTCCTTTTTATTGCTGTGTTAGTTCCTGACACTTTTATGATGTCTCAGTAGAGGTTTTTATTTAGTTATTTGTGTTGGCTTATAGCCTGAGTAGAAATTCCTTGTTAAGTATAATTAGCAGATTCTAGTCTTGGTTGTGAATTGTTTGAGTAAGAGGACTATCCTTAAGTGTGAGGAGTTTGTTTCCTATCTGCCAAATTAATTAATGTTTTCAGTGTATTAGTTACAAAGATTTAGAATTTTTCGGCATTTCCAATGGGCCTAATGTCTAGACTAATTGACACTAGGACTGTAATACTATAAATTATAGAGACATAATGCACCATATATTTTTTTTTTTTTCAGATCTTCAAAGTAGTATCACAGAACAGCTACCTAACTACTGCATACACATTTCTTAAACAGGAATCAGGAACACAGGATTGTGGCAAATCATGTGGGATAACTGATATATTAACTACCTGTTTCATCAGGTGAATGCACTGTTTGCTCCCAAAACACGTCCCCCTCTAATTCTTCAAGGTTTCCCTTCTCTGTTTGTGTCTTGCCAGAGGCAGGGGGAGAGAGTGGATATGAGGGAAAACGTTGCTTAGGCACTGTGCTTCAAAAAAAAGGAAAAAAAAAATGCAGTTCTGCCACGTGAGCACTTTCCAGCACAGAGGGTTAGTGGTGGGATGGTCCTTTGTACGGCTGGGGTCCAGCAGGGCTCCGAGCTGCAGTCAGCATTGCCCGTCAGTGCAGATCAGTCACGTCCCTGGGGCCGGCTGCAAGGCTTGCATGGGATTTTCATCTCCCTAATCACAGCATGTGGAGAAGAGGTTCTTTTTCCCCTTCCTGTTATTATTACTTTAATTAGTGCTCACTTAAGAGAGGGAATGAGGAATAATGCCTTGATAGATTTACAGAGGAGCGAGGAACTGGAAAACTAAGTGAGGTTCCTTGTCCTGAAAGGTATAGCAAGTGTGGAGGCAGTAGTTGCAGGAAACCCACTTTTTCATTCTGCGCTGTCACTCGGCCAACTGCCTACCTGGACAAACCTACTTTATTACCAGAGCACACAAATGTGGAATCCTTAAAACTACAGTTATGTCATCTTTCTGTTTATTAACTGGTTTATTGACTGATGATTCGCCTGATACTAAATCAACTATTTCATAATAAAGTCATCATTCTGACTCTAATTTATGTATAATTTCACTATCGAGTCTTGCGTATTAAAGAAAATGTGTTGGTATCTTATGTTTAACTATGGACATTGTTAATAACATTTATTTTAAAAAACAAATCAATACCTTGATAAATATGCCCAGTATAATTTGTAGTCTCAAAGATGGTAAAATTTTGCTATTGTAGATGCTTGAGTGCTTATTGTACTTAATATAGTAAATTGCTGCGTCTGACAGGTGTGGAAGAGCAAGTGAAATCTGTTGTCTATGAACCTAGGATGTGTTGAGACAAAGCTTCAGGAACTGATAGGATGGTTTGACGTTTTTGTGGCTTGTTAATGACATTTCCAAGCATTCACTAGTGGATTTATTCAACCCAGGGCACTGCTTTAAATATCCCGAGCCAGTGCTCAGGGCCCTGCTATGCTCTGTAATGTTACACAGTTTGAACAGGAGTGAATATGGTAGCAAACTGATCTCTGCCTGTGCTTTACAGGTGTTGTGTCAGTAGTGTTTATTTAACCTGTCAGAAAAGGGACCTCCTGAGCACTTTCATGAAATCAGTGTGCCAGGTATTGTTTTGTCCTGCCTTATTGAATGCAGAGATTAATACTAATATTGGTAATAATCTGCCCTGTTTTTCCAAGTCACAAATCGCTAAGTGGGCAATCACTAAAAAATACCCTCAACCCCAAAACAAGCTGGTCAGGTCCTACAGTATATCTTATTTCAACTCATCTCTGATGGCCTCTGCACAGATTGTGCAGATGGAAAAAAATTGCAGTTAACCCTTATGTATTCTTTAAAAGCAACATTAATCAGTGGATGACTGCGTTCATTTATCCGCACAGGAGATTTGAAGACTGTTTATAACTTCATAGGGTTGTTTTTTATGAACTTTATCAATATGTTAATGAGTTAATAATTGTCTCCTCTGTAGCTTGTTATAAGTTCCTTTAAGCAGCAAAGAAAGAGGCACAGCTACTCAGCCAGTGGCACAGTACAGATTTGATAGGATGCATAAATCATAGGCAAACTCTCACTTGTAGCCTTTAGTAGTGTGTTAGACTGAGAGCATGAAGTAACAATTGGGACCAGAGGTCCACAAAGGAAATTACATTTTGGAATGAAAGCTCTGGCCTGCAGAATTTTTACTATAATTTGTAGATAAACTCAACATTAGCATGTGTTTCTACTCTGCACCTTTCCATTATGAATTCCTCAAAACATTAAGTAAAAGTTTGGCCATGAAGGGCTCTCACATCCCCTTTATTTTACTCCAAGGTGATGGTAGTGTTTTTTTTCTGCATTAGTTTGATGTTTACACGGAAAGTATTAAAAACAACTTGTGGGCAATTCTTTGTTGGCTTTTGTTTCCTCCTGAAGCAACAAGGCAGATACAGATAGTTAGGGGGAGTCTCTTGTGCTGGCTTGTTTGTAGGTAACATTTTGTTCATATTTGGTAGGGTTGATGTGGCTGCCCTTTCCCGTCTTGGCCAGGGATTTCCAAAATCCTGTGGATCCCTGGAATCCAAGGGATTTGGGAATCCCTTGGGAATGAAGCTGTAGCTGCTCTATCTCGTTCCGCCGAGCGCTGTCCTGGTGTGCCCAGCTCAGGCACTGCTCTGTGCAAGCCCCATGCAGCCAGGCACAGAGCTACCCAGGACGCTGCTCCCTGCACTCCTTGCCCTTTCGGAGGTGAAGGGTCTCTCTGTCTAGGTTTGTTGTTAATGAGCAGCAGCAGCTATGGGTCACCGGGGCGGCCCATGGGAGGACACAGGGAGGAGACCTTGTCCTACCACGGGTTGTGCCCTGTGCTGCTGTGGAGCGACCGCCCTGCTCCTCCTGCTTCTGCCTCCAGCCCCAGGACCTTCCTGCTCAGCAAAGGTGTCTCACGGTGCTCATCAATGCCTTGTGATGAGCATTTCAGCGAGCTGCAGCAGACAGTGTCACCTGCAGAACAGTGGGAGGGCGACAGGACTTTGATCCTGCTCTAGGCTGGAAGAGCTCCATGCAGCCCAGACAGGAGAAAGGGCAGGAGCGCTCCCTGGGCACTGGCTTCTGTGGCACTGGCTTAGAGCTGGAAAGTAACCTTGAAGTGCTCCTTGCAGACCTATTTTATAGCCTTAGGGGACAGCTTCCCGGTAACTTTAACCCTTGCAAACACTGCTGTGATTTGGGTGGTCCATCCCATCCCCTGCTCTGCATCGGCACTTTACGCTGATGTGGGAAAGAGCAGACCCGGCCAGACCCACCCTCCGAGCTGCCCTTCGCTGGTCAATCTGGATCACAGCTCCAAGTGCCAGTGCCGACCCAGCAGAAGGAATGGGAATGACCAGCCTGTCGTAGAGCTTGGGGTTTGCTCAAGTCGAAGGTGAGGGAAGACTTCACTTGTGCCAAACTGTCACCTTATTTTTTTATTTCAGATTTTGTCTTGTTTTGGGGAGAGGGTAACCAAAATCTGCTGATATTGATGTAGCCCCTGATGTTCTATTTTGAGTAATGCTTTTTATTGATTGATTGATTGATTGATTTTTAGCGTGAGAAACTTTTTCTTTGAAACTCAAGATTCTTGGATTTAGCAACCCAATATAACACTTAAAAAGTCTGTCCATGTTGTTCTAAATGTGTGGTTCACTTACTCGAGTCTGTCCCATATGAATTGCTAATGTTGTCTGTAAGAGTTTTTTGAAAACAGAGTGAAAGTATTGGTATAGGATTCTTTAAAGAAAAAATGTCAACACTTAGCATTATCACAGCAAGCATAAAAGACAGTCGCTACATTCTACAAATATTACAGTTTTTATTCCAACTTTCAGAGTATCTTCTTTTATTTTTAGATGAATCTGCGTTCTGTATTTACTGTAGAACAACAAAGGATATTGCAGCGTTATTATGAAAATGGAATGACAAATCAAAGTAAAAATTGCTTTCAGCTCATATTACAGTGTGCACAAGAAACTAAACTGGACTTCAGTGTAGTCAGGGTAAGTACTGAGGCCTTCCAAATTTTTATGTTAAAGTTATATACACATTCATTTCTTTCCATAAAATATCTATAGGGGGCTGGAATCTCTTAACTTCATTCTTGTCTTTAAAAACAGACTTCAGTATGCTGTATGACATGTCCATTTTTATCCAGTGAATCTGTTTTTGGTTTGTTTTCATTTGTATGTTTTCACTGATTCTGTGAGGGCCTGGATATTGCACAAGGAGTGACTTTTTTCTTTAGTTAAATTGCAAAGAGACTTGTTCTATGCAGAACTTGTGCAATGTACTGTGTCAGACAGGTGCTTCTTCTGACAGGCTTTGTCACGTTTGTGTTCCTTGTTGAAAACACAAATACTGTGGTCCTTGTGGTTATTTACAGTGAGTACATTCTTTTCTTATAAATGGAGAGTGTCCTAGTGCTAACATGATCTCTTCCAAGGTCTATGAATCCCATGAGAACGGAAATAATAATCCCTTTGTGAGGCACTAGACAACAAAATGGCTGCTGTCTCAGCACAGAAATAGAAATCGTGAAGCATTAGCTGAAAGAAAAACAACAGTAGTGAAGCTAGTGAGAGTCACTGCAACACTAAACCGTGAAAAGGGGAGAGTAAAACCTGTCTGGTTGTTTATACTGTACCACTGATGAACCACTAAGAGAAAGAGCCCTTCTTGCTCCCTAATCCTTATCTGGATTCCCCTTCCTCAACATATTCTAGAAATACTAAGCACTTATTTTTTCAACTCGGGATGGTAGGTAGATCCAAAGCCAGCCAGAAGTTCAAAAGCTCTGGAAGAGGCAAACAGTTGTGGTCTGGATACAAGTGATGCTGTCAGGGACTGTTCTTTCCTCCTTGTATGGGCTGAAGGAACTAGAGCAGGTAACCAGTCCCTCCTCATTCACTCTCAGTATCTCTCTTTTATTCTCTATTACCCTGCAGTAATGTGTAATACATTCATTTATTTATTTATTTTTCTTCTCACTGTTATACTCTTCAGCAAGGACTAGTACTGTACTGCACACACAATGCCTACAGAAAGGATGCCTGAATCGACTGTTTCACTTGCAGATATTGACAGTAGTGGAAACACTTTTTTTTTTTTTTTTTTTTTCCCAAGTCAGGATTTCTTCCTAAATAAGACTTATTTATCATTTGGTGTTTAGAAACAAAACAAAAAACCCAAAGCTGTACAGTTGTTACTACTGTGACACAAAATAAAAATTCCCTTCCAAAACTAGGAGACCCAGAAGAGTTACGGCAGGGGAAAATGCCTAAACCCCCCCAAGGTTATGACAAATTTATGATTTGGATGATGGAGGGCTTGGCAACCTCTTTTCGTTTGTTAATAACAGCATAATTCTACTGCTCCTTTTTGTCTTTGCATGAAATGTTTAATGTTGTGTCTTGGTAAAGCTCAAAGTTGTGCAAGTCTAGTTTCAGAATTAAGATTGCTGAATGCCAAGAAGATTTGATCCATGGGTTATTGTGAGGGTCCCTTGCCCACAACACAAATTATTGTCAGAGCATCCACAGCGTCATCATTTTTTCATATCTCTTGAAAGATTTCCCAAGGAAATCTTATTTTCAGATTTAGGATGGAACTTCTGGTCAAAATTAATGGCCAAGAACCACTGAAAGCCATTTTGTGGTATGTATCTAGATTGTCGGAGAGTCTGAAGTTCCTTCTGTGCCTGATTCAAGCTGGGAGCATAAAACCAAGATCTCCTAAATATCAGGTAATCTTCTTAATATCTAGATTTCTGATTTGTTGTCCTTTCTAGGAGTTTCTTCATATGAATTACAGCTAAGAGCTTTCAGTGTTACTGAAGAGAGGCTCTTTCCAAAATGTTTTAGATCAGCACTTGCCTAAAATGAAGATTCACGTCCCTTCCTTTAGGGATATTTCGTACTTAATGGCTGCCCAGTCTCATCTCAAATTCATGCCCTGTCAGACTGTTAACAATGTGGAGCTTCCCTTTCAGTCTAAGATTATAATTTTACATAATTCTTCTCTGCCTCAATGTCTCACGGTGCTAAAAGTGGGAGGATTTGTACTTTTTCCATTCTTCCTGCTGTGCAGTTCTTTATTTCTTGTCCTGAGCATCTCTTGCATTCATTTAATTTCAGAGTAACCCAGTTCAAGTTCCTAACCTGACCTCAGCTTTTTTTTTCTTTTATCCCATTCACTTTTATGCCATTTTGGCGAGTTGAACTATCTGATCAGTCAGGTGGCTGTCTTAACTGCTTTTGGGAAGAACAGAGTGAGAAGAATAGAACTTTCTCAGTAATGACTTGTCTGACTTGAGTTTTCTCATAAAACTCTTTATTTTAATCCCAAGTGATCAGCAGTGCTGCTAAGTTACTTGCATTTCTTTGAATGCATTTCTTCTTGGGAAAACTAGGAGAAAAGCATTAGCTTTTAGTTTTACACTGTGGAGAAGTTGGAGGGAAATATCTGCTGGCTTAAAATCTGCAATTTATGATTTCTAACTTGCAAGCTTACTGAGAAGAAAGAAGAGGAAACTGTCTTCTGTGTTTTGGGGGTTTTTTTGACAATAAAGGAAAAATAAGATCTGTGGCTAATCGTGTGTGTTATTTGTGCATCTAAGCTTGCTTTTGAGAAGGAAAATGCACTTTAGCACTAGTGACTGAGATGTTCCTACATGCAATAAGTTGTACGTTAAATTAGGCATTTTATAAAATTTGACAGCAAGAGAAAGAATGACCTGGAGACCTCAACATGCTTCTATATGATGGCATGAGTATTTTGCTGTAGAAAATGTATTTAAATATTAAATAGGCATGAATATATGTAGGCAAATTGATTTCTTTCATGGAGTGCACCGAAAATCCAAGGTAGCTACTCAGTAAAGTTTGCTTGCTTAGGGGTGGGGGAGATTTAAGTAAATTGTTTTGTTTTTCTCATTGTTGAGATCTTGCTTTGGTTTGTTTTTGAGAGTGCAGCACATGATATCCACTGTGATACAGAAAAGAGTTTCATTGCATCTGTATATGCAGTCACGTATGTCTGGGTTTTTGTTGTGTGTGTTTTTCTTCCTTTTTTTGCCCCTCCCACAGTAACCAGCATAAGCAGATGCAAGTGCTTGGTTTTAATTCTTGGGCACTGGTGTCCTGCTCATTTGTGCCCTCACGTTCTATACGATCATGTTGTAGTGAGGAAACTGAGCAAGTCCTGTCTTGCTGATTGTGAAAGTTCCCAAGATAAGTCTAGTCTTGTTAGAAACAAATTAATAGCTTTTTATTTCAAAATATTGGAGTTGATGTTTTCCATTAAGTTCCTTTAGTTATATCTTAATTAGTTACTTGTAGGATAGGTTTTCTATGTGTTTAAATTATCAGTAAATATTGTGCATATCTGTCATAGCAGAGAAAAAATACTTGAAAAATATAAGTACTGTTTTTTACACAAATCCTTATTTTGTCACTTTCAGAAATGTCCAGAATGTTAAACTTCTGTTTGAATCTAATCCTCCTAGTTCTAAACTTGTCTATTTGTGTCTTTCAAAAGCCCATGATGCTAGTTTGGGCAGGTGGCAGAGGAGGAACTAGTCCATAGCTTTAAACACATTAAAAATATATATTTTTTCAACAGAGAGAGATGTTTTTGTTCTTTTCTTCCATGTGCGTCCAAGAGTTTTACTTTTTTTCTCAAGGCCCTTTGGAAGGTCATATCTATCAGCTACTTGATTACAAAAGTTTATCTATCTCCATGATGATTCTGTGTATCGGGGTGCTAGATATGAGAGAGAGGAAAAAAAAAAGAGAAAAGGAATTTGAGGGGAATTAGGCAGAGAGGGCCTGACAGAGCAGACTTGCTTTGGTAGAGGAGGCACAAGAGGTAGAGGAGGCACTCTTTGGTTTGTTGGGAAAGTGGGGATTTGAAATTGAGACTGGGATTCTCACCTGTCCTACTGCATGAATCCCAAAGGCTATGAACATTGCCAGTCTATATTGTACTGACTCTGCATAACCAATAGATGATCTACATGCTCAAGAGCTTATGCCTCAACCTGAACACTTATGATTTCATCAGGTCAGCTTATAAATGAAATCTGTAATTTTTCTGTGTACTTAATTCTTTGCTTTATGTTTGTTTTCGTTGTTTGTTTGTTGCAGACGTGGGTTGGCAATAAAAGAAGGAAGATGAGCAGCAAGAGTGCGGTGGAGTCTGGGGGCACCCCCCCAGGGACTGTCCCTACTACACCCTCAGTCCTGCCAGAAGCAGCAGTTAGGAATGTGGTAAATATTGCTCGATCCCAAAGCCAACAGTCTTCTTGGACCTCTTCTAATAACGATGTAATAGTTACTGGTATATACAGCCCTGCTAGTTCGTCTAGTAGGCAAGGATCCGCCAAGCAGGCAAATGCTTCAGTGACAGAAATACATAAAAACTCTATTCCGAAACTATCGGGAAAAAACGAGGCGGAATTCCAGCAGCAGCACATCCCTATAGGACGGCAAGTACCACATTGTAAAAACGCTTCCCTATTAGTAGGGGGAAAGACTATTATTTTGTCTAGGCAAACTAGTGTACTGAATTCTGGGAACTCCATATATAGTCACACTAAGAAAAGTTATAGCGGTTCATCAGTGCAGACTGCGGAGTTGGTGTTACCTCAGAAGCCAGTGATTTGCCACCGACCATGTAAAGCTGAACCCATGGGGTGTCAGAGGCTACAAAAAACGGAACATGCAGCCCTTGCATCACATGTACCCCTCGGGCAAAGGGCTAATATGAGGGACCCTTCTTGTAGCACCCAAAACCTGGAAATTCGGGAGGTATTTTCTCTGGCGGTGACAGATCAACCCCAGAGAGCTGTGGGAGGAGGCACGGTGCAGAAGCACTGCTCTGTGGAAGGCAGCTGCCTCTCCATCGCGATGGAGACCGGAGACGTCGATGATGAGTATGCTAGAGAAGAAGAGCTAGCGTCCATGGGAGCACAAATGCAAAGCTATTCAAGATATTGTGAAAATAACAGTTCTGTTCGAGTAGAGAACCAAAGTGCAGCCTTGTCTGGGCCAGGAAGGAACGTGAGCTGTAGCTCACAGATGGTGAATGCCAGGGATGTGCCCGACAACGTGCTGTATCCTCACAGAGACTACCACTTGCCCGCACGGACCTCATTACATACAGCATCCAGTACATTGTATAACAGTGCTAATCCGTCAAGAAGTACCTTTTCTCCTCATTTTACATCTTCGAGTCAACTGAGGCTGTCACAAAACCAAAATAATTACCAGGTAATCTGTCAGTTTATTTCTGTATTCTATTCCTGAAGACAAGGTCATAGATAAGTACTGTTTTGTTTGAAAATTGGAGATTAGCAAGTGATAGGTCCCTGCTTCTGCAGGCTGTCTTCTGTTTGCATCTCTCATTAGACATAATACCTTAAACAGAAGTGATGTGGCTTCACTACTGTGCTTCACATTAGATTTAGATTCGCTTTAGATTTTTGGGGGGGTGGGAATTGAATCTTTTAAAATAGCTAGAATAGCTCAAGAAAAAACTCCAACACAAGTAGGAAAGACATGTATTTTGTAACATTTCTAAGTATCCTAGTTCCTTTTTTCTTCTTTTTTTTTTTTTTTTTTTTTTTTTTTTTTTTTTGGCAGACGATGACCCTTCTTTTGCATGCAGTCAGTTCCTCTTAATTTTATTGCCTGCGTGTAATTTATTTATCAACCTTCTAATGAAAAATCTTTGGAAAATCTCTTACATTTAAAAAATGGCTTAAACCTGAGTTACTTGGTTGTTAGAAGAGTTGAATATCCAAGCAGATTCTTTTAAAGTACTGAATGTGTGATTTGTGTTTTGATGAAGTAATTACTGTTATACATTGGTGGGGAATCTAATTAGCAATTAGTTATAGCTCCCTTACTGATTCAATTAATCAAATTCATGTTAATGTAACTGAAGAATAAATTTAATAAAATCATGGATTTTGATGCCTGAGCAGTTTTGGTAAGCAGGTTGCTCAGCCTACTTAGTGGTTTTTTTCGGTCTGTCTTTAAGTATATCAAACTGGAGATTATTCTTCCTAGACGTATGTCCTCAAGACTGACTACTGATTTATTATTTCTTCTCCTAGCTTTAAGGAGCAAAAATACTGTTGCAATTTGTGTATGTTTTATGTGCACTGGAGCACAGAGTTTCCAATTTCGCCCTGTTATTTTCTAGGGGAAAAAAAATCTAGACCTTGTAGCCCAGACAGCAGATTGGATATATACAGATTTTTTTTTCCAAAGATTAACCACGAGGATCCTGGCTTATGAGCTCTGAATTTTTTGTGATTATTTTGTTTGTTTTGGAAATGGGATATACTGAAGTGATCTGCATGGTTGAAGTGACGTCCTTAGAGCGGGGAGCTGCAGGGGAAGAAGGCAGCCCTGAGCAGGCTGCAGAGGGACTGTGAGTGATTCCCGGGGACAGGACAAGCCAGAGTAGGACGTGGGCCCTGGCAGTTGTTGCAGCCCGTTGGATTTGGCCTGGGGAATCCACTGAAGGTTACGTAAGGACCTCTCGCTGTGTGACCTCTTCAGTCGCACTCCAGTACTGGCAGTGCACAGGGTCTGTGATACCTTTGAGCCTTCCATAGCATCTGCAGGAGCTTCTCTTTTGTCTCTGCTTCCCTAGAGCACCAGTATGATTTCTGGGACAAGGATTCTAGGTTGTCATGTTTGCAGCTTACTGCAGCTTTCCCAGATGGACTAAGACTGATGCTAAACCTGCAGATGTGTCTTGGTAATGGTGACTTTGGCAGGAAAAGCAACCAGCTGGCCTGGCTTGTGCCCCTTCTTGTGGGATCAGTTTGGATAGTCTCGTGTATGTTGTCTTTCAAATAGTCTTTTCAAACATTGAGATAAACTTCATTGTATTTGGCGTCCTGTCTGTGAGAACTTGCCTGCATTTGTCTTCCAAGTAACTGTTACTGCCTTTCCAGGCTTGCTTCTTTTGTTCGCACAGAATAGCACTTTTTTCTATAGCCTCACTTTGACTCTTTTGACCTCTTTAGGAGTAAGAATATAATGCCCAGTAGTTTCTGATTCATTAAGGAAAAAAGACTTTAAAAACTCTGTCCAAATAGAAAACCTCAGAAAGCAAACTCTAGATCCCGAGAATGCATTTGCAGAGCATTGCATCGTGTAAAGCTGCTATTCGGGTTATGTATGTCATCATAATGGACATTAAAATTACTCTGTGACAAACTTGAAATGAAAACTTGTATTTTGAAACACTTTAAAAATAGCAAAGAGAAATACGTGAGGTACTATGGTGTGGGCTTACCTTCATCCAAGGAAAATTTTGAGTTATAATGTTTCTAGCCTTACTTTTAGTTTCTTTACAACAATAAGACTAAGTGAGACTGTTTTGCCTGTGCATCTGAAGCCCTGACTTAAACACATAGTTAGCAAATTGAATGCCCGATATTGCAATCTTGTGGAAGCTGCTCAGTATTACTAGCTCTCATAATGACCTAAGCTGTTATTTTTTATTCTGTTTTCCTTTTTTATCTGTGCAGATTTCAGGAAACCTTACTGTGCCTTGGATTACAGGTTGTTCCAGAAAAAGAGCAGTAAGTATATTTCCATTTTAGTAGTGGATGGGTTGAGTGAAGGAATGAAAAGTTTATATATGCATTTTTAAAAATGTCAAGTATATTTAGGTTATGTGGATTTCTTTTTTAATATTAAAGTATAATCTACAAATAAAACGCTTCAGTTACTGTAAGGCTGATTTGTAGTTTTAAAAGCAGGTCAAAATCATCCTGCGTCAAGTAATGTGATGCCCAGGCATATGAACTGTGAAATTAGCTATAATGCCTGAATAAATAAGGACTAAGAGTTTGGAGCCCAGAGTGCACTCTTTTATAGTGAAAATGAAATGGTTGTTAATTGAAAGACAACTGAATGCTTGGGAGAATAACAGTTCTTTTCAGTCGCTCTGTGTGCATGCACAGAGTTAGTCTGTGCAGTCTGAAGTAGCTTTCTCGGATCTAATTCTATCCGCATATATTATTTTACATCGGGCAGAATCAGTCAGATTGGTGTCTTCAATTCACAAATGCCTCCAAAGCATAATGCAAGGTACCAAATAACTTATGCAGGGAAACACTGCTGTTCGATTACTGTCCAGCAGTTCGGCTCAGTAGTAATCTGATAGCTTCTGTTTGAAGAGCATGGAGATTCTACTTGCTTAGCATGAAAACGTACCCTAAAGTGGCAGGTTTGATGGCACAACTAAGCTGCTGTGATCTTCCCAAGAAGCTGTTCCTTATTATCTGACTATATCAAAAGCAATAACCTTGGAGACAGCTGTCCTGATAACCGAATTTATCCCATCATAATCTGCAAAGCATGGAACTGCCAATGCCATGTGTGCCACTTGGCAGCGAGAACTAGGGAATGGAAGAGCCTGTCCTTGCCTTTTCCTCTCTGCTGTTCCTGCTCTTTTTTTCTTTGATGTTTGTTTACTGTTCAAGAAGTGTTTGCCTAGTTTGTTCATCTTTCCTTTATCGGTGAAAGAAGAAAATTACATTAATACCATTTTTCCTCTCAAACTTTTGAGAGGCACCAACTGCAGTACATTTCAGTTGATAGTATCACTTCACAACCAAGAGCATCCTCCAGAAGTAGTAGTACTTCATACAGATCTTATTGCTGTTCACTCCACCAATTATTTTTTCCAAAGTCCTAGTTTTCTCAAGGATGCTTATATAAACACAGCCTTTTTTTGTCTTGAAATCACCTTTTCCCCTGCCATTTAATGACTTTTTAAAACATCAGGCAGCTTGTCAGTGTCCTGGAGTACAGTTTCACTTTTGGGCTGAAAGCAGGTTTTTCCCTCCCCCATTTCTGTTGGTGCATCAGCCCTGGTCTGCAGCACTGGTGCTCATCTCTGATTGCAAGGTAATTCAGGGCAACCGTCTGACCTGTCTGATAGACATCTCTTCTGCTGAGTTTGTCTTTTTACTGAGCTGAGTGTACTTAATAGGGATCAGATAAGTGCCAGAGACAGCTCAAAGCGAGCAGCAGGAGCGTGTGGCTGGGAGCAATGAGGAAAGTGGGGCAGCAAGAAGGAGCTGCAAGCTGTTAAGTTGTTAGTCTTTATTAGCAAACCATCCTCTCAAAATGTCCCCAGGTGCCCTCCACCTGAGCCCAGCGTGAATGCCAACTGGAGGATAAAAGCAGAATTCCTGCTGAGGCTGTTTGCAGCCGGGCACAGCAGAGTTTGTCCCACAAACTCTGTCTCGCCCACAGCCCTCAACTGCAAGTTGTTAAGAACAGCTCTGGAGTGCCCAAATCTTCTGTCTTCTCTCCACTTCATATTATTATCAATCTATAGTATGTAGAGAGGACAGCATAAATGGTAATAGTATGCAAGCTGATGACAAATTACTCCAGAGTTTTTAAGTTCTGTTGCTGTCCTTCAGACTGTGTGATGCTTTATGTTCCTCTTGCACAAAATTAAATTCAAATAATTTTCAGTGTTGAAACATGATTGTATTACACTTTTCCAGTCAGTTTTTACTTTTCTCTGTATGCCAACTAATGAGTCAGCAAACATTTGCAGGGACTTCAAGCCATATGGTCACTTGGGCCTGACCGTAACTTAAAGTATGTTTATGGTGGGGAAGCAATGAGCAAAAGCCTATGTGGGGGTGGAGCTTCTTGAAACTTGGTTCAACACAGGAGCACCTCTTTATTGCAGCACGAAAAGACAGACATTTAACCTTCTGTTGAGCTACACATCCAGCTCACTAGTATCTTGTATAGTAGGGGAAGCTGCTGTGCTGCTCTGCTCACTGTTTGCAAGTGAAATCTCTGCAAGAGTGAGTAGGGTCTCCTGGGGGATGGCTGGTGGTTCCACTTTCTTCTGGCATTTCAAATATAGCTCTTTTTCCCCACAGCACGCTGTATACCCACTCTTATTTTGAGGGTAAGCATTACAACTTCACTCTTCTATAGCTTGAGCTTTAGATGTTCAAAACCTTGAAGTTAATGGAAGGCATTTCCATTAACAGCGGTAGCTGCGTTAGCATCGCTTCTCTCCTTAAACTCTAACATAATCACCTCTTTTTTCAGTGTAAACTACTGCTTTTCAAGCTATTTTGTCCTCAAGTGCCTGCATGAGTCTATTCTGCCACTCATCCCTTTCCCTTTTAACTTCTCCCACTCCTTTGCCAGCCTGATGCAGCACCAGATGGTTTTAGGTTTAGGAAGTTAGTGTGCAACTGCTTCCCTTCCCCATTCTTATTTTGCTCTACTGATTGCTTGTTACATCAGTGTGTGTGAGGATGCACCTGACCGGGAAATGCTGATGCAGAAGCTGTTGCAGGAAGTCTGTTATGAGTGTGGAGGTTGCCCTATGGGCAAAGGATAGTATTTTGCTACAGCTCTCCCCGCAGCGCAGGGTGAAACGCAAATGGTGGATATTTATTGGTATGTAGGACAGAAAAGATCCTTCAACTCTCCATAATGTACTCCTGAGGGTAGTATTTACCCTTATATGACAATTATATTTGAACTTCTGACTTAGACATAGCTGCATCTGTGTTAACAAGACAGTGCTTAGACTTCTTAATCTATAGTGTAATCAAGGAACTGGGTGTTTTGTGGTTTATGGTGGAATGGAGAGGAGTGGGTTTTTATGGGGGGCCAGGGAAGATAAGTAGGATGTGAGAGGAGGTAGTTTGCCCACAGGGAAAAGGGAGACTCGCATGGCATTTTTAAACTAGGGAAGTATACTTGGAGTCATTAGCCTTCATGCTTTCAAATACTAAATGGGGTCATCAGTGTCAGGTAATATCTCTGAAACTTTCTATATTTGCTTCAGTGGAGTAAGTCATATGTGGTCTACAAGCAGAGCTAGCATGAGCTGTCTGGGTAAGCTGCAAAGCTGGAGTCCAGGAGGAGTTGAGAGGATGAAGAGAAGAACACTGCGACTCTGCTGAGACCCGTGCTTGTCTGTCCTGGTCCATGGAGGCTCTGTATGCCAGCTGAGCATGGCAAGGGAGAGCTCTCAGGAAAAGCATGGGCACGTTTTAGGAAGTGACTTCCTGGCTCGCAGAGCGCTGTGGCACTGTCCTGCATTTTACAGCACCTGAACGGTTGGATGGAATGGTCGTCATGTTAGATGCCTGACAGAAAGCACAGATGGAATTTCTGGGATAGCTTAAAATCTGCAAAGATGTGAGAATGCCTGTTCATTTGTGTAACCAGGAACCACAGTTAAATTAAGGGTTTTTTTTTTCTTTATTTAGTCCTTCACACTTAGGTCCTTTAAAAAAAAAAAGTGGTTAATGCAGCTAAATTTGTCAATATCTGTTTCCATAGAATATTTCTTTCAACCTAATTTTTAATCAACATCTTGGCTTTTTTGGTACATTGCTTAATGTGTAGTAGTCTGCTTGTGATTCAACAAATCGATCTTCTGCAATTTCAGATGAACCGTGCTTTGAGATGTGAAGTCATCGCATTCAAACGTGATGTACTTCTTGTTTCAAACCAATTGGTCAAAGTATGGCTGGTTACATACGAGACATCAGCATCACTTGAGTTCCAACCACACCACCTTGTGGAGCAATTAGCTTTAAACTTAAAGTTGCTTTTAGGTAATGCTTTAATAGAATATTAGGGTAATTCATCCTTAGTCTTTGGTTTATACTGCTGTTCCTATTGAAGGTTTCCGTAAAGACAGGATTCAGCTGCCTCAAATTTGTGTTCATACTTTAGACTGGAATTCGATATCCAATAATGCCTAAGAAAAAATATTTAAATTCTTATCTCAGCACTGTCATATCATCTGTGCTAGCATAGATGATGAGGAAGAAGGCCAATTTGGGAAAATGAACCAAACTGAAAATAGTCAATTCTTAAAAGGAGGAACATCTTGCTGGGTTAGCTCAAGAGTGAACCATATGTCTTGTCATGCAGCCATATGAACAGTTGCAATGAGGGGGCAGGGGGCTGAGACCGTGATGCAAAAGCACGATGAGCAGAGGTGTTTGCAGACAGTTTCAGCTGGCATTTCTGCCAAATATCCCAGTTTGTCAGACTAAGCCCATACTCTGCTACATGAGGAGTGTAATCAGTTTTAGAAGCACTTGAAATAACATTGAAGAACCTTAAATATCACAGGACTTGGCTGGAGACTGTTGCAACAAAATGTGTTACTACCACATTTTTCTCACCTACTTTTGAATAACAGGCTTTGCTAAAGGTAAAAGTAAAGCTGGCTTCAACTAGCTTGAAAACAACATGAATAGATGTTGCTTTTCAAAAAAAAAAAAAAAAAAAAAAAAAAAAGCTCCAGAAAGCAGCAAAATGTGTTGATTGGAACAATACTTATATATAATTGTCAATCTGGTCTGGGAAATACAGTTATGTAGAGATTGCTGTTTGCTATCATTGACTAGTTAACTTTATGTTAGTTTTTAAGTAGCCTGAATTATGTAATTTAAAATGCTTTGAACTGGCTGTGTTCAGAGCTGCTCAGGTCGAGCCATGAGGTTTAAAGGTTAAGCTGTGACAGCCGTGAGTAAAGTGATTCTGACAGAATGCCCCACTCTTCCCTGCTACCCTGCCCACAAAAACAGTCTCTGAACTCGGCAGAAATTCTGTGTAGCCTTCAAACTAATAAACATTTTAGGCTCTTGAGGGTATAATAATGTAGTGAATGATCATGGGATCCCGTTCTGCACATAGTCTCAGGGCAATTTTCTTAATTTCTGAAATAAAAGCACCTGTATTTGTCAGCAGTTGCACTACGGGAAGCATCTCATGGTCTAAACCAATGAGCCTCTACTTAGAAAATAGAAGCATGGTAAACTAGAATGTTAGCAAGCGTTTAGGCAAGCTACTTGGAGAAGAGAAGCGTTTCTGCTATGTGATTTCTAAAGATATGCTTGCTTGTAATAGCACACCCTGTTCTTGTGACCCAGGAGGCTAAGGACAAGGCAAAATTTAGAGGTCAGAATCAACAAGTAGACTCCTAGGCCTCTGAAGCAAAATTGGAATCCTGATGCATTGAGAAGGATGTGAGTATTGTTGAATGCATTGACTGTGAATGATGCACTTCTCCACTCCGCTTTTTATTAGGAGAAAACCAGAAGGTGAGATGCACGTTAGATGGACTTTTGCAGCCTAAATTTTTTATTTGAAAACAAAACCACTTCTTTCTCAAGTCCTTCCATTTCAAATATTATTTCTGGTTTTTTTTTGTTTTTGTTTTTGTTTTTTTAAGAAGGCACATAAAGACACAGAATTTGAATGGATGCAGTTGTAGAACTGTGATTATGGCAATTACTGCCATTCAAACAGCAAAAAAGACTAATCTCTATATTGTTTGGAATGGGTCGATTATTTTTTGGATACTCTGAATTTTTAATGTTTTTGCCTTGGTGTTTTGTTTTCCGTGCCCTGTCCTTCAGCTGAATCAGGAGACAAATAAAAGCTCTGCAGTTCCACAACACTCCTGGCCAGTCTGCTCAGTGATACTGTAAGATGATATAATCCTGATTGTTAATGAATATTAGTGTAGAAGTGTCACCCTTCTGTTCTTGACAAGGATATACTTGGAAATCACGGAATTTCATTTTCTGTCAGCATGTATGTAAAATGAATGTACTCTTTATAGATATGTTGATTTTTTTCATACTGTAACTCGGTATGCTAGCTAGGAATGATTTTGTCACTTAGATTTTAAGAATTTTGGCATTTTGGGAGGCAATGAGGTTTGAGGGGTTTAATTTCTAATTCAAGAGCGTTGTAGTGGTCTTTGTAGCAAGTCTGAAATACAATATCAGAAAACCAGCAGACTCTCGTCTTCACAAACAGGTGTTTGTTGTTCACAAACAAATTAGGTTATAGCTACAGTTTTGATACCTTTTTGAATACTCTGCATGTCTGCCTTGTTAAAGCCTTGGACCCTAGGTTGAATCTGCCCAGAGTTTGACTTGGGTCATCTGACCTCTGT
The DNA here is from genome assembly GCA_003342815.1 of Eudromia elegans. Taxonomy (NCBI): domain Eukaryota; kingdom Metazoa; phylum Chordata; class Aves; order Tinamiformes; family Tinamidae; genus Eudromia; species Eudromia elegans. Next base: position 1,367,339 of record PTEX01000024.1, on the reverse strand, counting down.
TCAAAATGGGTATGGATAGGGGAAGAAAAACCCTGGAATAAGTAGAGGCTTTCTGTCCTAAATGTTTGCATCTTGGTGTTATGTCATTCTGGTAGTTAAACATGGCCTATTTCGATGACTTTTGGTGACTTCCTGAAGGACACAGCTAGAGTCTGTGGTTCTCTGCTTTCTCTGGGTGGCAAAAAGGTAAATGTTCCAGTTGTCAGTCCACTCTGGGTCAATTCCAGTATAGAAAGTTGTTGTGAGAGATTTTACTTTGATTTAAGAATACTGTGCTCACAGCTACCATAAATAAAACCCATATTATTCGTGAAAGAAGCTATGGTTCTGGTGAGAAGCCTTTCATTGTGTCAGGTCCTCTGGTGCACATTTCCTATTTACTGAACAACTTTATGAGGTTTCCATCAGAAGTGGTATCACCATTTCATAGTTTCTCCCTGTGTTCATTTTAAAATAAACCTTTTATTATTAATACGAAAATTCTGGATAGTTTGTGTGTGCATGGCCTGAGGCTTTTTCTATTGATGCATTCAAAAATGATCTAAAAAAAGGAGGCTGTAATAAAAGACAGGATAAGGACACTCCACTGAAATGTAATTACTCACAGCAATTATAGACACTAGATTTGCACCACAAATACTGCATGTGCAGTGGGTATTATGAGGTTCCTGGCAAAGAGCCAGAAATGTCTGTAATAAACTGGGTCATCTCTATAAGAATGTTGTTATTACACTTGAGGGGTCAGGGGATAAGCAGGATTTAACCCTGAGCTTGGCAGAACTGCCGATTCTATTTGCTCCCAAGGACTGCTTTTCGTTGTGCCTTGATGGACTATTTTCTGCTGGAAGAAGTTTCTGTTTTTCAAAATATGGTCCACAGAAGCCATAAATGTGAGGTATTCAGTAAACAATTAATACTCTGGAGGATAAAGTCAAGTAGTGGATCTGTAGAGAGAAAATGAGATTTGTATTCAGAGACTTTGTTTGCTATAATGAAGTAAAAATAAAAACGGAAATGCTGGCTTGCTTTGAGCTATGAAAAGCATTGTCATAAATATAAAGCTTTTCAGCATTGTCTTCTGGTGTCCTCTTCTCCCGTTCTATGTGGAGCATGAACCATCGATGTTATATTTTGTAAGATTGTTCTTTGTTTTCTCAATTCCTCTGATGATACTAAACAGGGGAGATTTGTTAATTAAATTGATAGAAACAAGGTTTTATGTTCATATAGATAATCTGCGTTTTGATGTCTCAAGGAAGGCTTTGACCAGTGCCAGAGCAGTCAGTGGCTTTTTGGAACAATTTATAATACAGGAGTGAAATTTATATATAACTTGGGTGGAGGGGATGATAATGTTAGTGGATGGAGTTCGATTTCTCCAAGGAATTTAAGGAAGGGCTCAAATGAAGGTAGTTGGTCCCGTTGTGGTGGTGTGAGAGCGGCACGGCTTGAGGGTCTCCTCGTGCTCTGGAGGTGATGGGCACGAGTGCGGGCAGGCAGCTCTCCTGGGTCACATAACACGGAATAACCTGTTACCCTCTTAGCAAGCGTTGGTGAATCTGAGCCCTTAATGTCTAGAGGGTTTGTTTGTGTGAAATGGTAAAATTTCAAGTCCAGCAACCCGATGCATTCTGCTTTTCATCGCCACGAAGACCGTCTGTGTTAGCCCTTAGCTGTGCTGCCACAACGTAGCTGTCTGCAGACAGACTGCATTTTTGGCTTGTCCGTGATTAGGAGGTTGCTGTGTGCTAATCCTGGTGAGGGAAATGGCAGAAGTAAGATGGGAACTCAAAAATATAATAGTTAGAAAAGGATGAGAACTAATAACTGGAAAATATACTGACAAGCTCAGTGTAAATGCAGACAGGCATCATAGTGAGGCTCTTCACCTCTTGGAGGAAAATGATTTTTCCTTATAGCTTTTAACTTTTGTTTCTTGTCTCAGATGTTTCCTAATAATACCATCTTATATTTACGTGCACTTGTACATGCAAAACTTGTTCTCTGTTTTCTTTGACCTACAGTCAGTATCAGCATGGTTAATGTACGGCTGCAGAAGCCCTTCAAGCACAAGTGAAAGGATGTGACAGTAACTGCCACAAAAAAAGCAAAATGCCTATTGTCATCTTATACACTAGGGATTATTTCTGACAAGGAAGTAAAACAAAAGTGGATTTTTTTTTTCTCCATTTTTGCAATAAGTGGCTACAAAAGCCTTCTTTGAGGATATAGCTAGCGAATATTCCCATGGCTTTAAGATGTCTACTTTGTTCTCAACTAATTGAGAATGGCTCCACAAACTTGTACTTTTAACAACGTTGTATTGCAGTTGTGGGGTTAAAAGCATGAAATACCGATAGGAATTAAGTAAGAATTTTATCAGAGCAGTTGTAGTAGACTGTTAGAATTCATGTAAGATAGTTTACTTCTAAAGGCATTATTGTATCTCTTCTATCTAAAAACTAGATGAAACCATACCCTTCCAACAGTACCATCCACTCAGTAACCAGATTTATACTTTTTATGTCTTTTGTCCAACTTCACATCCCTTTTTCCTCTTTCACCTCTTTTTGCCAGCCTAAACTTTGTTACGTGAGAGTTGAGGGTGCTTGGTGCAGTTGCACTCTAGAGCTGTTAAACGAGGGAAGGTCCCAAAGGAGGCAGTTCCTCAGAGGTACAGGTTTTAAGTTGTGCCTATCCCGAAATGCAGCTTTGTAGCTTTTAAGAAGGCTGTTCTTGTCTTGTATTACTTCTGAAAGAGAAGCATTTTCTTAGGTAAGGGTGGAAAGTCACATAGCAAGTTGAAATCTTAACCTTATTCTGGCAGTCTGCACCTCCCTCTTTTTTTTTTTTTTTTTTCCCCCCTTTTTTTTTTTTTTATTTTTGCTCTTCAACCTCTATTTAAGAAGACAACTTTGACTAACTGCGGTTACTACCTTGCATATGAAGAAACATTTAATATCAGGCAGCCCTGCTTTAGCTTGTCATCTCGCCCATCTGCTGGGGTGGGATAATCTACACGGCGTGTAGATTATACATAGAAATTTTCTACTCTATTTTCCTGGAATTTAATAATGATGCCAAACAGTTTGGCAAACTGTTGCAGCAGTGTCATCAAAGAAAACTTGAGAACCAGCTGCCAATGCTAAATATTTATTTATTTTGAAGCTTGATACATTTTAGAGGGTGAAGGTGTCATGAGCTCCCTGCCTGTTCAAGGTGGTAGGGAAGGCCAAAATGAGTTGTTCTTCCTCTCCCCCTTGGATCTTGGTGGCTCCTGGTGGTCCCTGCAAGTGTAACAAGAAGTTCTCCAGGTGTTGTCAGAAGTTAAAATTTGTGTTCCAACAGCCATCAAAGGCACTATGGCTGCAGTGACTCGGGAGGTGACGGTGCTCTCGCCCTTGTGAAGTGACTTGCTGGAAGGAAAAGCTCAGATCAGGTGTGCGAGAAAATCAGGGTCCTCTGAAGGTCAGTCTGCATTAGTGATTTAGCCCTGGGCAACAGGGTGCTCCTGCATGGGCATGGTGAAGGCTGCCCTGCTCTCTGGAACTACAGCCGCTCCTGTAACTGTAGCTACACCTCTTTTATTTGAGTATCTCAGAGTCTCAGACGTTTCTAATGCTTTGAGGAAGAAATGGTTTTTAAAGGAAGAACTGTTAAGATGGCCATTTTCTAAAGATTAGCATTAATAACCACATAAGTTTGTCTAGTTCTGTGAAATTTTTCAGCCCTTTGTTAATGTAACCTCATTCTAACTTAATAGTTTGTCAGGGAACAAATGGAGCTCTTAGATATTGAAATGGTGGCTAGTTTTTATAAAACTTCAGTAGCTGAAATAATAACAAAATCATCTTACACAACAAAATGCTGTTTCTACTTACTAATGCAATCATTGATTTTATTTATTTATTTATTTGCATTTATGGACTCTTAACAGCAGGAGCAATGACAAGTACGGATTTTCGTAGAGAAATTGAAAGCTTAGTTAAGATCATTGAGCTAAAAGCTACCATGGTTGTAAACTCTTTTCCAAAATGATACATTTGCAACATGTAATGCTATGTACCCATTCAAAATCAAGAAGTGCTAAGAAGTCCAGGATTTGTTTGTCAGTGTTACTGCTTTTATCTGTAATCTACTACCATATCTTGATATATATGCATATAGAGTTGGGGAACTCACAAATAGAGTGGAACCAATTTAAACTCTGAAGCTTACCAAATAAACATTAAAGCATTCCCTTTAGGAACTCCGAATCCTTTGAATTATGCATGTACTGTAGCTTGCAGTAAGATAAAAGAACTTTGGGTGGGGAGGGTAAGAAACTTGAAAAGCCTTAAGGAATAATATTCATAAATGGGGTGGAGAGAATAAACAGCGCAAGAGGAAAAAACTTATTTTCAGTAAGCCATCTAGAGGGAGATAAAAGAAATTAAAAAATCAGGTGGAGTTGAAACAAAGCTGAAGTGCTTTAAACTTGCTGTAGCTCTGCTGCTGCCTTTAAAGCAAATCCCAGAGAACTCCCTACTGGGCTGGATAAAAAACAAAACAAAAAATCTTAAGGGAGATTTAAAAGAGAAGACAAGCCAAGGAGGCAGCATAACATGTGTCTGACTGTATAGAGGACCTCTGGAAATGAATTGGGAAGCATAAGCTGATTTTTATTTTATTATTATTGTTTTTAATCTAATGGTATTGTCTTTTATCTTACAGTTACAGGACCGTACGCAGTTTAGTGACCGAGACCTAGCTACCCTAAAGAAATACTGGGACAATGGCATGACCAGCCTGGGCTCAGTGTGCAGAGAGAAAATTGAAGCTGTTGCTGCAGAATTAAATGTTGACTGTGAAATAGTGCGGGTAAGAAACCTAGAGACTTCCCCTATCTTGTCGCAGAAGCAAAAATAGGACAGATGAAAGCCTTTAAAAATTTCATGAGGAAGCTTGAAATAGATTTCACGTGTTACATAATGAATGACCATGTTGGGAAGTGCTCTCTTGCTCTTTCTGCAGTCTATATATAGAAAAAGGCCCTCAGGTAAGAGTCCTATTGATCAGTAATCAGAGTAGCACTATGAGCTATTTGACATCTTCCTTAGACTGGGATACGGTTTTAAATAAGAATTAAAAAATTTAGGGGTGTCCTAGAAGACTGAAAAAATGCTGCTGTTAATTATGTTCAAGATACAAAGTCCCTCTAAAGACATAAGGCAAAATGTTTCCTTGGTGCTTATAGCAGGGGAAAATAATTGCCAACATGTGAAAGAATGTTCCAAAATAGGAAAATAATCTTTTTAGATGCTGTCTTGAATCCAAGCGGGGATAGAGGAATGATAGAGGGCAAAAGGGTACTGCGAGGGATGCTGGTGTTGGTCAGTGTGTGACATGGTTTCCTTCTAATGAGGAGTCCAAACACAGCCGTGATACAGTCAGCTGGGAGGCCTTGGTGAACAACAGGGCGTCTCTGCTCCTCACTGTATGCGCAGCCAAAAAGAGGGGCCCAAAGGGCTGCTGGGGGAAGAATGTCTCCAATTTCAGCACATTTTACCTTTATTTGTATTTTACTGATGGTGTGCAATTGGCAAATGTTACTCCTTTTGTGATGTAAAAAATTTTTTTTAAAAAAATTACATATTTATAATAGTAAATCACTTGTTTTTAATTCAATTCGTTAGTCATTTCCATTCTTCTGTTGTGATAGGTTTTTAATGAAAGCTCATGATTTGTCCAGACAAGTGTTGCTTTTCCAGAAGTGCAGACCTATAAAGTACAGAGTTACACAGAATATAACTTTAAGATCTCATATTTCCTTGAAAGATCTTAGTACAAAGAATGCATCAAATCTACTTTGCTAGCTCAAAGATGTTTAGCACCCCTGGATTTAAGGTTGGAGAAGGCATTTTGTTCCATGTGACTCTGATGCCTACAGTAGGAGAGCAGATTTGCAAAGTGACTACTGTTGCACATCATGCATGTTTCCACCCCAGGTGTCTTTCATACAAAAAGATACAAAAGAGGGAAGAAGAGTAACTTTTTAGTACATGAGCTCTGGGCAATGTTTCATTAAACTCACAATATTTCTTATTTGCATTTTAATTATTAATTATTATATTTTGGGGGCCTTTTTGTAGTTAAACTTGTTTGATTTGTTCTTTTGGCTCATTTTATTTTTTCATACCAAAGAAAGTGTCTGAAAGGCAGAATAGCCTTCAGTGACAAGTGAGATGCCTGAGGACAGGGTAACAGCTGTCAAGGTCCTCAGAAATGTTTGAGAATTAACCTTCTTTTCCGTTATTATGGAGGATAAGGCTTTTATATCGAAAAGATGTAGTGCTACTTTTATCCGCCCTGTCCAAAGGCTAGAGGCCTGTCCTTCCTTTTCCTGCAGATACCTGGATAAATTTGGAATATTTAGGGAAGTACTTAATCTGAGTTCATTAACAAATCAATCACTGCAGCAGAATGAACACTCACTTTCCATAGCTGATTAATGTCTCTTGCTGTTGGGGGCTCTAGGGCTAGTCTAGACACAAGTTATGATGGAGAGACTCATTGTAAAAAATAACTGAAGATACCTGATCCTTACTTTTCCCCTTAAGCAGCATATCTGAAGGTCACAACTTAGAATCTTTCTTGCAAGTTGACACCCCAACCTCAGTGTGTGGAGAGCTGTAATGATGCTTTTCAAGGGGCTCCTGCCCAGTCCTCTTGCAAGCTGCCCCAGGACAGTCATCAGCTGCCCCCTTTCATCCCTGACTGTTGAGGGTCATCTTCTTAGTTGAAGCTGGGGAAATTGCTGAGGGACTACTGAGTTTTCACTAGCTGCTCTAAGCAGACTGAGTGAATCTGATCAGCTGTGCTTTTGCTTGATATTTTTAAGGAGGGAATCATCTGTCCCAGCCTTTTCAATGCTGCTTATCTGTCTGAACTCTGTTTAGAAGAAGTGGAATGGGAAGGAGGAGAATTGTGGGTGTTTCTGATGTAAGGCCAGAAGTAGTGTTGCCTTGTACATTTCTAAAAATAAAAATCTGGGAATACTTTAGTGTGTTTGGTAAACTGTATTACATTGGAGACCTTATGGTAGGGATGTGGGTTTTTTACTAAGAGAAAGTTATGAGGTGAAAAGTTGCAGATGACTCTTAGTCCTTATGTTAAACTCTGTTTTCAGCTTTAGTAATACTTAGCATAAGTTTCTCTTTATAATTCATTAAAGAAGGAAGCCAAATGTCAGCTACACAGCTCCACTTGGAGAATTTTGAATATGATTTTTCTCTTTTTTTGCAAAGAGTGCCAATTTTGTTGCAGTAAAATGAACTTAGCTTCAATACCCATCTGACCACAAATGACTTATCGAACTCCCTGATTCTGGACCTCTTCCACCTCCCAGTGCTGCTCACAGTAGCGCAGGGCTGCAAGCAGTGCTTCTTAAAGACTTGTCTTCCATCCAAAGAGGACTGAAGGACAATAGTGCTCTGAACTTGCTTATTTCTTCCAAATTGTTTCCTTTATAAAGAAGAGTAATGTAAAACTGTCACTTTGGACAATTTGTGCTTTAGGATATCCTAGAACAGGTTGACTGAATAGGTTTTTGGATGATTTAGTCACCTAGTGAAAGTCATGGAAGGGAGAGCTTGGGTTAAAGATCTTGCATGAAATTCAAATAGGCTGGGAGGGACCTCACAAGGCCACCTAGTCCAACTCCTGAGCAGAGGTAGGCTAGATTGCTCAGGAGCTTGTTCAGTAAAACCCTGCTTATCTCTGAAGCTGAAAATTCCCCAGGTTCTGTGGACAAACTGTTCTGAGGCTCAACTACCCTCCCTGTGAAGCCTTTTTTCTCCTCTCCCTTAATGCCAGTCAGAATTTCCCTTGCCGCAACTTGCAACTGCTGCTTCATTTCCTTTTGCTCTGTAGCCTCTTAACCTTCTCTCTTCCCCTGTACTGGAGGACTGAAACTGGACACAGTATTCCAGGAATCGCCCTCGTGAGTATCAGACACAGGGGAGTAATCACCTGCCTAGAACTGCTGACTACACTCTTGTTCCTGTGATAGAGATGTGCTAATTTCACTTGGTTGTGGGCCTGTTGCTTTTGTTATAGTTTCTGATATCATTCATGTTTATTTCTCTTACAAGACGTGGATTGGGAATCGAAGACGGAAATATCGTTTAATGGGGATTGAGGTCCCACCCCCTAGAGGAGGTCCTGCTGATTTCTCTGATCAGTCTGAATTTGTTTCTAAATCAGCACTTAATCCAGGAGAGGAAACTGCTACTGAAGTGGGGGATGATAATGATAGGAATGATGAAGTATCAATCTGCTTATCTGAAGGAAGCTCACAAGGTATTTGAAAATGCAGTTACTACTGTGCCTATATTTTTACTTTTATGCAGTGTGCATGCTTTGCATTCTCTGTTGTACACATTCACCAATGTCTGGAAGTGTGTCTGGCAATTGCAAGTTACTTAGCCATGCTGAAGGTACAGTTTGGTCTCTTTCTTCTACCATCACTCTGTTTAAAATATGTTGGTTTCTTATCAGAAAGCTTGCAGAAACTTTGCATTATAAGAGCTCAGTTTCTGCTAGATTCACCAGAAGATGATTGACAAGTCCACAATTTGTTGGTACAACTGACAGATGGACAGAAAATACAAATGTATAAACCTCATTTCCCTAGGAAGCCAGTTTTAAAACATGCTCACAGTTAGCCTGCCAGTTGTACTTGGCTTGAATATATATATATATAAAATTTAGTCATAGCAATTTTTTTGTCTAAATAAACACTAATGTGACAGAAGCGCTTGCTTTGGGCTGACCAGAGCTGTGTAGTTGCAGTTTTCCTGATACTAAGCTCACACTGATCAGACACATTCAGTAGATGTTGGCTGACCCCTGTTGTGACACAGGAACAGCTTCACAGTGTCGGAACCCAGCAGAAGTTCCTTCCATTGAGCTGGTAGAGGTGTGTGCGTGCTCTTTGACAAGGAAACACAAATCAGTATAGAAAAGGTTGAAGTCAGTAGCAGAGGAGCGCTCGGAAAGCCTCAGGACGGCACCCCAGGGTGCCTCGGTGCTCCCAAAGCAGCTCGTGATCTCGAGGGTCTCAAGCCTAATTCCCTTGTACTGCCCCTCGGAGCTGCATGGCCAAATTAAACCAGTCTCTTCCTCCTTCCCTCCCTTGCCCACTCTCTCCTCTCTTGTGCTCTCCCTTTTCATTAATGCTCTGGGCCTAAGGCAGCTGAACTGCCACTCTGCACATTTCACCAGCTTCACAAGCTCAACTAATTGCTCCCAGTGCTTCTGATTAGAAGAGATCAATAAAGTCTCTGCTCTCTAAACCAAAAGAAAGTCTGACCTAGTGCATGCTATTTCCACTTAGCATGCCAGGCTTGATCTTGTCATTTTGTTTGAACAACTTAAAGAAGAACTAGAAAAGTGGAGAATTGCTGGGAATGAATTGTGATAGCTTTGTCAGATTCTAATGGGAAGGGAAAAAGATGATAAAGAAATGGGTCAAATGATTGAAAGCCAAGTGAGATGCAGAATCTGAGAGTCTCTGATTTGCCTGAGGTGTGAGAGGAACTGATTTAATAAGACCTATCTAAAAGAAAATGGTACTAGGGGAAGACTCTGAATTCTCTGCAGCTTAAAGTGAAGTATAACGCCACATTTATTGAGCTAGACCTCCTTAAAACAGGATTGAACTGTACAAGATTATAATCAAAGCCTAGGCAAGTACAAAAAGATTATTAGTTTTTCATAGAGTCTGAGAAACAGTCTTTCATTCTTTAGTTCAACACGAGAACAGTTTCTTTTACCTTCCACAGTCCAGTGTGGTAGGTTTTATTGCTGTGGATCAGTTGATTTTTTTGAACTTCCTGGAAAGCACTTCCACCAATAATCATGTTTGCTATTCAGTCATGGCAATCTTTGAGAACTAAAATCATTGTTCTTATTAAATAAGAGAAAAAAAAAAAAAAAAAAAAGAAAAAGAAAACCACCAAACTCTCAAAGACAGAAGCAAATATTCTTAGTCTGGCTTTTTAAAAGTAGTATATGAATTTCAAAAGCTGTAGTCCGATGCAAAGGTGAGCATTAAGTTTCTCTCGTAATATTAGTTTGCCTTTTTGAGTTCCATTAATTGAATCCATGGCCTGTGTTAATATAGTCTGCCAGTTTATATTAGCTGAGGACAAGCATTTAAAGAGTTTGAAGTGCTATAGGGAGTTGGACTCAGTAGTCCAGTGAACAGAATGGTCACAGTCAAGGTTACAGAGCGATCGGCAGCTTAGGTGCTGTTTTGGTGTCACTTGAGTGTGCTGCTGAGATGACTTTATTTCCTCCCAGTGGAATGAAGTGGTCTTGTACTGCTGCCTGCTATTGCAGTCCTCCTCTTTGGGCCCATTTGCTTTTGATACTAGCAAAAATTTTGTTAGGAAGTTGTAGCCTGTGCAGGTTAAATTTATTTGAAGCCCCTTTGAATAAAGCTTGTTCAATTAGAGGCATTTAATAGACAGGGAAGTTACTTAAAATGGTTATATATGGTTATAGCTATTGCCTATTCACTACACCTCCTTTCCTCTTCTGGATTGGCAGCTTGACTGCTTGTCCCTTCTTATGCAAACTCTGCCCTGTGCACAATACAGCAGAAAGTGGAGGGGTTCCAATTAATAGCCTAGCTGTTATGAACACCACTGAAATTTTTAATCATGACTGTCTTACCCTTGTGTTTTGGTTTATTTCTTATTTTACTATTTCTCTCGATAATAAATCAAGTAGGTCGAGATGTAGAGAATTAAAGCAATTTTCAGAAATGTGCTTAGTCGCAGGAATCAATACACATACCTTTCTATTTTTCCCTGTTGCCTGTAATTGAGGGATAATGGAGTCATTCAGCAATTATGGCTGAGATTTGGGAATAAGATCTGCTGTGTTTTCAAGTGTGTGCCTTGCTGATACATGTAGGGGAGATGATCAGATTCGCTATAGGAGGAAACCGTTTTTTTCCATATGAGAATAAAATAATTGTCTATTTGATCCTTTTTTTTTTTTTTTATTCAAAAGCAGTCAGTGCCTACAAGGAGGAGGTGAGATTCTAGTATGTAGCCTGTAATTATTGGGCTAAGCTGGATTTTTCATGCAATAACTTCCTGAAAAATCCTTCTTTTCTATTAAATGAGGCAAAATACTTGAAAGTAAGGCAATAGAGGTTTTGAATGCAAGCATGCTCAATTAGAGAAGTTCTAGGTAGGTCTGGTGTGAAACTCTTCATTACCTCTGAATCTTGCAACCTGAACTTAAAATAGGAAAGTCTTAGTGCAGGCTGCAGAAGAGCAGCTGGTAGACTTGTTTTTCTGTCCTTCCGAGTTACCCTTGTCCCAAGTTTGGCCTGAAATGCTGGCGGTGTGATGTCTTGTTTGTTAAATGCTTTTTTTTATGAATAGACACTGATACAACTTTGCTTTTGTGTATAGCAGATGTGACATATTTAGTGGAAAAGACTAATAATGTTCCTCGAGCATGAAATTTGAATGAAATCTGAAAAACTAATTTATTTCTGCAGAAGAGACAAGTGATACTCTTCAAAATGAAGAAATGGGTCACAAAGAAGATGACCAGAATCCTGTATCTACTGATAATGTGGTGCGTATAGTTTTGCTGCCCTAGTTACACGGATGTTATTGTCCAACACTAGTTGGACATCCAGTGTTTTTCACTAGATGAAAGCTTCAGCTGAGTGTGCTGAGTTCTTCCTTCTTGCTTAAGTGCCACAAGAAACTTCTTGTGGTGGAACTGTGCACATGCAATGCAAATTGAATCATCCAGATTCTTCTGTATTACAGCAGCCCAATGTTATTGTTCTGGAGTGCTTGGGCAGTATGTACTTACGCTGTAAGTACATGTTGTAATAAAAGAGTAAGAATAAACAATAAAATAGAAATTAAAAAATTATTTTCAGTTACTTTCAGAAAGTTGAGTGTCTAGGGTTTCTTCTCTATAGCTAATCTTGGATCTGTGGGCTCAAACGTCCAGGGCATGGTGTATAGTCTTCATTCCCATCCTATGACAGGGTATTATTTAGATGTTTCTTATATGCTCACCAGCATTCACTTTGACTCAAAAAACAGCTCTTGCTGGTTTTAATTGACTGTGATAAGAACATAAGGAAGGGAAGGCAGAGGAAGGAGTCATGGCAAATAATGTAATATGTCCCCTTTGTTTAGCCTGTCTTCTCTCAAATTAGAAGACAAGAGAGGAGGAAGAGGAGAGAAGACCCCAAGTGGTAGGGTAACTTTTATCTTAAAAAGTTATCTGGAGAATGAACAGGCGATGGTTCCAGTTCCCAATTAGACTCTTCTAATTCAGTTAGAGCTTAAACTTAGTTGCTCAGAACACATCCAGAACATTTGTTTTTATATAAATTGGCTATAATTTGAAATGTGAAAGTGAACAGGAGGTCTCCTTCTCTTTTTATATAAGAGAATGTCACCGTTTGGGGTAGACTGAAATTCCATGATTGTATTTCTTCCGTTTAGCCTGAAAAGAATGTCTGCCATTTCCCGGTCTCTTTAACCTGCTGGCCTGCTATGACATGGGAAGTAATTAATTTTGAGTTTCAGGATAATGTGTTTTCCATGGAGATGTAGAATGAAATGTGAAAAAGTCTGCGAAGATGATGCCCAACAACAGATTGATTCCTCAGTTTACCTGAATGCTCAACGTTATATAATTTGAAACAGGAAGAGGAAAAGGAAAAAAGTGGTTTTTCCATGCCACATTCTGAAAATACTGTAACAAAATGAAGATAAAGTATGCTGTTAAAATTGAACTAAGATACATTGGGCTTGTGTTACAGATACAGTTTGCTATTTGAAATTCTAATCTGTTTATCCTCTGCTATCTTAAAATATAGAAGGAAGATGGAGTTGAATATTTGGCGTTTACTTAGAGACTCTTTTCCTCAAGCTGAGTCTAAAATCAAAAATTTATTTAAATCACAGTGCTAGCATATGATAACAGCAGATCTGTGTGACATGAAGCCTTTGAAATGTTAGCGCTTCAGCTGTGTTGTCAGACACTGAAGCAGAGAAAGTGCAGTTTATACTCTCTGCTTTCAACACACGCTCATTAGCTGAGTGGGTACTGCCACTGAGAGGCTGCTTATATGTCTCTAAGGACCCTTCCTCGGAGGCTAGGGGGATTTCTGATGGCTGCTCGGCAGGCAGGCAGAAGGACACATCCATGTTGCAGAGAAGCAACCTCCTATTACCTGACGCCTCAGGAAATAACCATTAAAGTGCAATTCTGCCACTGTGGGCCCTGCCTAAATTTTATTAAGCAGTGTATTAAATAATACAATAAAATTGCTTTAACTCATTATACACAGTAGTCTAAATCTTTACAAGTGTTAGATTAGTGATAGGTACTATAAACCTCCCTTGTTAGACTACCATTGGTTCTTTCTGAAAAATACAGGCAAATTTATAACTTAATCCGTCTTAGTTCTTGGTAAAAATTCCAGTATCTTATCGCTTTCTAATTCAAATTAATTTCATCAGTTTGCAATCTAATTTAGATATGAATCAAACTTCCCTCTTAGGTGCTCTAAAGATGTGTAATTTCTTTTTTTAATCAAAGTGTATGTTAACATAAAGTATATGTTCACATATTTCTCTCCCTTACCAAGTTTTTTTGTTAGGGGGAAAAAAAATACATAGAAGTGCTAAGTAATCTAAAAGGGAATGTTTTAAAAGTTGAGATATGATTATAATATATTTCCAGATTTAAACTGTGTTTAGGTTGCCCTTTAACATCGCATTTTAGCAACCCTGGAAACCTAGTAATGCTGCTGAGAATTTTTGTGAATTAAGTGAAAATATACATATATGCATATACACACACAACACAATACACACATACACACTTTTGAACTGTCCATCATATCAGTGTCTTCTACTCTTTAGGGCATTTGACTTACACTGTGGCCAAAGTAAACCAAAGGAGAGACTTTTTTTTTTGGCAAAGTAGAGGTCAATTAGGACTTGCCAATCATTTGTCATATTTTTTATTATTATTATTTTCCTGTCTAATTCCAGGAGAAAAAACCCCTTCATTTCTTGTCCTAAATGCAGGCTTTTGCAGGCTGTTATGAGCTACGGTGTGCAATTTAATTGCCAGAAACTTGGTGCTATGTAGCCCTTCCTCTGCAAACAGCCCGAGTCACCGCAGCAGCAACTCTCCCAGGTTGTATCTCACTGGAGCTCCTGTGGCCGAAGAGCATTATTGCCATCTAATGGGGGCTCCAGAATTCAAAAGTGCTCAAAAGCAGTCAAAAAAAAAAAAAAGAAGTGTTACCTTCTTCCCTGCAAGTTACCTTGAGATAAGTGTTGTCGTTTGTAGAACTAATCTATATATAGTTGAATATTTGCAATGAATCATCCACTTCTGTTTCAGAAAATAGAAATTATAGATGATGAAGAAAGTGATATGATAAGCAATTCTGAAGTGGATCAAATGAGTTCTCTCTTGGATTACAAGGTAAGCAATTTAGGCCATGAAAGAGTAAGCAAGATAACACTTCACAAAAAAAAATTGAACGCGGAAAAAAATCTGCAAAGATGTGAGCACAGCGGTGTGGGAGCCTGGAGCTCTTCTGCTCTCACCAGGTAGTCACGGTACAGCACATTTCTCCTTCTCTCACATGCCCAGCAAGCAGTTGCATCCCATCTGCAGCCAGTTGATCCGTGTTGCAACACAGAGGGAGGCAGGAAAAGTCCCATTTCTACAGAGCAGCTCTGTTACTGCAAGCGTAGCCATCTGCAGCTCCCACCAAGTGTCCCGAACCAAGGCAGTTTATTTGGTGTCTAAGATGAAAACTTCCCCTCTGTGCCATAATTGTTCTCTGGAGTGTTATGGAATGCTTTTAAAATCCAGTGTGATGCTGCCAGCTCTGGGAAGAAATAACAACAGCTGGAGTCCTCTAACAAAATAAGGGGAACTGGGAAAGTAGTAGCTCTGATATTAGAGTGCATATGTAAACGTAAGCCCTGTAGCCTGCAGGGCGGGTTGTAAGCCGTGGCGGGGGGAGAGAAGAAAAGCAGCAAGATTCCCGACCACCGCTGCCGTCGCCTCGTGGTCTCGGAGCTGCCACGGTCTGCATTGCAATTGGAGCACTGAGGTTTTAATGTATATGGCTGACTTTGTTTACAGAGCAGGCATATCTACTAAAGATAACTAGTTACCAAAATAATAAATAGATTATCCTTTTTTCCAGAACAAAAATGAATCCCTCAAGCAGTATTTTCCTGGTAACGACAGTGCAGGATGAATATGGATAAAAGAATGACCTTTTCTTAATGTCACCTGTCACCAAACTGAAAGACTTGTTGTGACAGCATGCCCTACAGAACCTTGTTTGCTGTTTTGTTGTTTGACATAAGCAATTGGTTTTTTGTGGCTGTGCATTTTCTGCATAAGTCTGTATTCCATCTTCTACTGGAAGAAATCCCTGGCACCATACCTGAAACAGTATGGTGACTTTTTTAAAGGAATGTCTTTATTTAAAGACATTAAAGCTTATAGGCTTGTTAAAAAATCTTTTGCCTCACTACACAGTGCCATCTTTTTCGTGGCAACTAAATCTGAATTTCAACCAGTCTTGCAAATACAAACGTCAGTGTCAGAGCACACTCCCATAAAACTATTTTTTAAATCATTTTTAAAATTAAATGCCACTTGGTAAGTTTGCTTTTGAAATTTGCTTCTGCAGTTATTTCCACTACAAGCCTAATTAAACATATGGTTATGTAGTCAAGCCAAACTTACAGAGACTTTTTTTTTTAATTTAAATTTTCATACAATATGGGTAGGGTAAATAATGATAAAATATCTGATCGTCCAGCAGAATATTATGTAGCATTTCCTAGGACAAGAAACCAGAGATTCTGTTTTGCAGTCTTTTTGTATAGATTGAGGTTCTAGATTTCTATAATGCAGTTTTGCAGGTCCTCGTGCAAACATCCACAGGAGATGTTTACCCTTTCCCTTTGTTTCCCTGTTCATCCTTCTGGTTTTGTTTTCTGTGATAGGGTTTCAGGTGCACATGGAGATTACACTGGGTATTACAGGTGAGATCTGATGCAAGAGCATGGAGGATGTGGGCCCACAATTTGCCACAGGATAAGCTAGGTCACAAACTCCAGCTTAGAGTTTGCCCTATGTTGTCTGTTTTTAATTAAGCTGTCTTGCATTTACCAGGGCATATTGGAGGCAAGCAAATAGACCACTTAATTATGAAATAGCTGTGAGCCTAAATACTTTCTACAATGATTTCTTTGTGTATCCCTCACTATTTATACGTATGTTTTCATTACCTTATGGAGAATGTGCATTCACTGCCATTACATTGATACTTTTTGCAAAAATTATGGTGGTTTTGATCTGGAGAAGCAAACTGTGTGTTTAGCTTACTTGATCTCTACAAAGGTGAATAACAAGAGGAACATTTGCTATAGAAATCTTGTACATCACTCAGCTGATAAGTTTGAAGAGGAGGACACGCTTGGCGTAATCTGAAGTACATTATCCGAATTTTTAATCAAAAAGTTTCTTATCTCCATACCAAGGAAATCCTTTGCAAATACAGCGATTTTTTTCAGTATCTGTAGAAAGGTTGAAAATGTGTCTTTTTGTCCACAGGATGCACAATTTTCATATTTCTTTCATGATATAATTGGAAATCTTACACAAAGAAACTTTTTCTCTTTTGAAATGTTAATGTTTCTTCTGTTGCTGAAGCTAGGGAAAGCCAGAAGATCCAGTAACTTCCTTCTTTCCCCTCAGCTGTTTATCAGTCCTGCTTTGGTATAAAGTTATGGGGAATTAGAAGTGGAAATGGGGGAAGAAGTGGCTCTTTCGCATGTTGTTTAATATCAGTCATAAGCTGAAGACTTTGGGGTCGTAGCTGAGATGCTGCAGAGGCCTTTGGCCTTGGCCTGGCTCTTGCAGAATTCCTACCACTGGGAGCCGGGGTCACAGAGGCAGGTGAGGCAGGTGGACATCAGTCTGGCATAGGAAAGATTGCTTCTTTTAGTGGTAGTGTCGAGAGAGTGTGTTCGTAGGCTTCTATTACGTGCATCAAATTCTCAAGAAAAATAGTGCTCGTGTTCCATACTCGGAGTGTTGTTAAATAAGACCCCCACAAAAAAGTGGTGTCCTATGAGAGCAATCAGACCTCTTGAGTCACCTGGGTTTGTGTCTGCCAGCATGCAGCAGACACAGAAGTGGGGCAGGCAAAAACTAGCATCTCAGTGGCATAAATTACGAATCAGAGTTTACTCTGTTGTTTCCATTAGGCATTGATTGCTAAAAACCAGAGCAGTAAATATGTTATCAATGCTTCATCCCTTTTTTTGTCACCGAATGTGGGAGGGACATCTCAGATGTCCTCCTTCCAGGGTTCTCACGTGACCTCATCATTTTCCGCCACAAGTATATCCCTGTTTATAAATGTAGTCCCGTTCTTTCTGTACCCTCCGGGGCCGTGGGCAGGGTGGCGAGCTGCCTCTTCAGAATCCCCCTCGAACTCGGTTGCGGAGAGGCTGGTGCGTTTTAGTTTGCTGGTCTGCAGGAGTGCTGAAGTTCTTCCCTGGTCGTAGTGTGAAGCCTCGCACTGAAATAAATTAATTTAATTGCTGTCTCTCCTTATATGCCTGCCATTCAAGATTGCTCGCTTTTTCTGGGAAGGACTAGCTTTTGTTTATCTTAAAATGGATTTGGATGTCATCTTTATATAATAAAAAGCGGTGCTTTCGATGTTCGTGTGAACACTGGTGCAAGTCATTAGTGCTTTAATGGTGTGCAGTAATTCTGAAATGCCTCGTCTGCCTGGGGCATGGTTTGCTCTTACGTATGGCTTGTGCAGGATAATAAAAAATGAACTGTCATATGCATTTTTTTAGGCACTGTAGATATAGTGGGATGTTATGGCAGTCCTTCAAAAAACTCGTGTCTAAAATACATACGCATTGTTCTACAATTCTAGGATTTGGAGGTTTGTTTATTTGCCACAGATCATAATAAATTTATTACTCCTTTTAAGTAAAATATTCCATTTTAATGTAAGTATATTTAAATGTTATTAAAATGATTCGATACTATTTATTATTTCTAGAACATTATGTAATTTTTTCTCCCCAGAATGAAGAAGTCAGATTCATTGAAAATGAGCTGGAGAATCACAAGCAGAAATATTTCGAACTACAGACATTTACTCGCAGTTTGATACTTGCTATTAAATCAGATGATAAAGAACAGCAGCAGGTAAGTCTTGAAGTGAGCTTTAATAGTGTCAAAGTATTCGACATTTTCTTGTTTTTCTTCCATAGTGCCCAGAGACTGAAATGATGGTTATGGCAGCATTGCGCTGAACATCTTAGGGACACAAGAAAAGTTATACTTTGAACAAAAGATTTTTTATCCTAAAAACCCACATAGAAAAGCATTGCGTTCAGAAGGCGGGGACTAATGCAGCAGTTTGCG
Organism: Eudromia elegans; assembly: GCA_003342815.1. Classification (NCBI taxonomy): domain Eukaryota; kingdom Metazoa; phylum Chordata; class Aves; order Tinamiformes; family Tinamidae; genus Eudromia; species Eudromia elegans. Next base: position 1,348,802 of record PTEX01000024.1, on the reverse strand, counting down.
CCGAAGGAGTTTGACTTGTCTGTTGTAAGGTTTGGGAATAAAAGCCAGGTTTCTTCAGTTCTAGTACACTGCCTTTAGTGCATAGCTGCCCTTTCAATAGCTGTAAGTTGTTCACGTTTGGTTTAATACTTGGTTGGATTATGTGCTGTATGACTAATGTTTTCTGTTTTATTTGGAAAGGGGTTTTTGTTGCTCTCTCGCCCTCCTTTTCCTTTTTACAATCTGCAGTTTGCCACATGTAAAAATGAGAATTATAGCATGCAATAAAGAAACTTAAAAAGTTTTTATGTACTATCTAAATTTGACTTAAACTTGCTTTTTCATAAAACCATATAAACGGAATATAAAAAAAGGAAAATTTGAGATAAAAAATGTAGAGATTATAACTAATCTTATTTGTAGTGTGTTTATAGATATATTAAAGCTTTTGCATGATAAAAATCCTTGAGTAAAGTAAATGAACATAGAGCACTTACTCTGCCTAGTTTGTGGGGAAAATTATGTTGAACTATTTCCAGAGTAACTTAAGTAATTCTAGAAGTTGCTCTAAGACACTTCATATAGGACAGAATGTTTATTCTTATCAGTATCCATCAATACTGAGTTCTTTTTATTAGCATGGACTAAAAAGCTTAAAATTCACTATACGAAGACATTTGAACGTTGACATAAAACATATAGTTAATTATTGTATTTTAATCCTTCTAATTATAGGCACTGCTGTCAGACTTACCTCCTGAGTTAGAAGAAATGGATTTCAATCACGCATCTCCCGAGCCTGATGATACCTCATTCAGTTTGTCGTCTTTATCTGAGAAAAATGCCTCAGACAGTTTGTGATTTTTAGTTTTATGGGTTTTTTATTGACAAGAAACGTAGGTTTGAGAACAGCTTTTAGTTATCCAACGATCTACAATCCAAACAAATGAAAACCACGGTGATGTAGACCTTGCTGAAGGATGAGCATAGTAGATAATGGCTGCAGTTTGCAATGACAAAAAAAGGTTTGTTGTTTTTGGTAAATGAAAGAACTGTGTGGGGCAAGGTTTTTTTTTGTTTTTGTTTTCTTCATTTTCAGTAGGATGACTTGTTTTTCCAGAATAACTCTTGCTCTGTGGCAAAGGCTTTTTGAGCAGGGATCCTAAAATGGAAAACACATGTCCTGTTCTACACCCAGATAATGTTTTGAGTGGCTTGCTATATATAACTCACTAGTCCAGTTTATTGTAGATTCCTCCTCCCCAATTCTTACTCAGGTAGGTTATCTAAAAATTGGGAATCCACATAGAAAAAAAATGGACTTTTTATGAATTGTCCTTGAACCTCTTTGGAAATTTGAAATTAAACTAAAGTGCTTTTCATTATGTAACTGCAAATTATTGAAGCTTCTGTTTTCTGACCAAAATAACCGAAAACAAACTTTGAAAGGCTAACCAAATAATTTGAATTATCAATAAATTGTTAATATACAAAGGCAGTCATTAAGTTCTGTAACAAATTAAATTCACACCGTAAACTCGATAGCTACGGAACATGACTTTCTGATACTCTCATCATAGCAATGGGATTACATATGTTTACATTATTATTTAAAGTTTTATGAATGTAGTTGCAGATTTTGTTTGGCAGAGTCTAAATACTAAAGTTCTGTTCACTAAGTTTTAAGTATCAGTTACCTTTTCCGTGAAGTTCTCTCTAGGTTTAGACAACGTCATGAAGCCCAGCTGTCATCATGTCCCAAAATGCTTTTGAGTGTTTCTTCCTGAGCTTTGCAAAACCATCTCCATGAGACCTGCTTGGGAAGCAGCCTGTCTGACAGTTTTTTTCAGCCCAAACCATAGTACAATTGTCACCTGTGGGCTATGGACTTAATTGCGAGCAGTGGCTGAAATGAATTTCTACATCTGAATAAATAGATGTGAAGACACTTTCAGATAAGTTTAGCAGGACATGTAGGTGCATGCCCGTATTATAAATGCTTTATAACTTCTACTCTGAATATTCTTCTGCAAGGTTTTTTGAAACAGATGCTCTTGGATCTTGTATTAAGCTGGATCTTTCGTTTTTATACCAAGTCATAATTCACTCCGGTGAATTTTCATTCATATAGTACAGTGAGTAGTTTCATTAATTTTAGTGGGACTACTCAGAGTCTGATTCTGCCTGAACAAAAGCATCCTAATTAAAAATAAGACAAGCCCAAGATGTAGCTGACAAAATTCAGTGTATGAAAGGAAAGGAAAACAGCAACTACAACAACAAAAATACGTCAGTAGTGGTCTGATGATCACAAATAATTTTATTTCACTCATTTTGTTCTATTCCTCCTCAGTTGCTTAGCTGTTTTTTTTTCTCGTCATCACTTAAAGTGAGCTTTTTTCCTTTCAGTTTTTTTCCCACTTCTGTGTTGTCCCCTCTTTTTCTGTGTTGTCCTTGGGCTTGGGAAGCTTTTAACAATATTGTTACGTGCCAGCTGCAAAAAGAGATCGTAGTAATTTTGAAAGCTGTGTTTAAACGGGAAAATCTTTTCAAAATTCTGATTACAGCACAGTTCAGTTAATTCATAGTCCACAAAAAGTCTTCCCATGCATTCAAACAAAATAACCCTATAGATAGTAAACTGTTGGGGCTGTGTGGCAACAGCTGGCCATTAAAACTCCAAATAGAGTCTGCGGAGACAGAAAACGTAGTAGTTGCACAGTGTAAGTTCCTCATCCCTCAGTTCCTGAGCTGGAATGTCACGTTTTGGCTGGCAGACATCCTTGTATCCCTGTTCAGAGGGGAGAGCAGTGTTTCACATTCCTGTTGAAGTGACTACCCATCTAAAATTACTGAAGAATTGGGAGCAAAGATCATGGTACCATCCCTCAAATGTAAGCTGGAGCTCAACTGCAGTTCTGTGCAATTTCAGAATTAATTGTTTATAAAGGGTTTTCTATGCTGGCTTGACAAGGCTTTCTATCTGTGCTCTCTCAAGATGGGAAATCTTTGTTACTGACAGCAAAACCTCTTGTTTTCTATGAACTTTGCTGAAATTTTTAAAAAAAGTAGTACTGTGATGTGCCACTGACTGGATCCTGTTTTCATGCTGCTTCCTGTTATATTTCTGTGACAAAAGGCAGGATACTCTTATTGAGATTCCTTGTCTTTTTACTAGAGAATTGTCACTGATAATAATCCTTTGTTGTTGTTGTTCTGTCTTGCTTTTATTTCATATATCAAACAAAGTGAACGGATTCATCTTGAAGGAACCCGCATGAGTCGTAAGCAGTTCTGTAAGGGTTCCTTTGCTCAAGAGGGTTGGACTCCTGTGAAGTGCAGCCTGAGCCTCTTGTTCTTTGCTCCCTTCCTAATGACAAGGCAAAGCCTACAGTGAAGTAGTCATGTTTGAATACCCTAGAATATTTGTCAATGTTAAGCAATATTCAGGAAGAAAGAGTATAAATACACTCCTGTATAACAAAAAGCTATATCAGATAATAATATACAATTTTTATATGATTTTTTTGTTAATTGTGGAATATATTTCCTGTCACAGGTAACCCCCCCATACAAAATCTCGATGATTCATTACCCTTGCTGGCTATTTAAAATGTTGTAGCGACCGTAGATTTGCAAGCCAGTGTCTGAAAAGCAGCACACTTGCCTATAGATCCTGTATCATAACAGCATTTAACAGACCTCAAGTTGTGAAATACATATCTGAATACTGCATTTCACACTAGCACCACGTACATGGCTTTATAATTTAAGGCTTTCAGGGCGTTGTTTGTTTCCCTGATAGATACCGGTGCTGGTCAGGCCTGCAGGTTGCATCCTCATCCCCGTATGGGTCGGTGGTTCAGCTGGACCTTAGGGCAGTGCGAGAGCCCTGGGCCTTGTTGCCCCCCGGGTTTCCTTTGAGCTTTGCCACAACGACTGCATTGACACTCTCCAGCTTGCCAGGGGAAATTCCCAAAGTCCCCTGGGTCATTGTCGTGGTGGTGGCCGCCCTGGTGTTTGACGTACTTAGGGTTCTGTTCTGTTCATTCTGTTCTGTTCTGTTCGTTCCTGATGCATCTGCCGAAGCACGAGTGTTGGAGTCGGGCTTCCTGCAGAAACGGAGGTGAGGGCAGGTAGTCCAGGGGAGCCCGTCAGACCCGCAGCGGGCTGCGCCCTGCCCTGTGGGAGCGGCGACCCGCTGGTGCTCCTGGCCCTGCTGGTGCCTGAGGACGCTGCTTCCTCAGGCCTCTCTTCGTTTCCCTGCAGGTGACACTTGTGTCAAGCCTGCAGGTCTAACAGCAGTAATGGTGAATACCCTAAGAGGCAAATTTGGGGCAGATTTGGTTTTTAGAAGTCTGTGAAGAACAGATGTGCTCCACAAGTGTCTCTCTCTCTTCTTTTTCCTTTGAGTTCTTGGCTCTCAGAGCCACACTGCACTCACTTTAATCTTTCTAAGCATGTGTTTTTCACTAAGGCAACAAAAAAACCTCAAAGTGACAAGCAGATCACGGGCTTTGCAGTCCTCTGAGTCAAAAGGAAAAAAAAAAAAAAGGAATATATTATCTTGTATTTTTGTCTTGTTGATTTGGGAAGCAGCTCATCAAGTCTATTCACCAAGTGGCGAGACAGTGAGATCTGCTGCTGTGGTTATACAGCTGGAGTGAATGACAGAACAAATCAACAGCGTCGTGGACATTTTTGCTGTGGAAATCACTGCGTCAGTTTAATCAGCTCTCTCGTTTTAGATTCTGTATTGCACTACCATATTAATAATAGTAAAAAGAAAGAATGGGACAGCACTAACTTTTCTATAGGTGTTAGTCGTAGCTGACGCTTGGTCTCAGGATACTGATAAAGTATGGAAACAAAATAATATGTGAAAATTGCATACTACCCAGAATACCTGAAACATGCAGAGTTAATACCTTGCAATGTTACAACCAAAAGTTTAATTTACTACCTCCAGTCCTACTGCCCAGATCCTGCAGGTGACAGAGATCCTGCCCTGAGATACGGGGCAGCTTTACGGATAGGGGACTGGCAGCTCTCCGGTACTCAACTCCTGTTGCACGACCGTGCCTTGTCTGCCAGGATCTCAGTTACTGAGTTGGTAGGTTGTGGAATGCCTGACCCAAAGGGACAACGGTCTGTGCGAAAGCTCTAGCTAGTTGTTAGCGGGGGAGAAGCTGCTTTACAGTGTTTGGCCTGTCTACTCAATTCGGATTTCAGGACCTTGGTCAAATGTTAAATCTTAAGTTATGAAGGAGGGTGGAGGGGAAATAAAAAGACAGTGTAAAATTGGTTCATTCCAAGCAGAAGAGGGTTTTATCCTCACTAGGAGGACCTTTCTCTGTAAGGCAGCAGCTGGCTCGCTGCTCCGAAGGCAGCAGACACAAAAGGAGAAGACCCTTTGGCATGCGGCGGTGGCGGTTGTGCTTAAACACGTGATTGTCATCCTCAGGACAGAAATCCTTGAGGATATTCCCAGAAAAAGAGAAAATAAGGTTTCAGGTCATTGCTTGACTATAATGAGCATTATACTGTATTGCTGAACTAAGTAAATGATTCTATTCAAATTCTGTATTGAACTTTACACACACTACCTCTGAAACGTAACATCACCTTTAAAACCACACAAAAATGTGAACTTCAGAATTTTTTAACTTTTTATAGGCAATAAATTATTTCCAATACGCATTCTTCAATTTTGTGCTTATTTTTTAGTTAAAATTGTGATAAATCAGTGGGTTCTTTTTTTTATTTATTTTAGTACTGTTTTATGTATTTGTCCCAGAAACACAAGCTGTTGACAAAGAAATAATAAAGATGTGATCCTGGGGAGAAAAGGATAGCATATGTTACAGATGGTCAATATTACTACTAGGCTCAGTGATTAATTGGCAGGAAATGAGCTAGCTGTGCTGGTTTGGTGCCACGGTTGCCGTAATGGATATCAGAAATGTTCTGGTTCTGCAGGATTGTCGTAACATTTCTCAGTATAATAAATGAACTTCTATGAGAGAGAGCAATCAAATAACGTGTCTCAGGAAGGTAACACAAAGGGATGGGATTTCACATTTTCCAAGAGTTGCTGCTTTGTGTAAATTTGCCCCTACATATTTGTTTCAGCTTTTGTTTCGCCTTTTGTTTTTGCAAAATATGTCGGAGGGGCTTTAAAGGAACGACCTCGACTTGCTTATAAGCTCGCCTTAAACCGAGTCAAACTGCGGTTTGAAGGAGAGCGCGGACCAGGTTTGTACCAAAGGTCCCGGCGGAGGAGGAGGAGGTTTCGGTGCCTTCCTCACGGGCGCTGGCGCTGTGAAGCGCGGGAGGGTTCGTGGCCTGCACGGAGCTCTTCAAACACAAACAGGGAGGGACCTCGCTGCAAAGAGGCGTTTCAGCTGAAAATAAACGAAGGGCTGGGGACGGAGGGGTCACTGAAAGGGGGCGGTGGAATGAAGCGTTTCTTCCTAGAAGGCAGTGGCCTCCGTTTCAGTTTCAGATATTCCAAAGCCAAACTGATCAAGTGATGGCAAATCCACTGAACTGCTTTGGGGATAGATTGTTCTCTCTAATAGAAGTCGTGTCACTTCTGTGCTTATTTCTGTGAAGTACTGAGAACCAACCATCTCCATAGGCATGTTTATAATATATGCAGATAAGCTGAACTCGATCAGCATATTAGCATCTACAAAAGAACTCCAATTGAAATCTTGATATAATTCTTCTAAAATAGATTTAATTTTCTCTTATTTTTGTAAGTCTTACTATTTGATTATGTAGTTTTGAAATTAAATCGATATAGATGTTGATTATAGAATAACTCTTTGCAAAATTGCTATGTTTTAGTCTTGAAAATACATCAACATGCCCATAACAACAGTATTTCTAATCTTGGCATATAAGCTGCTGTATTTATGAGGAGATAATCATTCCTTGGCCATCATGACTTCTGTTTCAGTTACAATAAGGGTATCAATTCAATTAAAAATTATTTTCTGGAAGTTTAGACAATATTGTATAAATTGGAGGTTTCTGTTAGCCTACAAACACGAGACACTAACGTGACTTAGAAGCAGGGTCGTTTTGCTCTGGGCCGGGTTGGCAAGCTCTGTCCCCTGAGTGCGTCAGGAATTTCTCCGTGAAAATCAGAATTTTTGTTGCATTTTTATTGTTTGTGCCAGTTTGTGCAACAAGGGAACTACTATCGACCTGGGGCTGAGGTACCTCCGGAGAGCCTAGGACACACAGTCCTAGGTGGGTGCCTGGTGAAATATTCCACACATTCATGCTGAGGTTTATCTGTATATTGATGAGGGCATTTGTAACCTTATATTGACAGAGTCATCACAAGCAATGTTTATTTGCTTCTTTAGAAGCCCACCCAGCTATTTTTATATGAAATGTTGGTCTTTGCCTTAATTTTTTTTGTGAAAATTTGTGCCATAGATATTTTAAGTTATCTACAGGTAGTTTACAAAGATTGCTTTGACTTGCTTTTAGATAATTATTTTTTTCCTTGCAATTCTTGTAAGTTGTTTCCTCCTCTACATGTGCGTCAAGGTTGGTTTTTTTAATACTATATTTAATTTAAATTTTTGAGAGCTACCTTCATGTGCATGCTCTGACGGTTCAAGGTTCCGCTCTGTAGCCTCTTGTTTGTAGTTTGGCAGAATCCTTCATTAACGAAAAAAGAGGTGATGCTTGTACAAATGTATCTAGACTTGCCCAGTGGTCAGAGTAAAGGGCTATTTAGCATCGGTAAATTTGTCTACGAGACTTCCAAAATATTTTTCTACACCTGTTGAGCTTGGGACTATGGAGAATAAAATAAAGGTTAACTAACTCCTTTTCCTAGATGTACTTCTATGTTTGTCTGTTTACTGTTGTCTTGTAAGATCGTGCATGAAACCAGAGGTTATGCTGCTAGAAGCGCGTTTAGGCGCTGCGGGGAGTCGAGGTTCTGTAGGTTCTGTTGCAGACGGAGAGGGCTGTGTGGGAGCTGGTGCTGGGGGGTGCGGGCAGGCGGGCGCACGCAAGGCTCTGGTTTCCAGTGGCGGGGCGGGCGCCCCGGAGGCAGCGGTACCGAAACCCCGGGCTGCGCTTCTGCCACGGGCGGCGGGGAGAAGGAACAGCCCGAGTCGCTTCCACGGCGCCGGGTGTGCAGTGACCGAGGTCGGCTCTCCAATCCCCAGCTGCTGTTGCACGACCGTGCCTTGTCTGCCAGGGTCTCAGTTAACGAGTTGGTAGGTTGTGGGATGCCTGACCCAAAGGGACAACGGTCTGTGCGAAAGCTCTAGCTAGTTGTTAGCGGGGGAGAAGCTGCTTTACAGTGTTTGGCCTGTCTACCCAATTCGTATTTCAGGACCTTGGTCAAATGTTAAATCTTAAGTTATGAAGGAGGGTGGAGGGGAAATAAAAAGACAGTGTAAAATTGGTGCATTCCAAGCAGAAGAGGGTTTTATTCTCACTAGGAGGACCTTTCTCTGTAAGGCAGCAGCTGGCTCGCTGCTCGGAAGTACTGCCCTCTAAATGCACTTGTATGTTTAGATGGACACAATTTAGAAAGGGTGGTTGAAAAAGTTAAACTGAGACAAACGGAGAAGTGGACAAATAAAGGAAAGGTACCTGACACTAAATACTGAATAAGAGATTTGCAGATGCTTTGAAACTGGAGTTTTTTGGGGAAAAAAAAATCTGAATTATGAGTTGTGTTGCTGCTCTGCCACCTGGTGACAAGGAATTCACTATATGGAATTGGAAAATACCCTGCCTTAAAGATGTCCTCACGCTTCTTGTATATGAGAAAGAGAAATGTCATGCTTTGGTCCTGTAAGAAAATAAAGCTTTTTTATTCTAAATTCCTCTTACATCACTTCTAGAAGGTCAGAATATAATACAAAGAAGGCCAAGTTGAAGCTCCCTGGAACAGTTTATTAGAACACACCTTTATTAAGGAAGATCAGAAGAAGCTGGAGAGCAGGTGACTAGATGATGCTGGACCACATATTGTAAAAACATATTCCAAAGAGCTAAGCTGTTCAGCAGTCTAGCAGGGTGTGTAAAGGAGCCCCAGATCTCAAAATGAAGCCCTGCAAAGCGTAGAGATACCCACCCAGCAATGACTAGAAGTGAATTGGGGACCTGTCTTGCTGTCGGCCTTCCTACCAGGAAGCCAGGTGGGACTGTAGGAACTCACTGTGCTGCTCGGCACCTACCGCCCGGATCCTCGCTTGTATCGGGCTGAAGGAATCGCAGTGTTAACCAGAGCAGCACAAGAGCTGGGCAGCCCCTGCTTGTGGATTCTCTAGGGAGGTTAAATATGTCTGTTCCTTTCTCTTTTTTTTTCCTCCTAACTCATTTAATTTCTCCAGGGATTTTCCTCCGGGACTGTTCAAGGGGAACGTTCTACTATGGGATGACCAGTACTTGAGAAGACTTTAGATGCACAGGGATCACTTTGTGAAATTTTTCCCGACTTCTTGATGCATTAGGCAAAATTGATGAAGTCAAACTCCCTTGTCATCCTCAAGGTGACTTCCAAGATCTCCTCTTCAGACAGAAAATGAGCTTTTCCATTCTTGCTGTCTACCGGGTGGGGAAGGTGCAGCAACAGCTTCCTATAAAGACAGGACACAGTGGGGTTGGATGCCTCGGACTGGGTGAGCAACTGAAACAAGACTGCAGCTTCCTCCAGCAGTTCGCCTATCACAGCATATCAGGGAACATTACTTTAGCCTATTTTCCCCCTCAGGACAGGCTGTGGGCCATCCGCAGTGCCCAAGGCCCTGGAAGGTTCCCAGCACTGCTCTCTCCCTTGGTTGTGACTATGACACAATCTCCAGCGACCGACTGTGGGTTCCCTGCAACCGCACAGGAAGGAGGAGCTGCATGGAAAATGCTGTATTGGCAGTTCAAAAAACAGGTCTCAGTAACACCTAGGGCCTGAACATGTGTCTTTATGAGCTTGTCTTCCCTAGTACATAAAGAAAGGAAAGAAGTCACTGGTGCCACCTAACTAGAAGTTATCTCCGGACCAGCTACACAAAGGACATGTTTATACTACAAAGTAAAGTGCAGGCAGGAGAGTGCCTTAGGGTTTAAAGTGTCTGCACTTATTTCAGGCTCACAGTGGAGATCAATTTGGTGGCGATCTGCTAGGTGATCCGAGGCACCCACCACACCCAGGACAGCTGCCTCTTGGCCTCATGCAAAGTCCCTTCCATGGGTTACAGTTTATTTGCTACGACTGTGACTTGAGGCATCTGGATACTAAGAAGAGAATGCAAGATTTAAGTCACCAAAAGTAGAATTGCAGAAGAAAAAGGAGGTTTTCCTGCATCCACAGTATTGCATAAAGCTACATCTTTTGCTAACTAGAGGTTCTGTAATTGATTTTTAGCTGATCCACATTGTGGGAAATATGAAAGAACACTTACTAAACAAATTCCCAATTAGTTCTTCAAGACTGGAGTGACACTTTAGGCCTTGGTTCTTGTTTCAGCAGCCAAAAGCTGTTTTAAGGCTATTCTTGCTAGACAGGTATCAGAGGCTTTAAACCTAGCACCTGTAAGCCTAAAAATTGACCTTTTTTTTTTTTAAATATCTGTATTTATTTCTCCTGTGCAATTAGTAATTTGATCTGCATCTTTACATTTGCTTTCCACAAAGTATTTTATTAAAGGCTTAATGAAACTCCCGTTTAAGTAAGTTACTAACTACACCTCTACCAATTCCAATTCTCTTACTTTTGAGGTGTTCGAAGGTCAAGAACTTTATCCTGGAGATCTAAAGTGATGTCTGAGAACTTTGTCTCTGGCAGTTTGATTTTAATCTGAAATAAGAAGCAGAGTAAAGCCGAGATTAGCTGACAACCCTATAAACCATAAAAGATCTCATACCTTCACAATCATTTTGATGCTCGTGTCAAAGAGCAATATTGTGACCAAGCTATCTGCATGAGAGGAAATAGGAGAAAATGCTAATCATTGTTTTCAGCGGCTGTTATGCGTCAATACCTTATTTTCTATGAAACCCTGAACTGCTAATATTTTGACAGGTGTTGTCCATCCACCCAAAAGCCTGTTTATTGTAAGCTTGCTTCAGCTAGAAAAAGCCTGCAGCAGTGACGTCTCTGCTGAGCTTCAGAAAGCAGCGAAGTCCCAGGGCATCGAACAAAGGGGAAAAGATCTGATACTCGTAACTTTGTGTACAACTCCGTAAAGTGTCTGGAGAGATACAAGACAATCCCATGGGAGGCCCAAAGCTGCAATAGAGCTTGATGTTTCTGCTCCGTGTACGCAAGGAGGGCTCCGTGGCGGCAGGGAGGGCTCCAGAGGGGCCAGGGCATGGGCTCACTTACCACCATGTCTTCACAGCAGGCTGTGGAGGCGTCTTTCCTGCTCATCCCTAAGAACATGTCCTCTGTTCCCACCCGCTGTTTGAATAAAATCTCATACCTGAGAGGCAGAGAGGAACATTAGTTGCTTCACACCACCCTGGAGAAAGGACAGGAGACCAAAGGAGGCAGCATTTCCCAAAGGACTGACCATAAATCTTTGTATCAATGCTGCACATTTTCTCTCCTCCTTGCCAGTCTCCCTTCAAGCTTTCAATCCATCTGCATGATCTGCATGATCTGTATTTTGATTTATTTTCAGAGCCACGTTTGGCTGGAAAACACATAGAACATTCACACCACCCTCCAAGGTATTCACTTTACTTCCTCTACCTCCCTAAGCAGCCTTTGCAGGCTCAAGGAACAGAGAAGGTATCCCAAGTGATATGATAATTATCCACTGTCAACCAGCGCTGTGTCTGACTATGTTCTGTCCTGTCATTCATCATACTCTTGGAGAACTACAATAATAGTTTTCTTGCCTAATTTAATTCTTTTGCATTTGGCAAACATTGGTGTTCTCCCCCTTCAACTTGTCTAATTCTGAAAGCTGCAAAATTTGGAATCATGTTCTCTTACTTTTGAGATTTGACAAATGAGGAAATATAACTAAATATCATATTTGGATATTACTCCTAACTAACTGAATACAATAAATGGAGTCATTCTCTATACTCCTAGGAAAAAAAAAAGTGTATGCCAAGAGTTTTCTTCACGTCTCCATCTCTTCACGTCTCCATGCACATATGTAACATTGCCTCACAGTCAATAAAAAGCCTAATTACTCTGGATGCAACTCTCAGAGCATGTTTTCCTTTTGGGCTGTTTTCAGTGAATTAATCCAAAGAACTATTACAAAGATTTATACTCTTCTCATCTGTGCAGTGCAGTATATAATCACTTGTATACGCCACCCTTTCCCCAACGGGGAGAGGAAGAGACAAGAAAAAAGTAGCATGAGAAAAACATCCTCTGTGGCCAAGTAGGGAGCACATTCTATACCTCGCTGGTGATAAGTTTAAAATAAGAGATGGTGTATAAGAGTATGCAGAGAAATAGCTGAAGGACAAACCCCTCTTCGCTTGGCAGTCTGTAAAGGCAACCACCAGTGCTCATTCCTCGTCCATCCACACTGCAAGCTTCTCACTCTTGTGTATTTCATGGAACCCCCAGAAGCTGCTATTTAACACACTTCCCTCAAGGCTTTGTAGGCAGTCTCAGCTTGCTTGCACTTACTCCGGCTGTTCCCTGGGATCCCAAGTATCATCAAATTCTGATCCTTCTGGAACCTCCTCTGTATTCCAAATAGTTTTACTATTTTCAGATTTCACTTGAGTGGTACCTGTAACTGGTGATAAGAAATAAATGAAACTATCATATTTTAGAATGTCTTTTTTTTTCTCATGGATTTTCTGAGAACATATGTTTTTCTAGGCTATAATTTTGACACAAAGATGTATGATATGGATACCATGTGAATGAAATTTGGCAAATGGAGGATGTTTTTGCTTCTCTTCCCTTAAATCTCCTTTATTCAACCTCTCTGTAAAGGAAATCCTGCTTTCAGGCATAAAATATATAGCATTAAAAATGAGTAATGTTAAAGTTCATGAAATATTCATTTTTCTTAAGCCCTTTGCTGGGAGATTTTAAGAGAGCAGAAATGTTCACAGTAGGAACTCTTTTCCTCAGATAAATCCAGTTCTTACCATTAACTATTGAACATGACTCAGACAAGGTACTGCAAACTCATGAACATTGTTCATTGACAGAATAGCATGGCTTATGCCTATCCAATATGGAAAAAAAAATGCATTTCCTATTCACCTGGTAAATCCTCAACTTGAAGGATTTTACAGTCATATACAGTCATATTTTTTGATTCCCAAATTTGATTTTGTTATATTTGCTACAGTTCGTTGCACCCATCCTGGTCCTTCTTGATGACCTTTCCTACAGCTCATGTATGACCAATGTGTGACAGTATTAATTCCAGGGAGGATATTATATCAACTTTACTAGAACTATACTTGACTTTCTTTCCTTCACAGATACAATCCAAGGTGCAGAAACAAATTTATGAACTCTCGAGGTTTTGATCTTGCCGTTTGAAAGGCTGTCTTTCCACATGCAGCAAGAACATCTGGAGTCAGATAAAGCACCTTAATTGCCCTAGATTTCCTGGCAAAGAAATTATTAGTAGTTACTTTTCTACCAGTGTTTCCTATAAGTAGGTTTATGAGACTTTTGAGGGGAATGTGGCATACCGGCTTCATGGTGCACTTAGTAGCTTTTCATCTTCCTGAGATGGATGAACTTAGTTCCACGCAGTTTATTTTGTGAAGATCTTTTCAGACGAGTATCTAAAAGCCCATCCTCCCTGTCTGCCCTGAGGAAGCACTAACAGTTGGGCGGCAGTTCTTATACAGAGCTTTTCACTGCTTAGCTATGGTTCCCCTCAGCTCATGATCAGGCTGTATTATGCACCGTGTTTATCTTCTCCACTTGAGGTTTCTACTTTCTAAAACTGCCCTTCAGATACGTGTTTCAGTTTTCAAGAAGTGTTTCACAATGTAGTTCTAAAAATAGTAGTGCTACTTTCCTCTCAACTCAAAACCCAGTGACCATTCAATTCTTGAAGCAATCTATATCAGCAGTAGCTCTCAGGAGAGCTGCTTTATTTTCCCAGTGTGTGACTGAATACTAAACTGTAAGAAGAGCCTTTCTTACCAGCAGTCTCTTTCTTTACTGGTCCAATATTACCTGGACCCATGGCACTAACAGAACTGCGTGGCTGTAACAAAAACAAACAAACAATTTAACAATTTGTAATTCATTTTTACAGGCCCTAGATCAATAACAATAGCATCCAGTAACAATATTATCCAGGGTCAATCAAATCAGTGATGGAATCCAAAAATATTCTCCACTTCATACATTTCTTAACTGAACTAAGGAAGATGCTCTCTTCCTCAATCTCACTTAGCAGCGTGATCTTGATACACTGGGTTTAAACAGACCTCAGAGGTACAGTTTTATAGACAGATGCCCTATTTTTTGAGTATTAGTTTCCATGGCGTTTAGACAAAACTGCCTTGCCTTGCCTGCCACGAAAACATTGCAATAAGCCTGGGGTGCTACATGCAAATCTCATCACAGCATTGGGATTCCTATTAACACTAAAGATCATTTGAGGTAACAACATTTTAATCTAATTATGAATCAATTTAGTGCTAATAGGCCTATGTGAAGCATTTCTATATATATGAAGATGCTCTGTCTTGATATTAATGCCTCATATGCACAGAACATTGAATTAAATCAAATGAAGATTTCAAATTACCCAGAAGATTGACTCAGATTTAATTGACATCACTTGTGGCAATTTTTCATCTCTGTCTCTGAAGTGTTATTCGTTTTTATTAATAAGATGTAAACAAGTTCCTTGAAAATTTGGATGTTTACTACAAAGATGTACAGCAATAATATTAGCTTTAAAAGCAAACATAAAATTGCTGAAGGGCCGATAAAATGTGAAGGACAATGTCTACCATCTACAGCAAGGAAAGCTCAAGGGAAATGAGACATGTGCCACTTTTGTTATCCAGGGCATAGAAAGACTCATTCAAAGCCTCAGAGGCTTTTCAAGGAATTTTGAACATTCCTTGCGGCCTTGTGCACTGTGATTGTTGGCACCTCACAGGCACAGATATTTCTCCCTGCACATATGCATGCCTGTATAAGAACAGTAGTAGTACATTGTGGAAACAAAGGACATTTTCTAGATGCTGTGGCTTTCATCTAATGCTGAGGTGAATTGGAATTAAAGAATGGAAACACCATCATTCATCTTGGAATGATGAGTTACCCTTCCCTATTCTACCATTTCCAATGTGTCTATTGTATTTCAGTGACCAGTTCTCTTCACAGCTCTTCAATGCCTGGCATGCAAAATGAGGACCCTCTGTTGCCTCTGGCTGTTTTAGTCATTACTCAGAACTTAAAGCAACAACTTTTGTCTTCATGAGAAGTCCTTTGTATCTATTTGCAATTGCCTTCCTCTCCAGCAGACTTCAGGGAAAAAGGAGAGGGAAGTCTGAAGTATTTAACATTCTTTCAACTATATATTCTCATTTCCTTCACTGTTGAGAACATAATCTTCCTGCCATCCCATGGTCATCTTTCCTATTTCCTGTCCATCTTCTGTATTTTCTCCCTCAGAGCTTCTTACCCTTAAAAAAGGCACTGGCTTTTTCAGATGGTCCCAAACTTTGTAAGATTTTCTTTACTCACAACAGGAAAAGCCAAACGTGCTGCTGCTTGGTTAAAAAGGTGAGACTATGGTGGTACAACACATAGAAGAAGCAATGTTTCTTGTAGAAGACTCACCCCATAGTCATCGTCGTCATCATCATCTTCTTGAGGATCACTAAGTAACTTGGCAAGAGACTGCAGAGAAGAGACTGAGGAAACACCATCCATATCCATATCCATGCCCACTGCTTACCTGTACAAAAAGCACAAGAGACAGATGAAGAAGAGCACCTTTTCTGAACTAGCCTTCCTCAAACACAAACCATTTTTCTGCTGTGTCCAAAACTTCCATGAGATGCCATGTGTTCCAACTTTGTCCAAGACTTCCATGAGACTTCCACACATGTAGGGTGGAATATGACCAACCAGAGCTGGTTACTAACTCTTTGGCTCCATACGCATTTGCTGTGGAGGCAGCTTTAGGCTAATAGTGCTCACCAGCCCAGGCAAATGTGGAGTCCCACTGTGGGGGAAGCACCGCTCTGTCCCGGGCCAGGGACAGCTGCCAGGCCAGGTCCATGTCCAGGGAAGGGCAGCGAAGCTGGTGAGGGGCTGGAGCACAGACCTTTTGAGGAGCGGCTGAGGGAGCTGGGGTTAGTTAGTCTGGGGAAGAGGAGGCTCAGGGAAGACTTCATTGCTCTCTACAACTGCCTGAAAGGAGGTTGTAATGAGGCGGGGGACGCTCTCTTCTCCAGAATAGCTATGCATAGGATGAGAGGAAATGGCCTCAAGTTGTATCAGGGGAAGCTCAGAGTGGACATTAGGAAGAATTTCTACCTGAAAAGAGTGGTGAAGCATCAGAACAGGCTGGCCAGGGAAGTGGTGGAGTCACCGCCCCTGGCAGTGTTCAAGGACCGTGCAGATGAGGTGCTCAGGGACACGGTTTAGCAGGCGTGGTGGGGATGGGGTTATGATTGGACTCAGTGACACTGAAGGTCTTTTCCAACCATGATTCTGTGGTGTTAGAACGATTCCCTGGCTCTGTGCGCCCTGCCCTGTGGCCCCACCGGCCTCCGCGGAGCTCCGCAGCGGCGCTCGCGGTGCCGCGTCTCTGCACCCATAGGCGCGGGCGGCGCCGGGCCACGCGCGCAGCACCGCGCACCCCGCTGCACCCCGCTGCCCCGCGCCCACCCCGTGCCGCCCCGTGCCGTGCCGCCCCGCGCCGCCCCGCGCCGCCAGCAACCGCCTCAGCGGCCCCGGCCCGGCCCCACCGTCAGCAGCCGCCTCAGTGATCCGACCCGACCCGGCCACACCACCGCCTCCAACCGCCGCCTCCAACCGCCGCCTCCAACCGCCGCCTCCAACCGCCGCCTCCAACCGCCGCCTCCAACCGCCGCCTCCAACGGCCGGCCGCGTCCCGCGTTGCCGCAGCAACGAGACCCCTCCCTCTGCTCCACCTCCTCGAGCCAATCCGAGGCGACGGCCGTTGAGCGGCGGCGGAAAAAGCCAATAGTTTGCAAGATCAGCGAGAGCGAGGCCGGCGACTGGACCGCGAGGGAGAGGGGCGGGCACAGCGAGGGTGCGTCACGCGCTGCCAGACGGAGGTGCGTAAATTGCGTCATCAGTAGGCGCGAGTGTGGGAGTTGCGTGCGCGGTGAGCGGGAGTCGCTGGCGCCTGGTGAGTGGCGGCTCCTGCGCCCCGGCCCCGATCCGAGCGAGCCCCTGGGCCTGAGGGCAGCGCGGCCCTTCCCTCGCGGGCGGCCATGAACCCGTTCAGCTTCGGCTCGGGCGCGGCGGGCAGCGGCGGCGGCGGCGGCTTCACGTTCGGCGCGCCCAAGACGACCGCCGCCACCACGGCCAGCCCCGCCTTCTCCTTCTCCACGCCCGCCGCCCCCGGGGGTTTCAGCTTCGGCACGCCCGCGGCCGCCAGCAGCCAGCCCGCCGCGCTCTTCTCGCTCGGCGCGCCCGCCACGGCCGCCCCCCCCGGCTCCCCCGACCCGGCCGCCCCCGCCGCCTTCAGCTTCGGCACGCAGCCCGCTGCCACGGCCGCCCCCGCCGCCTTCTCGCTGGGGTGAGTTCCTCGCGGCGCCTGTCCCCGTGCTGGAAGCCGGCGGTTCTGGAGCTCGCTCTGAAATAGGAGCCTGGGCTGTCTGAACAGAGGGGAAAAACAAAAACAGTGCATTGTCTCATAATGTGTATGTGGTAAGGCTTGTCTTGCTGTCTTCTGTGTTGCAGTCAGAGCTTGGTATGTTCAGCATCCTGCCTTACTCAGGCAGGACCATTCAGTTGTGTCAGGAGGTTATGCACTTTGGAATGGGGATCTGTGGAATCATTTTGCCTTTCTGAAGTAGAATAAAAGCGTGGTGAAACATTGCAGGGCAATCCTGGTTCGGCCCAGGCAGGTGCTGCTTAGGTAATGCTGATGGAAGTGGAGTGAAGGGCAGTGAGAGCTTGTATCCCTGTGACAGCAGTGGGAAGAGAGGTTGGGTAGGTGTGAAGCAGGTTTTGCCTTGTCCCTTGCCTTGTGGCTGGGAAGGGCCTGGAGAGACCAAAAGTTTTGTGTCAAACCTGAGCTGCAGTTAGTGTGAGTGTGACCTTGCCGTGCGTGTCTCTGGGGTTAGGATCCTTGTTTTGCACGGGAAAGCTGTTTCTAGTGCTGAGGTGTCTCAAACAGATCCCTTTCTTTTTGCCAGGGGGAACGCACCCAAGTTGAACTTGGGAGGCAGCAGCACGACCCCAGCTACGGGCGTTACAGGAGGCTTTGGGTTCGGCACTGTCCCAGCCAGCGCACCCTCGAGTCAAGCAGCAGCCCCATCTGGCTTCATGTTCGGCTCTGCTGCTGCCACCACCACCACGGCCACCCAGCCCGGGACAACCGGTGGCTTTAACTTCTCCAGCGGCGGCACGACCCAGGCGGGAGCGCCCGGCCTTGGCGTGAGCGCGGTGAGCACGGCGGCCCCGACGGCGCCCGTGGGCCTCACCTTTGGAATGGCACCCGCGGCCACCACCGCCGGTGCCACCCTCGGAGCAGCGGCGCAGCCAGCGACCGCCTTTGGCCTCGGCGCACAGGGTATGGGTGAGTGATGGCGCTGTGCTGGAGGCTGCTGAGGTGCCCTCCGGGATCTTACATGAGAGGTTCAGAACCCAAGGCTTAAATATTTCCCCTGTTGTGAAGGGAAGGGTTGGAGTTGTGTTTGAAGTGCTTGGAGGATGTTTTTGGTGGGTCTGGCAGGGAGGATGGAGGTGGGATTGGGAGTAGAAAGGGAGCTGCCTGTCCAGGATGCTGAACTGCTGCTGAACCCAGGCCACAAGCCTGTCTGTGCCTGCAGAGTTGAGTAAAAACTCAGACTGCAGCCTTCAGTTTATGTTGGGGACAGTGCAGCCCTCAGGAATCCCTCAGGGAGGACTAGAGTTTGATTTGTTCTTAAGCTGTGGGTCCACTGGAAATCTTTAAAGTTTTGCACACAAACAATAACTTATTCATGTTGGTTTTAACTTCTGCTACTTGTTCCAGGTCTCAACTTTGGATCATTGACTTCCACAGCAGCTACAAGTGCAGCCACAGGAACACTGACCACTAGTACCAGCCAGGCACCCACACTGTCATTTGGAGCCAAACTTGGAGGTAGGAGGTGATAGAGGAAATAGTGATTCAAAGAACAGAGAACCTCCTTCTCCACTTAATGTCTCTCCTGGAGCCTGGAATTGGGTCAGATATGCTTGTTAGTGTGAAATTATAATGGCATCAGTAATCTGTGAAAGTTCACTGAACTCATTGAACGTACTAGATCTTGTGCTATCCTGTGTTCAGGGTTGTGTTCTGCAGTTTTTTGAAGGACATTTTTGGAACCAAACCACAAGTGCAAAGGTTGCAGAGGAGAAGAGGATGGGTGTAGGAGAAAGTTCAATATTCTCTTGTGGCCATTAAAAACTGGCATGCACTGAAAGATTCATAACCTTCTAAGCTTGGCTCTTCTGAAATGTTAGAACTTGACAAATACATGCTTGTTTGAAACTCTTCTGTTCTATTTCTAGCAACATCCACAACTTCTACAACTGCTACTACCACCACAACTTCCCTTCTTGGTTCAACTGGGCCTACACTGTTTGCATCTATAGCAAGTTCCTCAGCAGCAACCTCATCCACCACCACAAGCCTCTCACGTAAGTCACAAAATACAGAATTTATGGGGAGAAAGATGATGGGGATGCTTGGTGGCATCGGTCAGTAACGAAGCTTCAGATGCTCTTGTAGCAGAGGACAATTGAGGTCACTTGTCTTTGGGGTTTGTCAGCTTCTCTCTTGTTTCATGGCAGACTTTCTTTAGCCATGAATTATGGAAATTTTTGTCTGAAACAAGCACATTTAATTTCAGAGTGGGCAGGCAGAGTGACAGCTGCCACTGTATGTGGCTTGTTTACTCGTTTGAGAGAAGTTAGCACCACAACTGAGCTTTATATCTAGCTATGTGTCAGACAGTGCTATGAGTCTGGCTGCAACTGGCATTAATGTCAGATTTGACCATTAAGTTAGGTGTTCACACATGGAGTACTCAATTCTTGTTTTCTGTTTACAGTTGGTGCCCCTTCCACTGGTACAGGCACTCTTGGAACTCTTGGGTTTGGATTGAAAGTTCCTGGGACAACAGCTGCAGCAACAAGCACTGTGACTAGTAAGAATTAAATGCAGTAAATAAACACCAATGTCAGCGGCCTGCAGTAGAAAAGGGCCATGCTGATGTTGCTGTAAAAGGGAGGGAGGGGGGAAAAAAGAAATTTTTCTGCACAATACACTGCAACTGCAATTGTGCAAGGCAGGAACTGGGTGTGCAATTACTAAGTGTAGTATTAAAATACCTGGATACTGAGGCATGTGTGGTTTTTGCTAACTTTTATTCTTGGAATGATCCTTGTAAGTGTGTAAGTGTAGGGTGCCAATTGTGCTTTCTACTGTAATGCTTACTTATTTATAATGCATTGCTATCAATTATATCAGAATATGCATTCCCTGTACATCTCAAATGGGATTCCCTTGTTAAAAGGGTGTTTTTGACATCCTACAGCATTGGGGTTAGAATTGTAAATTGGATCTGTTCTGGTTCTGTTAGATGTGACCTTTGGTTGTTTAACATGGTCTTTTCTTTCAGGCTCTTCTGCTCCTAGTGTAAGTTTTGCTTTGAATCTTAAGCCATTAGCTACCACTGGTACCATTGGAGCTGTGACTTCTACAGCTACTATAACCACAGCAACAACCAGGTGAGTGGCATTTTTGATTTGGGCAATAGCAATATTGTGGCTGGTGTCTGGAGGAAGAAGTGAGTGGGTGCTGTTACTTAGGCTTACGCCTTGATTTTTGATCCTGTACTCTGTGATCTTGTGCTTCTCAGTGCACCTCCAGTGATGACTTATGCTCAGCTAGAGAGCTTGATAAACAAGTGGAGTCTGGAACTTGAAGATCAAGAGAAGCACTTCCTTCATCAGGCTACCCAGGTTAATGCCTGGGATCGGACGTTGATAGAGAATGGAGAGAAGGTAAGGGGACATCTAGTGCAACCTGTTTTTGTTTAATTTTTAAAAGATACTGAATTATAGAGGCAGCAAACCATCTAGCAGGTCATCTTTCTTCTTAAAGATAAGATGGCAATTAAATATGGATAATTAAGAAAATTGACTGTGTCTGTCTTGATTAGAAATCTCTGTGGAGTTATGTGAATGAGTATTCTTAGAGTTGAGCTTTCAAAGCCAAAGCATTTTTGAATATTTTTCTGGTGTACAGATATGTTTTTCATTTCTGTGATTAAATATTTGTGTAGAACTAGTTGCCTCAGTTCTTCCACTCTTTTACCAGATGATGTTGCATTTTCCTGTTACTAAATGTGTTTTGTTTCTAGATTACATCACTGCACAGAGAAGTAGAAAAAGTGAAGCTTGATCAGAAGAGGTAAGGAACTGTGACCACTGGGGATGGCTTTATGGACATGTTCTTGCAGTCTTATGCAGAAGACCTAGAATATATGCCATATCTAAACCTGATCTAAATTGTTTTCAGCAAGTAATATTTTTTTCCCCTTTCAGGCTGGATCAGGAACTAGACTTCATTTTGTCGCAACAGAAAGAACTGGAAGATTTGTTGACCCCTCTGGAGGAGTCAGTGAAGGAACAGAGTGGGACTATTTACTTGCAGCACGCGGATGAAGAAAGGGAAAGAACGTAAGATAAATCCATGTTGAACATGTGGCAAGTAGGCTATTGTAGTGACGTCCAGTCAGAAGTAGAGTTGGGATGCATGACAGTATTGAAATATCAATATCCTCTCTAAAATGTATAACCCTGTTTTATGAATTATATTTTGCACTTTATAAAATAGAGAAATTACAACTGGAAGCTTCTTTAAAATGTAAATTTTGCTGATTAAAGTGATTAATGACAGAATTAGTATGAGCAGAAAGCACTTTGTGCAGCTCGGGTATCCTTGTAAACACGGTACAGATACTGAATCTTAGGGTAAAGTGTTTGGTTCAAGAGGCATGAATCTTGAAGAGTCTTGTTAGCTGCTTGCTTTAATTCTGCTGTTTAACCTTCTAGAAAGCCTTCAGTAATACTGCACATCTGTAACCATAGATTATTGCAAGATGTTAGGTGTTACCTAAAATACATAGGAGAATGCCTGTCATGGTGCAGTTACCATGTATCTACTGTGTTTTGGCTAGAAAGCATGGGACTTAATTCTGGTCACCTGAAGATATTATAAGTGAGAGCAGGTTTTCTGAGTCTTGCTATAAATGTTTTGAGGTTGATTCTCATGTGTTTTGTAGATATAAACTGGCTGAAAACATAGATGCTCAGTTAAAGCGTATGGCACAAGATCTCAAGGACATCATTGAGCACTTGAATACATCAGGAGGCCCAGCAGACACTAGTGACCCAGTAAGTCCCAACTTGGTTTGCGTGTCAGTAGAGACAGAAGATTTTCTTTTTTAACTCTTCGCTTGCTCAGCTGTGGGTGGCTTCCACTTTGGAAGAGTATTTTGTTTTGTTCCTGAGGCTACTTTCTTCTGGTAAGAAGCATGCAAGGCAGCCTGGCTCTCATAAGATTATTTTGGATTTTAAATCTTTTGAGGATGTGTCTTTCTAGCCTGATCTCCAGTTTTCTTATGTTGACTTCTGGCATAAGCAGCAACTTGTTTGAGTGAGAGTTGCTTACTGCCTTCTCTGTCACTTGGATCTTGTGCAAATCTAAGTTCTGTACAAAATGCAGGAGTTGCTCTCTTTTACTTCTAGTACACTTGTGTCCCAAAGAAAATGGGATCTGAATTGTATACTCCATATGTTAGTTTTTTCCTAGTAAAAAACCCTCCTTCTGTATAGAATATTAACAGGAAAAAAAGTCTTTAAGTTCCATTTTTACCATCTTGAGACTAATGTGATTAGTGTGTTGCATTTGAGTATGACCAAGCTAGAAGGATATTCTGCAAAAAAAATCTGTCTTGCTAGAAAAGAAGCAATGTAACATAGTTGCTGCAAAGACTTTGAGAAAATAACTGTTAGTAAAGCTGTGTGTATGGAAAATTCTATAGTTTCGTGTTTCAAAGTCTTGTCTCTTGCTGCTCTTGGTTTTTGTGTACTGTAACTAATATTCACATCTTCTGTTTTTAGCTTCAGCAGATCTGTAAAATTTTGAATGCACATATGGATTCTTTGCAGTGGATTGACCAGAATTCAGGTGAGTTTTGTGCAACTATTTAGGAATAAAAATGTGGAGTATGTTGTTTGTGCATGCATTTGCAGAAAGGTAACGCTGACCAGAAGCTGCACTTCATAGTGAAAAGCTTATTAATGCAGTTACTGTGACTTATCCTTGGATTTGCTAATATACCAGGGTGCTTCCAGAGCTCAACATTTAAAGATGCAAATACATCTAAAAATTATTAGACAAAGGAAGAGAACGTATGAATTTGGTGGTTTTGTTTTGTTTAGTTGATGGTATTGGCCACAGGGGGGCATTGCTGACTAAAGTGGTGGAGCTCTCACCAGCACTGACTTGCAGCCACTTGGTTGCAGTGCTGTCCCAAGTGCTGCCATCAGTGTAAAATCCTGGATGGAAGCAGGCACCCTTTCCCTGATTTTATTTTGATAATGTTGGCTTATGCCAATATTAAATGTGATGTTTTCTAGAAGGTCTGTGATTTCTATATGCTAAGAATGGATTTTATTTTTATTTTAATTAGTAAGTGTTGGTATATCTCCTCTGACATCAGATTGTTGACTCTGCAGAATAAACTTTATTAGCTATCATTGAAGAGCTTTTTCAAAAAGTTATCCTGTAAACGGAGGAAAGCAATAAACCTTAAACTGCCTAATTTAAAAAAAGATTCATATGACTGTATCTATGGGGTTATTGGCAAGGAGAAGAGTTCTTCTTATTATATGCACTTAAATGCTAGATTGCAGAAGAACGTGTGATATTGAAGTAACCAAAGTAGCCTTTACTGTTAGTAATTAAAAGCATGCCTGGGAAGGATGCATTTCTATCAGTTTAAAAAAACTCAAGATATCTACCCTGTTTATAGTGCTAAAAACTATGTTTCCTGTGAGACAGGAAACCTTCTCTTTCCTCCAAGACTGTGTCACAAAAGTAAACGAGCTTTTTCTCAGCACACTTCTCTCTTTAGCTATTAATGTGTTTGTTTTTTAAGAATTATATGCTACATAAGACTTTAATGAAATTGATGCTGATTTATTCAGCTTCTCTTGTGCTGAGCCAATTAATTTGGCCTGCTGAATGCAGAATGCTTCTCCTTTCATAGGATGTCCCCAGTAATAGGAAAATTTGGTTGAAGCCTTGTGTTTAAGCTCAACCAGTTGCTTTCTTAGATTACCTGACTCCTCAGTTGAACAGGACTAAGTATGTGATGGTGAAGCAGATTTAGTGTCTCACTCTTGTGTGGTGAATCTTTGAAAATGGACGAACTGAGAGGTAAACTTTCTTCATATGTTACTGCAAGATTCCAGGATTGACAAACTGTGGAATAAAACTTAATTTGGAATACCTCCAAGTTGCAGTATAATGCCATAGACCTAGTGAGTAACATCTGATAAAGTTCTATGAAAACTCTATTTTTTGCCAAAAAAAAATCTTTGTTGCAATAGCTACAGTATTTAAAGTTAACTAAATTTGTTGCCTATGTGTTGCCACATAAGTGATCTGTAGGTAACAGGTTTGTAAAGTGAATGCAGGTGATCTGCAGCTTTTTGGTATGATTTTAGAGTTATGTATTTACAGCTAAAAGCTTGTTATAATGGTGGTGTTCTGTGAGAAAGTATATATAGATGTCTGTCTGACTCTAGTTAACCTGAATCTTGCAAAACTCAAGTGTGAGGTGAGTGGGGAAAACCGATGCATTGATTTTTCTCAAGCTGAAGGCCAGCTATGGCTTCTGTTCATGAAGGATTTTCTCTGCTATCTAAAGCTGCCCACTGAAATTGCAAAAGCCCGAAACAGGCTTGGCAAAGTGTGTCAGGGCCTGTTGCAGGGATCTTCAGAGTCTGCTAGTCCCGGAATGCCACGTGATACTCCTCAGAACATCTTCTCTTGGAGCTTTAGCACGGTTTTGCTCTTTTCTTCTCTTTCTCTGCAGTGGCAAACCTGAGCAAGTGTATTTGCTTCTGCAGGCTAAACTCTAAGGCTGCATTTTATGCTGATGGGTCACTTCTTTCTTTCTTACAGCCCTGTTGCAGAGAAAGGTAGAAGAGGTGACAAAGGTCTGTGAGAGCCGCCGCAAGGAGCAAGAGCGCAGTTTTAGGATCACGTTTGATTGAAAG
Source organism: Eudromia elegans (assembly GCA_003342815.1). Classification (NCBI taxonomy): domain Eukaryota; kingdom Metazoa; phylum Chordata; class Aves; order Tinamiformes; family Tinamidae; genus Eudromia; species Eudromia elegans. Next base: position 1,323,346 of record PTEX01000024.1, on the reverse strand, counting down.
ACTCACGGGTATTATAATATTAATCTGAAGTTCTGTCATCATAAACGACTGAGCTTGGTGGGGACCTGGATTTAAAATTGATTTGGATTTGTATTTTCTTTATAAAAAAAATAAATGTTTGCTTTGGAATAAAAAATAAAGCTTATCTCAGCAGTATCACCCTGTACTTGGGTGAGTCCAGTCTCAAAGCCTGCATAAAGCTTGTGCTTTTGTTGTTTAAGCTTCTGAAGTACGTGCAAAGTGAGTACATCTGGAAATGCTGCACCTGAGGGATTTAAGCCTTCTGTGAGTTCAGAGCTCGGTTCTGCTTCAATCCAACTTCCATGGTTCAACTAGAGCCTCGTAGGCGTGAGGGGTCTGTGAGCGGCTTGATAAACAGCGGTATCTTCAAGGAACTGTGGCCAGATCTGCTCTGTGACAAATGTAGTAGTGTCCTGTGCTCCCAGCTGGCATTCAACTGGGTCTGCTTGCAGTGCTCCCAGAGGGACTTTGTTCCTGTAGGTTTTTGTGGGGTGGGGTGGATAACGAAGGCACAAGAACGAAAGCAATTTCTGAAACACCTTCCTTCAAGAAGAATTTGTGGTAAAAGGTGCTAGCTCTGCAAGTAGAAAATAGGTATGTGTAAGGGGAAGTGGAGCTTGTTTGGTCGTTAGCTTGTTTCAGTGTTTTTTTTGATTAAAAACATTATTTCACAGCACCCTCTCCTCTATTTTCACTAGAATAGATGACTCTTGGCAATCCTGTGTGCTTGAGACCTCCTCTCCCGCTAGGCTCGTGCTCCTGCTGGATGCTGTGCCCATCCTCACCTCTCCTGTGCCTGTGTCCCGTGTGTTGTGTGTTAGACCCTGCGGAGAGAGGGAGGGACCCCCGCCCTGCGGAGCGCGGCTCGTCCGAGGGAGGGGGTCTCATCCCCACTGCGCCTCCCGCCGGGCCGCCCCCGTCCTCCCTGCCGGTGCCCACGGCCCTCCCGCACTACAACTCCCGGCAGCCCCCGCGGCGGCCCCCCGCCCTCGCCGCCGGGGCGGTGCTCGCGGGCGCTGCCGGGAGTTGGAGGCGCGGCCATGAGGAGGTGAGCGGCGCACCGTCTCCCGCCGCCTCCCCGCAGCCCCCTGGGACGGGGCGGGCGGAGCGGCTGCGCCGGGCTCGGCCCGCGCCCGCGGAGCTTCCGCGCAGCGCGGGAGGGGAGGCGGGAGCTGCGGGCGGGAGCCGTGACGAGCGGCAGCGGGCGCCGCCGTGGGGCCTGGGGCCCTCGCGTGGGCCGCCCGAGCTCGCGTGCGCCGCGGAGACTCCCCGTTTATCTTATTGACTGCTTTTAATTACTTGAAACTAGGCAATGATTAAACAATATATAGAAATAAACAATATATAGAAATATAAATAACAAGATTGTATGTGTAATTAAAAAAAGTATTCACAGATATTCTTAGTGTTCTCAAAGTCTGTTTGCATTTCTAGTTAATGTTGTTGGGTGTGGGTTTGCTTTACTTTTTTGGTCGAGCCTATTTTGGTTCCTTGTGCACTTAAAGGCATCAAGCAGGTGGAGGGACGCTCCTGGTGGTGGATCGGGAGTGTTTCTTACTGTTGTCACCTCCGTGTGGCCCGTGTGTTCCCTAGAGTCAACACCAGCGTGTCCAGCGATGACCTCCTCCTGGAAGACCTGGAGACGGAAGGAGAGCGGCAGCTGAAGAGCCTCCTGCAGCACCAGCTTGACACCAGCATCTCCATTGAGCAGTAAGTCCTGACGCAGGGGCCTGGGGCCTCCTAACCGGGGAGATGTCTCATAGGAAGAGCCCCACAGGCTGAAACGGCTGCACAAATTCTCCTTGCTTACAGCGGCTCTTCCCGGGATACTCCCTGCAGGAGATGAGCCCTGTTGAACTTCTGGGACAAAGGCCAGCAGTGATGTGCTCTGACCGAGGGCCTGGCAGGGGCCGGGCGCTGCGCCCAGGTGGGGCAGGATGAAGTGGGGCTGGGTGGGAAGAGGCCAGCCCCCACCCAGCTGTTTCTCAGCGCGAGGGAGTTCTCTGTTCTCTGCTTTGGGTTGCAGGTGCAAGTCCAAGCGGAGATGCTTTGCACCTGCAGCTTTCTACAAGCCTTTTGGGGAGGAGGCCGCGGGGGCTTTGAGCTTGTCGCAGTTCCAGGCCCTGCAGGAGAGCGACAAGGAAACTGCTTCTCTCCGGGAGCTGGGGCTCTCGGACGCAGAGATCCTGCTCTGGAAGAACCGCGCTTCGACAGAGAAGGTGGGAGGCTTTCTACTGGCACCTCTGTGTGACAGGTCTCTTCAGCCTTGTCAGGTCTCACAGCACCTCTGTGCAAAACTCAAACCCTGTATAATCCCTCTGGTAAACAGTAGCTCCTCCGTGTGATCTCTTGTCTGATCCTGCTGGTCTAAAGGTATTTTTTCTGGCCTGTTTTCTTTGGGTAAAGGATCCGTGCCAAAAGCTGTGATGGACAGAAAAGTCAGTTATCGGGGGCATGGCAGGACTTGGTTGTATTCCTGCTTGTGTTACAGAGCACCTTGAGGATGTTGAATGAATCACTTCACCTGTGTCATAAAAAAATATTAAAAGTTGGAGAAGGGAAAAGAGAAAAGACTTCAAAGCACCCGAACCTCCTGTCTGTGTTCTGACACTGCTGAGAGCTGTGTGTGTGGAGGGTTTTGTGTTTTCCTCCACACAGGAACAACAGAAGTAGCAGTGCAGAGCTGTTTGACCAAGAATGGCTGTGAGCTGCCCCTCTTGGGGTGCAGCTGGTGGTAAAGCGTTGCCAAAGGCAAATTGGGAGACAGGCAAAGCAGCTTCCCTCTTTTCCTTCTTTTACCTGTTTCTTTCACTTTTCAGGATAAGGGGCTGTTGGGATCAGTCTGTGTCAAGTGCTCTGGAGTGTCTTTCTCTTACATTTGGTAAAGCAGAGGGTGCAGAACAGGACTTGAGCTGGCCCTTGGCTTCCCTCCCACTCCACCTCATCTTGCTGAGCAGTAGCTGTGTGTGGAAGGACGCAGTAACTCGGTGGGAATCGTGGGTTTGCCTCTCTCCCGCTGAAGTCATTACTTCAGTTTTTAAATGCAAACCTAGCCCTTGGAGCCTGTATTCAGGCTTGGGTTAAGGAGGTGGGTGGTTTTCCTTTAAAGTGAAAATTAATGCCAACAGCACAATCTGTTAAATGTGATGCAGAATCAGTGCAGAGATGTTTAGAAATAAAAGCCAGAATGGCAAACACTAGTCTGATAGAAAGTCATAGACATTAGGGCATGCTTCCTACCACTCCTGAGAGGAGAACAATATTTAGAAAGAAAATCAAGTCTAATAGAGATTTGCAACTTTGGAGGTGGAGGGCCCCAAGTGAAATATTCCATCAAGAAGGAATTGGCTGAGACAAAGAGAACTCCAGTCTGTCTGTGGAGCTCCCAGCAGGGTGCTGCTGCAGGCTTTCCTTATGTACAGCTACTGAGTGCAGCTCTTTCGAAAACAAGGTGCTACAAATAATTTCGTAGAATTGCTTTTCCATGTAAACAGCCCTTTGTGCTCTAGAGAAGCTGTGAAACAGTGGATAGAAGCAGGACAGACGTAGGCCAGTGAAGTCAGGAGGGAAGGAGAGGTACCTTTTGGAAAAATCTCTGTTAGACGGGGATGTGCGGTGGGAGAAAGGCTAATCTCTTGCCTGAGGCAGAGGGATCTGCCACAGTAATTCTGGAAGAACTGAATATGAGTAAAGAAAGTCCAGCCTTAGCCCCAGACAACAAGGTGTTCTCTAGATTCTGAAAAAGACTGATGGAGAGATAAAGGCCCTTCGGATGCTTCCTGGCTGCCCCTACTCGTGTTGAAAGGTGTGAAGCCTCCGAAGGAAGGTGTGCGCTGTATCTGAGCAGAGATGTGCCTGTCTTGCAGGGCTCGGGGCTCGGGGCAGCCCCTGAGGCCACGCAGGAGCGGCTCCGTGCCATCCAGGAGAAGATAGAAGAGCGGCAGCGCATCCTCTCGCTGCCCCAGAGGTTTGCGGGCAGCAAGCAGCTGAGCCGGCGGGAGATGGAGATCGAGAACGCGCTCTTCCAGGGCACGGACCGGCACTCCTTCCTGCGGGCCCTCTACTACCAAGGTACCTGGGCCTGAGGCAGCTCCTGCCTTGGCTTCAGCGGGGAGGGCTGAGGTGTGTGGGAGTCCAGCACATTTCTCTCTGGCCTAGAGATGAAATCTCTAGACTAGGGGTTCTCTTATGTGACTTAACAGCCATCTGGCAAAAGCGGGAGGGAAGCAAAGGCACAGAGCAAACAGTGACTCGATAAAGGCTCTCCAAGTCAGTAGTGCAGGTGGGAATAGAGCCCAGTCAATGATTCCCAGATGAGTGAGGTTCATGGGATGACACCATCACTTGCCCTAGCAGTGCTTAAAACCCTGGCTTGTGGTTTAATATGGCTTTTGGGATGGAGAATCTAGTACTGCCCATAGAGGTTATGAACAGCTCCTGCTGCTCGAGCTGGGGAACATGCAGAGGTGATGCTTCTGCCCCAGCCTGGCTTTGTGCATCAGACAGGGTGAAAAGAGGGCAAGGTGAGAACGCTGCTCTGGTTAGGGTTGATGATGCTCCATCCTTTATGTGCAGCTGGCTCTAAGGTCCTCTGGTCCATGTTCCCTCTTTTGCTGCTACATCAATGTTGCTGCAATTAGGAAAACCAAGAGGCAGCAAAGTAGAGGCTGGCAGAGCCCCCTGTCATTTCTCTCCTCGCTTCAATTGAATACAGTAAAGGACATGTCTTTGGCCCATCCCTGATATGGACCTTCCTTAAATCCATTAGTTTAACCTGGTGGTTTTTCTGGAAGCAAAATACCAAGTTAAATCAGCATGGTACATCATGGCCATGCAGGAGGAAGAGGGAGGAATTACCAGGCCGTTGAAATGTGGTTGCAGATAAGCTAATGAGATCATATGTGGAAAAATGAGTTTTGTGCAAAGCACTGGTGGAGCTGCCCCTCTCTGCAGGTCTGTCCCTAGTCAGTAAATTGATGGCTCTTGGGGCTCTTCTTCCTATTTTAAGTGATCTGCAGGTGGCAGATGGCAAGTGCATGGAGTTTTGCCTAGAATAGGACTTTTGTTGGGGTCCTGGCTGTTTCCTTCTGAATTTTAGGGTTTTTTTTCAGGTGGTTGTTGGTAGTAGTATTAACATATTTCTTTGTGGTGAATTAGATGACACTCAGAAGAGTACAGCAAATGACAAGGACCCCATGCTTCACCTGGAGACTGTTTATCAGGAGCTGCTGAAGAAACAGTTCCCTGAGGAGCCACAGCCTGCAAAGTGTGATCCGTGCGTGCCCCTTCCTGCCCCGCCAAAGGAGGCCACGGAGGAGCCATCACTTCCTGAGCAGGCAGAGCAGGAAACAAGTCCCAGCCTTCCTGCAGCAAAGCCTCCCCAGTCCCCACCAAAGCCTGTGACTATAAAAGAGCCTGTGGAGTTTGTTTCAGAGGAGGAGATCTGTAAAAACAGGCTCTCGGAGGAGGAGATCCGACGTATTCCCAGGTTTGCTTCCTACCATCCTGGGGAGCCCAGCAAGGTATGTTGAGATGTAACCAGGATGTGTTTATCTTCCTAGCTGGCATGTCCTAAAGCCCCTTCTGCAGGCAAAGGTTCCTCTTTGCAGTTCAGTGCTTGTTGCCTACCTGATACTCCCTGCCCAAGGGAGCAGCTTCTGCTGTGAGAGAAAAGGGGCTCTTGGAGCGCAGCATGAAGTCACTGCCTGGCAAGGCTGCACTTCAGAGCCCCATCTGACTGAGACCAGCCATGACTTCGTTCAAACTGTGTTTAACTGGTACCTGGAGCTTGTGATATTCTAAAAATAACTGGAGCAGTCAGCAACTTGCAGAGACAGCATGATGGTGCCTCAGGTCCAGTGCTGCCTGTCTCTGCACACCTGCCTCCCTCTTCCAAACTGTTAGTGTCAAGGGGAAGAACAGAATCGGGTGGCAGAGGCTGGGTCTGTTGGAGAGTGGTCTGTTTGCTTGGTGCAGGCTGGCTAACCCTTTCTTTTGGGAATAGGTGCTGTATTTGAAGAACCTGGGCCCTCGAGTGACAATGAAGGACCTCGTGTCCTTGTTTGCTCGGTTTCAGACGGAGAACAACCCACCAGTCCAGTTCCGCCTGCTGAGCGGCCGCATGAGGGGCCAGGCTTTCATTACGTTCCCTGGTGAGTTGCTCCTTGTGCCTCAGAGTCCTTTTCTCACTCATGAAGGTGCCACTTCCGTGCTACAGAGTGCTGGGCTGGTCCCAAGCCAGTTTTCCATGGAGCAGGAGGGGAATTCAGTCTCTTGATTGAGGTCCATCAAGACACAGGGGATGCAGCCTGTTGTGGACTGTGTTCCTTGTCACTCTGGCTGGGTGATTGCAGCCCTGCAGTTGTTCTTGGTGCTGATTGAGGGTCTGTGATCCAGGAATGTCTTTTGCCCACATCACATGTGTCCATCCCAGAACTTGCTGGGTTTGTGTTGAAGCTGGTGACTTGAGCATGTTTTACTCTCTTGTTGCAGATATGCAGGTAGCACAGGAGGCAATGCAGCTGGTGAACGGGTACAATCTGCAGGGGAAGCCGCTGGTTATTGAATTTGGGAAAAGCAAGGGCCATTCGTCTGAGCCTGGCCCTGCCGCTGCCTCCTCCAGTGCTGGAGAGAGTCCCCCTGGCAAGTAAGGGAAGGATAAGCTGGGGACCTTGTGGATTGGCACAGGCCACGGGATCTCTGTGGTCAGAAGTGGGGCAGTTTGGGACTGCTGGACGTTATCGTACGGGTCTGAGTGTCCAGGTGGGGAAGGGGCGAGCAGGAGAAGAGGCTCTGAGCGATGGGGAGGAGCAGCCACTTGGCAGCCTGCGCCAGCAGAGAGGCTCGGAGCCAGGGCTGGACAGGGCCTGCCCCAGCGTGGAGAGCGGCCCGGCCCTGCCTCGAGGGCACCTGAGGAGCTGTGTTGTGTGAGGAGCTGGCGCCCCTCTGTGCAGCTCTAGCCCTGTCTGTGGTGTTGGTGCGTACCGGCTTTTACCCTGGCATGCACCTCTGTGTGTGCCCTCCGCCCCGCGTGGGAAGGAGGAGAGGAAGCCACCTGAATAAACGCGCTTGTCTGGTATTTCCGTGGTATGTGCTTGTTTGCCTTTGGCCAGTGCAAGTGCTGCACTGGGCAGGACTGTGTGAGCGGTCCAGGGCCTGGCCTCTGTCCTGGGCACCGTGGCTCCTTCCTGGTGCTGTGACTGCAGAGGCTGCTCTCCCACCTGGGAGTAGGTCCAATGCTTTGTGAGGAGGGAGGAGTGTTCCCCGCCTGCCTTGACCTCTCCGTATTGCCCTCTAGCAGCCCCGTAGCGTGGAGGATGGGAGCTCTCGGAAGGAGCCGTGGGGCTGGCTGGGAGCAAGGCAAGCCGGCGTCGTGTGCTCCCCGTGTTTTGCCTGCTGTTCCTGGAAGCACAAGATGTGAGCTCTTGTTGGTGCTACCTGAGGGAACCACGTCCTTCCCAAGAGGACTGATCGCACATTTCCTCCGCAGTGTTAAATCCAGTCATGTGGAGAAGAGACATTCCCAAGAAGAGTCTTTTTCTCCCTGATGACGTCTCCGTGCCGCTCTGCCTGGTTCCTTTTGCAGCTGTCCTTCTTGGGAATGCACAAAGTGCAGAGCGCTCAGGGGTGGGTGGGGACGCTGGTGGAGACTTGATCTCCTGGGGCAGAGGATGGTCGGGGTTGGAGCAAACTGAAGAGCTGGGAAAGCCGAAGGGCTTTGGCGCAGGCAGTGTCTATGGGGCACTTGGGTGTCGTTTGACCAGGCAGCGCTGGATGCGTCGGGGCACCACGGTGTGCAAGCAGTCCAGAGTTCCCTTGGGCGGCCGTTGGGAGCGGAGTCTGGAAGGCTGTATCCCGGGAGCCGAGTCCTGGTGTCTCCGTGGAGCCATTGAGCGTCTCCGTGGGGAGGGTTCTGGGGCCGGGGGCGGGCTCTGCACCGCGGCAGCCGGGCACGCAGAGCCCTTGTCATGGCCCTGCCGCCCGGCATGCCGCTGGCCCAGGTAGGCCTGGGGGCTCCCTCCTCCCCCAGCTCCCCGGGCCTTAGGCTGCCTCCCTGCTCTGCCTGGGAGCTTCCTGGGCTCTTGTCACCGGGGGCACCGCTGGGGGCTCCTCTAGGGCCGCCCCCCTGCCTGGTCCCTGTGCTGGGGGTGGGCGAGAGGGAGGCTGAGTGGCCTGGGCTATGGCGCAGGGGTGGCAGCCCCAGGGCCCTGGGCTTTGGGGGCCCCTCACATAGAAGGTGGGAAGGTGGGGACTGTCCCGAGGGTCTTGGGTGATTTGGGGAGGGGGCGGAGGGCTCCCCCTGCCGGAGGGGCAGGTGGCGGAATGAGGATGGGAGTGAGGAGGGTCGGGAGGCCGCTGCAGGGTGCCGCCATGTTGTACGGCACTGGGCGCCACCATGGCTTGCGGCGGGGAGGGGCGTCAGCGCTGGCCGCCGGGCCGCGCGGGAGCCGCCATCGCTCCGTACGGCAGCGCGGGCGCCGCCATCTTGCGGCGGAGGGCGCCGCCATGTCCCGCGGGCCGGGCGCCGTACGCTGGGCCGCGCCGCCGCCCTCAGCGCCGCTCTCTGTCCCCGCAGATGGGCGCCTGCTGCCTGCAGAGCCACAGCGCGGGCCACGCGCGGCCCTTCAGCGCCGTGGCCGAGCTGCTCGGTAAGCGCCGCCTGCGCCTCCCGCCCCGCGGGGAGCCCCAGGGCCGCTCCTCGCCCCCGCGCCGGCTCGGCCGCCGGCGGAGCTCGCGGTAGCCGCGTGTCCGTGACGGCCCCGTTTTGTGCCCGCAGACAACGCTTCGGACGCCAGCGTCACGGCCAGGCGCCTCAGCATCGACGTGCTGCAGCTCAAGGGCCACCTCTGCCTGAGCTTTACGGATAACGGGGCGGGAATGACCCCGCACAAGCTGCACCGCATGCTCAGGTACGGGCCGCCCGCCCGCCTGGTGCTCCCCGTGCCCCGCGTGTGGGAAGGCCGAGGAGGGGGCCCCGCCCGCAGGCTGGTGTCCCGCAGGAGCCTCCTCCCTGCCTGCCTTCCCTGCGGGCGCTGGAGCCGGCGCTGCCTCTGGAGGCGGCCTTTGCACCACGTTAGTGTGTCCCTGGGATGCAAGAAGGCTCTTGTGGCAGTGAAACGGGCTCGCGGCAGAGACTTGAGGGGACGCTGTGTGATGACAAATTGCAGTTTCAGGCCGCTAGGTGCCACGTACAAGTGAGGACGCATCGCCAGGGCCCTGGTGCTTTTTTCAGAGATGGAGGAGCAGCAGAGAGCCGTTTCCCTCTGTGAGGCGCCGTCCCGTGCCGGCAGGAGAGCACGGTGGTGCTGCTCATGGTGCCCGGCTGCCCGCGGCCCCCCAGCCCTCCCTCTGCTGCCGCCAGCCCCGCTCTCCATCAGCAGAGCCCCTATGGGCAGGGGTGGCTCTCGGCTGGGGCTGCTCCTCGCTCTGACCCACAACTGCCGCTGCTGCAGAACGCCCAGGCTCCCCCTTGGCTGAGAGACGCCCCTTTTCCAGCCAGGCACCCTCAGGGTGTGAGCGAAGGGTGTAGGGCCCCGTTTGGCTTGACAGAAGGGAAAAGGTAGGTAGGAGAGCAAAGCAGAGAAGCTGCTTTCTTTAATTGCCACAAGTGCAAAACCACAGTTCTTCAGAAAAACGAGGGGGCTTCAGGAGTGGAAACTAGAAGCCATGGCCCCTTCTTGCCTGTGCTGCGCGGGAGGCAGGCGGTGCCTCCGGCCTCCTGCTCGTTCTCGCTGCCCCTGCTGTGTGCGCCCTGAGGTGGCAGAGCCCGGAGAGCCCCGTGCGATGCTGCGGAGCCGCCTGGAAGCCCCTCGCAAAATCCTCCCCCTGCAGTGGCACGGTGGGGCAGGAGGAGGGCAGTGCTGCCCAGAGAGCCCAGCTCCCATCCGAGGAGCCCTTCGGGCCGCAGGGTGCCCGTGAGCCTGGCGCGCCACGGCTCTCCCTGTTGCCAATCCCCTCTTGCTTTGCCTGCTTCCAGCTTTGGCTCCAAGGAGAATGCCGTGCCGGGTAGCGCCCCGCGCGTCGGGGTGTACGGAAACGGCTTCAAGTCGGGCTCCATGCGGCTGGGGAAGGACGCGATCGTCTTCACCAAGAACGGCGGGGCCCTCACCGTGGGGCTGCTGTCCCAGACCTACTTGGAACGCGTCCGCGCCAAGGCGGTCACCGTGCCCCTGGTGCCGTTTAACCAGCAGAACAGTATCCTTGAGCAGCCGGGGGGCCCTGCCGAGGGGCAGCTGCCCCACACACAGCCCAGCGTCTCTCCTGGCTTGAGACCATCCTCTGGTGGGTTTTAGTGGGTTGTGCCTCTCTGGGGTGTCAGGGGTTCTTGTGGCTGGGTGGGTTTTTCTGCCCCTTTTTGCAGGGGGTCTGGGCAGCCCTGTTCTCCTTGACCCCGTGGCTTCTAGAGAAAATAATTGTTACTGAAGACTCTGTGCCCAGCCTGGAGGCCATCCTGGAGCATACACTCTTCAACACCAGAGAGGAGCTGCTGGCACAGTTTGATGCCATCCCGGGCAAGAAGGGCACGCGCATCCTCATCTGGAACATGCGCAGGTAGGGGCTGGAGGGGCGCCGGGCTGTGGAGCGCGCGTTGCACGTGTGGCTTCTGCACAGTCCCCAGCCTGGCCGTCCAAGCCTCTCATCTGCTGCAGCCACATCTCACATGAGGCACTTCCCTGCTTCCCAACAGAGGGAAGTTGGGAGAGATCAGTCTCCTTCTGTCTGTTCCATTTTTTTTTTTTTTTTTTAATTTTCATATTTCTGTGTATCAAGACAGTTGTGAAACATTCTACTGCTTTGGTGTTCTGCATACAATTAAGCAGTTGACTGATGAGATCTGTGGGAAACACTGCTTTATCTGCTGCTCCTTGATACAGAAGAGCAGCCTGCCTAGGAAAGCTGTGTCCTGACACCAGGGTCAAGAGCAAAGGGACGGTTTTAGTCACTGCTTTCCCTGTAGTGGAGTCCTGCTAAGTTGTTGTCCTTCCAAGTGCTAGACTTTTGTGTGCTTGTGTTAAGACTGGTTCCTCTTTGGACTCTGGTGTGGGCTGAGAAGGAGATGTTGTCCTTATTTTTGTACCTGGTGTTTTTCAGAAATGAAGATGGGAAGCCGGAGCTGGATTTTGATACGGATGAACACGATATCCGGTTAGCAGACTTCCTCATAGCGAATGTGGAGACTCATGGCAAAAGAATCCTGCCCTCTCAGGAGATGGTCCCAGAGTTTTCTGTCCTGGAGACAGAGTACTCATTGCGGGTGAGTTATGGAGAGCTGGGAGGAGGTGGCAGCCCTTGGCCAGGCTGCAGCAGTGGGGGAGATCTGCTTGCTCCTTTAGCGTTGTGTGGGTGGAGCCTCCTCTTCTAGTGCCTTGCAGGGAATGAAGGATGAGGAATCCCAAGCAGGTTCTGGGTTGGCCTGAAGATGACTGTATGGGACAGTTCAGGTGTGTGATGTCTCCAATTCCTCCCTCCTCTGCCTCCCAGGCATATTGCAGCATCTTGTACCTGAAGCCTCGCATGCAGATTGTCCTGCGGCAGAAGAAGGTGAACACCCAGCTCATCTCCAAGAGCTTGGCCAAGACCGAGTATGACGTGTACAAGCCCACCTTTGCCGTATCCTTCCTGCCCGTGCCTCGGCGCCCTGCTCCCGCAGCGGCCTCCGCATCCTGCAAGGTCCACAGCAGCCCTGCAGCCAGGCTGGGGCCTGCTCTCGGTGCCTGGAGAATTTAAATGAGCAGACAGGCTGAGTTACCTTCTCCTTCCTGTCTTCTGGTCACCTTTGGGAAGTTAAGTTTCAATGAGAAGGTAGAAGGGATCCCTGAAGGCCACTGGTGCTGCTGAAGCGCATTGGGAGGTGCCCTGGGTCACACTGAGCTCAAACCAGCTCTTGCCACACACTGAGGCTCATGCGCTGTGTCTAGGGAGGCTGAGGTGGGCAGGGACTCGAGGCTTCTAAAATGTGTTTTAAACGTCAGTGTTATTTCAATTGGGTGGAAAAAACCCACGCACTTTATCGAATGTGAGAGCAAAGACCAGAGAAGCCTTTCTGTCCCATTCCTTAGATAATGGCTTATTTTTCCTGACTGAGTAGAATTTGCTGATTTGAGTTCTTGGAGCATCGTGGAGGGTGTTTGTGTGTTTGTTTTTTCCTCCCCTACTGAGTGTTTTGGCTTTCTGGATTACCTATTGATACATCCTTTTGGAGAAGAGTGTTTCCAGGTCAAAGCCAAGTGCAAAGAACGGTGTGGGTATCAGATCTCTTCAAATGGCTTCCAGAAAGAACTTTGCTTAAGCTGTTCTGAACTGCATCTCAGCACCTTTCCCCCCTGCTTTCACATGCTTAAAGGTAGTTTTGTGCCCCAGGTTTCTGTGATTATATCCATTTCTATATCAAATGTGGGAAAAAAAAGTATTACTTGCTTAAATTCCATGCCTGTTTACTCAGGAGCTGGAGGATGAAAACACAAATTCTTGCTGCTTTTGTCTCTTCCTAGTAGTTAGGATTTTGCACGCTAGTTGCAGTCTTCAGGGCAACTGCTGAACTACTGTTCCGGAGGTTAGAAAACTGGTGGCAGTGGATTTCCGTTTGCTGCCAAAGATGCCTTGACTTTTCACAGGGAGTGTGCATGAAGTAGCAGCTCCTTGAGGCCTGGAGCACTGCGTCTGTTCTGCATCTGTCCAGGTAGTAGAAGGCACGCAGTGTCTGTGAACGTTGCAAATGCATGAGCTCTGACTTTAAAATATAGGAAAATATCTTTAAACAGTAGGTGATTAATGAAATACTTTAATCCTAGCCAATACTGATTTCCCAGATAATAACAGTCTCTTCAGAGCTGAATTTGTGAAACCAGTGTGTGCTGAAAGTGAGCTCTCTTCTGTGCTGCTCCTTGCTGTTATTACTGTGTGTTAGGGTTTCTTCAGCCTTGACTGAGTGTTTGTTTTAGTTTTGTAAACATTAGTCACTGCATCTTTTAATCACAAGCAAAATTTAGTCTTTAGTTATCTCGTTGGCGATACGCTTTGAAGCCGCCCCTTTGGCCAAATCTTGCCCTGTGCGTTATCGGTGTGCTATAAAGGAGCCTCGGAGCCTTTGTGGGAGCTCCAGGGCCGCGGTGTGACCCGGCAGCCGCGCTCGATGTCTGTCGCACCGCCGGTATCTGCAGCAGTTGCTCGGTGCGGGCCAAGGCCATGCGTTCAGCCGGGGAAGGCAGCTCGGTGCCACGGCTGCCCCACGTGCTGGGCCCCGCATCCCTCAGCCTGCCTCTCCCAGAGCTCTGCGTTACTGCTTCCTTGACGAGGCTTTTCCTCAGAGCAAGAGAGTGAGGATCACCTTTGGATTCAGCTGCAGGAACAAAAGCCACTATGGGGTCATGATGTACCACAAGAACCGCCTTATCAAGCCCTATGAGAAAGTGGGCTGCCAGAAGAAGGTGAGTGGCTCCACTGGGAACTTTCTCCCTTTCTCTTTTGGGAGAGGGGACAGTGGGGCTCTGCAAAAAGCAGCCCTGTTGTAGGTCTTTGCTTCCCTACTGCACAGCGGCCAGAGCCCAGAGACCTGGTGTTTCTGAGGCGGCGTCCTGAGAATTGGGGCAGCCCATGCGTGTACACGGCGGGCGCCTAGCTGGCTTTGAGGAGTGCTGCTCTGGGAGGAGCTGTGAGAAGCCCAGCAGCCGGCCCTTCCCGTGGGGAGATCCACATGGATCTGCTCGGGCAGGCTGGTTTTGGCCCTGGCTGGAGGCTGCTGCTGTGGCAGGTGCTTCTCGGCACTGCTGGGCGGGAGGATCTGGGAGCTGTGGCACACACCTTCAGCTATGGGCGCTCCTGCCCTGTCGCACCCAGCAGCACTCTGGGAGGAGAAGCTTCGGAACAGACCTCGCGTGCCCTTGCAGCAGGGATTTGTGCCAGTGGGGACTGGCAGCGCTGCTGCCCCGTGCGGCCCGCGGGCTGGTGTGCGGGGCGCGAGCCCGGGTTTGCCTGCAGCTCCCTCTGAAGAATTGCTTTTTCTCTCCTGTTGTGGGCCGAACTGACTAAAACAGCTCTTTTCTGTCACTGCTGGCCCCAACGCAGGGAGAAGCCGTGGGTGTCATCGGAGTAATTGAATGCAACTTCTTAAAACTGGCACAGAACAAACAGGACTTTGAAGAAAGCAAGGAGTACCGGTAAGAGAGAGGGATCTGTGCCCCAGGCTGCCCCTTGGGCAGGGATTTTCTGTGGTACAGCCTTTGATCTGAGCTGCTACACCTTTTCTTAGGACTGTTTATTCTGAAGTGGTTCTAGACTGCGCTGTTTTTTCCCTCATGCCCTTGGAGAGCAAAGAGAGTTGCACGCCTGGGAAGCGTGGTGCAGATGCAGAGCCCTGAGACGATGCGTGGGCACAGTGTGTGTGTTCAGCCAGCCCTGGCATCCAGGCACAGTCACCCACTAGAGTCCAGCTCCAAGGAAAGCCTGCCAAAATAAAGCAGCCTCTGTGCTTGTGTGCACTGCAGCAGAGCTGCTCGGGCCCCTCCGAGCCCACAGGGAGCCCCAGCCAAGGCTGCCGGGGGCTGTGCTTGTGAAAGGCCCTTCTGGCAACCTCTAGACCAAAGCAATTTATTTTTGCTCTGCTGCTAGAGAACTGTTTGTAAGTCAGAGTAAATAACATGGAGCCTTAGTGGCCGAGTTTGCAGGATCCTTCGCTCCGCAGGAAGTGAGGGCTGTGAAACACGAGGCTTGTGCACATCTCTGCTTCCTCCCCCGACAGACTTTTCTAGCAGTAAAGTTTGGTGGCTTTCTGTGTCCTTTTGAGGTGGAAGATTGGTGGGACTCTTTCTCAGTCAAACACCAGCTTACAATTTGCTGACAAGCCAGAGGGTAGACTAGGAAACACCGCAGCATTGATGGAGGGAAAGTGCCAAGGTCCCAGACGGCACCGCAGCAAGTGCCTGGTGAGGGCTGCGCTCCATGCCCAGCATGGCCGGGCTCCCTGCCACGGAGCCAGGATGGTCTCCACTCCCCTGGCTCTCCCTGGAGCGGTAGCCTGGTACTCTGGCACGTATTCACTCACAGGACACCCAAAGAGGTGATGGGGAGGAGGGCGAGCCTGGGTTGCACAGAATTACTGGGGTAGTGCTAGTCAGACCTCGTGGTGCGTTAATCTGGCTCTTTGATGCAGCTGAGTCTGTTTTTGTGCTACGTGTGTTTGTGGCCAGGGTGAGTGGTTTCCTGAGCACTGCCCGGCCCTCAGATGCCCAGCAAAGCCTTGGGCTTGCCCGAGTTGGGAAGGGAGTTGTGAGCAGCTCTGAGGGTCCAAGCTGTGCTGCTCCAGAGAGGTGAGGGAGCGACTGCGGCAGCAGAGCTGCTGTTGAAGAGAGGAGGGGGAAACCTGCATGCTCTGTGATGAGGTTGGCACTGACTTTGCTGCTGTGGGGTGGGTGATGTGGTGGGGCTGCCTAGGTGCCAATCTAAAACATGTAGTTGCAAGACTGAGTGGAGCTCTTGGGAGAGACATCTGTGTTTGTCCTTGTCTGTTCCTCCATGCTGCTGCTTGTGCTGGTTGGTGGGATTGGACTAGTTTCTCACTGTGTTTCTCCCTTCCAGACGGACAGTCGCAGTGCTGGGGCAGAAACTCAACACCTACTGGAAGACAAAGATGGCCCAGATGAACTTGGGGAGTGCAGATACAGCCTGCGTAATAGCGTGAGAGCCACCTCTGATCCTTGTCACTACTGACAGCCTGGGGGTTCCCTCAGCCAGGGCAGGGTGGGAATGCGCCACAGGCGGAGTCAGAGGCAGCAAGGAAATGACTGGATCTTTCCTCATTTTGGGAGCCAAATGTCCCATGTGCTGGGACCGCCTCGGGGTTGGGTGGCAGCACTGGCACTGACCAGCTTTTCCCAGCATTTGCTGCACATCTGAGGTGTTTACAGTTGCTTTATTTTATTTTTTTCAGAGAGAGACCAGATGAGACATGGGTGCAGTGTGAGGAGTGTCTGAAATGGAGGAAGCTCCCTCACAAGGTTGATCTTGCATCTTTACCAGAAAAGTGGTTTTGCAATCTCCATCCCCACCCCAAATACAGGTAGGGACTCATAGGGGGAGTCTTGGGTGTGTGGGCTCCTGCTTTCTGTCCATGCACTTGGGAGTACAGAGATTCCTTATAAGAGACTGTACAAGTCAGGTCCATACTCAATTTTCTCCAGTCTCTGCTTGGAAAACACAGGTATGGAGGGAAAACAACAATCTTACTGAAAAACTTGTTGGTAGCTTGTTCCCATTATCCTTCTAACTTAGTATGTTTGTGTTCTGCCTCTTCCTTGAGCAGAAGCCAGCGTTTATAGCCCTGTTTCAGTACATGCTTGCTTTGGTTTCTGCTTGACCTCTTTCTTCCTGATGCACTTAAAATAGCAGAGTTTAAGCCAGAAGAAGCTGACCAGTTAAGTTATAGGATGTAAGAGAGATTGGAGGGGTTTAGTTAAATGTGCCAATTGAACACTGTTAAGGGGCAAAACTGCTAATAGCAAAATATGATTTCCTGGTGAAATCTGCTGATCTGTTGGAGAATTTAAAAGAAAAATCCTCTACCAAGAGCATCAACTGGAGTGCTAAGTGAAAAGAACTGATACAAGAACTTGTGACTGAAACGAAGCAAGTGGATTTTACTGAAAATCATTTTTTCTTTTTTAACAAATTCCAATAGTCAATTTAAATGCCTTAATTGCTTTTACCTACTGAAGTTTTAAGTTCCACAAAGCCTTTAATAAACAGTCTTTATGATAAACCACTAAGGAAATCATTTGGTTTTGGGGTAAGAGAGGGAAAGCTTTTTTGGCCTTAAAACTAAATAATAAATCCACTTTTCAACAGAGAGGAGGTTAGTGTAGGACTCCCTGAACTTAAGGCTATTTGATGCATGTTAAAGGTCAGTGATCTGGAGCGGAAGCAAAAAGAAACTATAGATGAAAGAGGGTCTGTGTCAGGCCAGACAAGTGGACTATGAGACTTGTATTGTCAGACTGAGCTGCTTCTACAGTGTAAGGTAATGGAGGAGCCTGGTAGACAAGTAATGTCTTTAGAAGGAATAATTAGCACTGCACAGGCGTGCACATTATTTCTGAGCTAACAGTACATCGGAGGTGGGAGGCCTAAGAATGTGCTGGATGGTTCAGTGAAAAATCTGTGCAGGACTGCGGCTGTCAGAAAAGTGAAGATAAGCCCATCGAGAAGTTACTTGTAAGAATAGCAGTTTTATTTAAGGGCTTGAGAATATTAGAAGCTTTCTGTCTGGAGTTCCTAATTTCTTTGTAAACTCATAAATGAATTTGTGCCATATGCTTCAGGACATGTCTGCAAACATGTAAGAGGGAAGTTTTCCTGTGAACTGTTGCCATATGATCACTATGACAGCTTATTTACTTTGAAGCAGCTATAGTCTGTGTTCCCCACGTTGGCTATGATGCGTTTCTCAGTCAAGTCAAAACTGAAACAGAAATGGCTAGCTTGCTTTTGATTTGCTGAACCCTGGTCTCATAGTTTGTATTCCATTGCTCTTCATCTGTGTTATTTTGAGAGTCAAGTGGCTCTTTTTGTCCCTCTGTAATTAAAAGCATTGTTGACTCTTCAGCTGGTTCCATGGCCTTATGTTATCTAAAATCCTAAAAGGGTAAAGACATTGGGAAATAGAGACCATGGAGACTCCAAACCATGGAGACTTGTGGTGGGAGGGGGAGCCACACCGTTCCCTTACGTATTGCAATGTGGTGAATTGCTTTTGTTGCAGAAACTGCTCCGCACCTGAGGATCAGGACGCCAGTGAGGAGGAGATGAGCCTCAGCCCCAGCCAGAAGTACAGGAAGGGGTGAGGATGGGCACTTGTGCCTTGCCACCCAGCTGCCCGGAGCAAGGAGGCAAGAGGGAAGTCAGACGCCTCCTTGCCCAGCAGTGGCACCTCCTGCCTGGCCGCTGCTGGTGCAGGTGATGTCTGCTGCTTTTCTCCTGCATCCCAGGCTCCATCTCCTGGCAGCGATCGTGCCTCGCTCCTCAGTGTGACTTGCTCACTTGCTCTGTTTTTCTCTCCTGTGGTCTAGGGAGCTGAGTGCAGAGAGGAAGAGGAGGAGCTCGTTTTCCTTGTCATCGGAGGAGAGCGTGAAGCAGCAGGTGACACAGGTGGGAGTCAGCACGGGGAGAGCCTGCTCAGTGCTGCAGGGCTTGGCAGGGTCTCATTCTTATCACCTCACTGTTGTTCTCCTTCCCTCCTTCTGTGGAGAAGGCAATTGACCCGTGACCACGATGGAGCGTCGTGCAAAATGAGACTGCAGTTCTGACTGAGCACAGCTTTCACATGCTTCACACTCCTAACAGTAACGGGGACCTGGCAGTCCCAGTCCCTGTGCACATCCTGACCCTGTCCTGCCTAGTCCCAGTGAGTTCATTACTCATCACCCCATGTGCGATAGGATGTAGTGAGCCCCCCGCTTTCTCTCCTGGCTTTGCAGGGCTGGTGCTGCGTGGCCTCCTTCTCTCTTTTCAGGTTAACCAGTTGTGTAAAGACTCTGATGTTTTAAATTTTCAGGAGAACTGTCTTTCGGACACAGCTGCCCAGGATGGGTTCTCCGGGCAGCTCTGGACACTGCAGCATGTGATCAGGTTGGCCTTTGAGCAGGGACAGCTCCCTCCAACGCTCACCTGGGTGTTCAGATGCCTTCCCATGGCTTTTCAACCCCAGCCCAGACTTTTTGCATGCCCTGTTCCAAAAGATTACCCCTATGTTGCATGCTGGACTAGTCTTTTTCTCAGAGTGTTGGAAAGGACAAACCTAGTAAGGACAGGGGACACTCATCCACATGCACAATGTTTTCTCTTGTGAACTATCTCTAGTAAACCTGCCTATTGGAGCACACGTCAGTAAATGAGAGCTTGGTAACTCTCACAGACCATGAATCTCGGGGGCTCTCTGGGAGTAACTCTGTCCTCACTCACGTTTGTCATCTTTTCCATGACATAGTAACATCAATGTCTCTTCTCCCTATTGCTTATTTCTGCTCCATGTTATCCCAGGTGCATGTGCATAGAAAGAGAATTGATTTGTCTGTTGCATGTTGGCATGAAAGCTCTTGCTGCACAGCAACAAGTGCCTCGTTGGAGCACAGAGAAACTAAAGCGCCATCCCCCAAACCAAGGAGACATCCTCGTGGCTTGAAACACGACCTGGGCCAGCCGTGATATAAGACAAGGGGGTGTGAATGGGGCACTGCTTGTGCTGGGGCCAGCAAGAGTGACTGTTCTGTGTGAGCTGGTTAGTGGCGAGGACCAGGGGCCCGCCAGCGGCTGTGCTGCGTGCACTGAGGTTGAGAGCAGTCCTTGCTGCTCACACGGCTGCTGGAGGGCGCAGCGCGGACACTAACACCACCTCCACTGGGGGCCTCGCACGGGGGTTGTTGGTTAGGGCACCTAGCTGTAGTACCTGCCTGCTGGAACCTGCTCAAACGGAGTTGTCTTCTCGTGCCTCTTTCCTCTTGGCTACGGCTTGGCTTCCCATGGTGTCGCTTGGCATCTTGCGGGCTCTTGTCTTACTTTTGTTAAATGCTTCTTTCTTCTCCAGGTGTCATCCCCTGCATCAGCGCTCCATCCTACCTGTACCAGCAGTTTCGCCTGTGCTGTGAAGCCAGAGCCTCAGGACCGGGTTGCAGATGGGGCTGCTGCCTCTTTCCCTCCTCTCAAAAAGATCCCTGCAAGTCTGGCAGGAGTGGGACACCAGGACTCGAACGTCCCCTTGACAGCTTGGTAGGTGGCACATGGCAGGTGCCCTGCTCTTAGGAGCCTGGGCTTGTCTCTCCCCCAGCAGGCAGAAGTTGTGTGGTGGACATGTTGACTGCGCTGTGAATCGGGACCCTCCTGTCTGCTCACCCTCTGTCTCTTTTTTTTTTTAGCAAGCCAAACCTGCCTGTAAAAGAAGAGCTACTAGAAAAGCATGGAGCACAGATGGGAGTTCCACCCCCCGATCTGCCTAGTCCCAGCCGCCCTCCGTTCCCCCTTCAAAAGAGTTTTGTGCAGCCTTACCAAGACAGGGGAGACCTCGTGTACATAAAACAGGAGGCGGGCGGCGGCTTGTGCACCTACCTGCTCACAGGGCTGCGGGGCCGCCTGGGCAGCGCCTGCCCCGCGAGCAGCGCCTGGCGCTGGGACGGAGGCTGCCGCAGGGAGGATGTGCCGGGCTCACCCGCCCGCTCCGCAGCGGGGCAGGAGGACCCTGTCGTGGTCCGGGGAGAGCTGGAAGGCCCAATGCCAAACCTGATAGCAGAAAGCCAGGATGCAGACAGGAGCGTCTGTGTGAACGCGTTTGGAAGCACCCAGAACGTGGCCAAGGGGCCCTTTGTGGCGGTCGTCGGTGTTTCAACGGCTGCTGCAGGCTCTGAAGCTCCCATTCAGCTCTTCCCCTTCGGGTGGAAGGAGAGACTTCCACCCGACAGGCCAACCCTGGGGAAGGCCCCGTGCCTCAGGACTGGAAACAGAGGAGGAGAAGTGCAGGTTTTGAACCTCAGGAAGCAGGAGGATGTGATGGAGCAGGAGAACATGAGACGAGCGATGGAGAATATCTCTGTGAAGCTGAGGAATGTTTCAGCAGAGCGGGATTTGCTTCGGTGCAAGGTAACCAGTTTGTGGCTGTGCATCCTGGTGGGTACTGGAGTGGGCTGGTCCACATGGGTGGAGCAGGTTGATGCTGTTTCCATAGGGAAGCTGGTGGGCTTCTTCCTTTATCTGCTGACTCCTCCGTTCGCCCTCTGGCCTAGGAAAGCTCTTTCTGTTTTGCTGATTGGTGCCGTTCCTATGCGGGTTCCTCTCCCATTTCAGGTGGAGGAAATAGAGCGTGAAAAGTGTTACCTGAAAACAGAGTTCTTGAAAAGCCAGCAGGAACTGGCAGTGCTCAGAGCTCAGGAGACTGAAGGCTTGTACTGGAGCAAGAAGCACATGGGTTACCGCCAAGCTGAGGTGCAGGAGCTGAAAGCAAAGTTGGAAAGATCCACGGAGGAGAAGGCTGAGCTGGCAGAAAGACTGAAGGAGACAGAGATGCGCTTAGAGGTGCTCAGGGAGGCACAAGTTTCCTGCAGGGACCCCGAGAAAGGAGATCTGAAGAGGTCAGGACTTGGGCTGGTTTGTCCTCAGTGAGGGCAGGGATAATTGTGGGCTGCCATTTCCATAGACACTGCTGCCCTGGTATCAGTCACCCTGGAGACCGGCTTGTAACTGAAGATCCTGCTGTTGTGAGGGGGTGGAATCAACAGATGAATCCAAATAATTGATCAGGCTCCAAAAAAAAATAAAAAGGTGCTTTTTCTCTTCCGGTCTGTCCTACACTGTGATGTGTTCGTGCTGAATTGAGTAGCTCACAGTGTTGGGTCTGCAGTGGAAATGAGAGTCAGGTGGAGTAAGGGACCCCCCGGGACACATGGCTCTCCTGGTAGGAAGGAGGCAGCGGTTGTGTGTGATGGGGGTATCGGGTCCAGGCTCCTGTCACAGACTCCCCTCTCTTGTTTTCTCCCTCTTTTCCACAGCATTCTGGAGAAACTTAAGAACCTGCGTATGAATGTGAGCTGGCTGCTTTCCTTGGTCCTCCCCCACTTGGAGCTCCAGGAGATTAACTTTGAGTCGGATCAGGTGGATGAGATCTTGCAGACCGTGCTGGAGACAAACCGCACGCTGGAGTAGCCTGTTCTCTGTTGCTGCTGTGCCTTTTGTACAGGACCATTAATAAACTTCTGGTTTCTTTGCTTGTGCCCTAGGCCGTCGTCCTTCCGCTGGGTCAAGGGTTTTCCCTTCCTGCCCTGGCCCTTGGCTCCGTGGGCAGTGGTGGGGACCAGACGGCAGCAGGGCACGTCCCTGCGCCAGGCCTGCTCCGTGGGGCTCCTTGCGAGACGAGGGGAGACGTGGGCAGGAGCCCTGCTGTCGGTGAGGTGGCTGCCTGGCCCCAGGACAAGGGCTGGGTCCGTGCTGCCCTTCCTGCCAAGCACATCTTTGTTGAGTACCAGCGGGGAGAGGGTTCCCGAGCTGCCTCCATGTGCCCGTCGCCTTGGCAAGGGCTGCTGCTGTCAGTGACGGGTCTAGCACGGGGACGGCAGAGGGCAGCGGGTGCTGGGGCATTAAGGGGTCGAGAGCAGGGGACGGGCCCCAGGGGGATGGCCCTGCTGAGGCCCGGGGCGGCTCGAGCTCCGTGTGCTGCCTCTGGCACAGCTTGTGGGAAGGAGGTGGAGAACCAGTGCAAGGGAGTATTTAACATCCTCAATGCTCGTCAAGCCGTTCTTGTCTCCAGACGGGCAGCTTTCTAAATCGCATGTGCTTTCTTGCAGGTGTTAAATGCCTGGCTCTGAGGAGATCAGCCGCAATAGTGGCTTTCCTGCAGCCTGTAGGTGCTGTCTGTCTCCTGCTTCTGACTTCCCTTCCTCCTGTTTTCCTCGTGCTTGAATCCTGTTCTGTTTTCAGTTCATGGGTCTAGATCTCAGAGCTGGTTTTGTGGCCTCTGCAGATGTTTTCAGACTGTCCTGTTTACAGCTCTTTCCAGTTTGTATCCTGTGTAGAAATACCTGAGTATCTCCATTCACGGTTGAAGGAGATCCCATCTATTTTCATTTTTTTATTCTTTTTCTTTTTTTCTTTTTTCTTTCTTATTTTTTCTCTCTTTTTCAGCTTACCACAGCTGGTCCTCAAACCATGGGGCTGCTTATACTGTGCCCTCTTCGCATTTAGTTTTCAACAGAGCTATTGAAACTGAATCTCCATCAGGAAAATGCCGATTGACTCAGAATTCCCTTTCCCAATGCTTAGGACACTCCTGCACTCATTCTGCTGTTGCATGAAATACCGTTTCCAAGGTGCACAACCACTCCTGCAGGGAGCTGTCCCCACTCTGACTGCACTGGGGATTTTCATCCCAGGTGCCAGTCCTTCTTGGACTCATCTACCTTGGGTAAATGAAGAGAGGAACTTTATTTTCTTCTCTAAAGCTTCTGTTAAAGCCGGAAACATGCAATCCTCCTTCAGGCTTCATCACCTCAGCTGGTGCTCTTTGCATCTTGTTTATTCTGTCCCATTATAGCCCTGAAATGTGAAGTTTATCCCGATTACTTCTTGACCTTATTTTTTTATGGAAGATATTTCCAGAGAGATTAAACCTCCAATGTTTCTCATTTTTCACACTCTGCCTGTTTTTTTTTCACCACAACCCCAACACTCTTGAGTCATTGCTAACAAAATTAGCAAAGGTTGTTAAATATCACTGGTAACTGATCTTAGCAGCCGGTGTTTTGCTTTATAAATGGAAACTAAAAACTGCCTTCCTGTTACTTCACCAGGCTGGCTCTCATGGTGGGGTCTCAGAGATCTCTGTCAGCTTCTCTGCATCCTCCGGGTGATTATACTTCTTTTGGAGTGGGCTTTGCATCCGAGGGGCTACCTTCCTCTTCTCGTCTGCAAAGGTGGTTGTGACGTCCCCAGAGAAGCGAGCGCTTGCATGTGGCGAGTAACGTTCCCCCCTGCGCAGACCCTTCGGGAGGTCACCCCTTGTCCGTGGTATTGGCAGCAGGTCGGGTGCCTGAAGAGGAGCCAGGAGGACATGGGCGATCGGTGGCTCCTCCAAGGAGCAGGGTGCAAAATGCAGCAGCCCTTCCAGGATGGGATAGAGGTGGGGTTGGCAGGGGTCGGGGCCGTGGTTTGCCTGGCCACGCGGGTGCTGGGGACAGCAGTGAGCTGTGCTGGGTGAGGAGCCGGTGAGCAAAGGGCAGCTTCCCCGTGCACGCGGATGGGCCGGATCCGGGAGCCCTGACGAGGGCTCAGCAGCTCGTGAGCAGCTGGTGGATTTCATACTCCCCTCTGTAACTCACTCGTGTGACCAACGCGGTGAAACGTGCACCCTCCGCACCAATGCGGGGATACAGAGAAAGAAAAATCAGCTCAAGAAATGGCAGCATGAAGAAATAACAACCTGTTGTGTGACAGAGCATTTCCTAAATGAGTGCTTGGCAAGCAGCACGGTTATTTATTTTCCATAGATAAGTTGGTATCAAAGTACCTGGTCTTGAAACTTGGCACTTCTCCCCCATGTCTTGCAAAGCTCCCTCATTAGTGGCGGTGCCAAGGCGGGCTGGTGCTGTAGTAGATTGAGCAAATTAAGTTGTATAGCAAAGATAAATACTTATTGCAGATGAGGAAGCCAGGAGAAAATCTCAAAGATAACCCTGTTTGGTAAAACTTTCTCCTCCGGGAGTTCTCAGCTCCTCCACGGTCACTGTCCCCAGCGCAGCCACGAGAGCAGAGTGTGTGAAGCGGGGGGTCCAGCTCCCACACGGGCACTTTGTGGGCGGCTGCCTGTCGTCTGACAGAGATTTCCCATAGGAAAAGGTGCCCAGCCTCCCTCTGGGAAGGACAACGACGGGTGAACTGAATTCTTCCTGCAAGACCGGGCGGCCTTTAGTGAGCGTGTGTGGCCATGCGAGGCTTTTATTTGGGAGCAATGCTGAACTGGGGAAAGCGGCTGGATTTGTCTGTGCTGCAGTATCACTATCCCATTTTCAGCTGTAAATATAAAATATTGAGGCAGAATCAGTGCCTGGGACATATGTGTGATGCTGGCTGCTACAGCATGCTTGGGAGATGTGACATTCCAGTTTTAGGAAGGCAGCAGGCCGTAATTCACAGCCACATCCTTGGTGTGAGCAGGCCCGGGGCTGTTAACCGCATGGCCCTGCAACAGTCTCACGTTGACAGCTCTGCTTGAGGAGACTTAATTTGTGCTAATAGATGCCCCCCACAAAGAACTTAGCGGTTCTTTTGCCTTTCCCCCCCTTGGCTTGGCTGTGGGCTGCTGAGGTCCTTCCCTTTCTGATGGGCTCCCTCCCCTGGCCTCAGGAACGCGGAACTGCTTTTCGCCGCTGTTCTCTTGTTCCAGTTGCTGCTCTTATCTGCTGTGTCTCCTCTTGCCTACATGGAGATGGGCACGGGCCAGCAGCCTGGCTAGATTGGTGCCTGGAAACCGCGCTGGCACGAGGCGCGTTGGGGAGTGGAGAACATCGAGGAAGAAGCCAACAACCGTGGGGCCGATAGGACCGAGCACAGATTAATTGCCCCATCTTCTGCTTGGGCTCTGTGAGACTGAGAGCCTGGCCTCCACCAAGGCCGGGGGAAAATGCACAGGCTGAGCAATAGGACCACGGTCTTTCCTGTAAAACGGAGAGGAATAGCTCAAAGGACACAGGAGCACTGGCTCCATGGAGCCAGCAACGGCGCAAAGGTCTGACCCGCTCCGTAACGCCCACAGACTCCCCGGGCTTCTCTGTGGCTTGGGAAATAGCTTTAGGCTGCTGTAGAGTGGAGCCGCTTTTGGCCTGACGCCTTCTTGTTCCCATCTCCCCAGAGAGGAAAGGGCTGAAAGTTTGGCCAAGGAGAAGACGTCCAGGAGAGCTACCTTGGCGGCCGCCTGCCGGGTGTCACGAGTTCTGCAGCCCTGCTCTGGCGGTCTGAGATACCTGGAGATGGATTTCTCTACAGGAGTGAGCTTAATGCAATCATGCTCGTCGTGATGTGTGTCCAGGCCTGGTTTTAGCCCTTTAGGCATCCCAGAAATGGGAGGTACTCTGAATTTTGTGGGGAGAAAAAAGAAAAATGTACTTGCCTCCAGGAAATCTGAGTTTGCCTGTGTGAGTAAAGCTTCAGCAGAGCATTCTCACCTCTGAAACCCTCCTCGCCTCCCCTGTTCCTGTGCTTATGGGATGGATGGCGAGTTGGGGTTTTTTTTGCAGACTCTTGGCAGTTTCTTCCAAAGGCTGAAGGCAGGTTGGAGCCTCCGCCTGCAAACAGGGAGAGGGTCCCAGGACCCAGATGGGAGCTGCTGACTGTCCTCAGGTGCCGTCAGTGAGCCCTGATCTGGGGACTCAAACTTCTGCTCTCCGGGAAAGGGAGCTGGAGTGTGAAAGCTGCTTCCTAACCCCAGCTATGATACAGTCACATATATACATGTCATCCTGTACATAGGGTGCTCTAGTCTCTAAAGATTTGGCTCAACAAACAGGCTCCAGGAAAACAAATGGCAGGTTCTAGATAGGCATCAGCAAGCTCTTCTGAGGGCCTTGTTAGGGCTTTGGCCTAAATGTCTCATAGATGGGAATTTAGGTTAGCAGGTCCCGAAGCGCTAGTGCTCCTAGATTATAGCCCTCAAGTGTCCCCATGTTCTCTGAGATAAACAACAGGTAAACTGAATAGCTTGGAGTGACTCTGTAACGTGGTTGTGGCTCATTTTGTTCCAGGACTGATATTTGGGATCCTCTAGTCTTCGCTTCTTTCTTGTGGCACGCTGCTGTTTGATCAGAGGTTGATGGTAAAGTTGTTGAGGGTGCAGTACCATCAACCCTCAATCCTCTTCTTCGTCCTGGACAGATTCTACAGGACAGGTATTCCCTAGAGATGGATTATCTGCGTTCACAAATATTTTTTGAAATCCATGGCATAGCTTATTTTACACTGCTACAAAAGCTTTGGTTTGTTTTGCTTTTTTGCTGACATAGCTTATTTTACGTGCTGGTTCTACTGATAAGGCCTGGCTGCTCTAGAGCGTTTGTGTGCTAGGTTTGCCAGTATCACTGACCTGAAACTTTGCTGGTGTAGATTAGACTCAAATTGCAGGGCAATGTGATTGTGAGGTTAATGCAATGCCTTGAAGACCCAACCGCCTCGCCTTCCTCACAGGTGCAGCCTCACACGCGGCTTTCGAAGACAAACAGTTTTCATCATTCTCTGATAGCGTCCTGAGCAGTCCTCCCAGCCCAGCTAGGAAGGCACTTTCTAACAATCTCCTCACCTGTACCCAAAGGTCAGTTTTCCCTGCTGTACCATGCAGTTCATTCTGCCTTATTTCCTTCATTTTTTCTTTAAAGTTCTTCCTCCTTCCTTGTCTTCTGTTTTTGAACTGCTGCTTTCTCTTCCCTGCAGCCCTGCCTGGAGTGATCCTTGGATGAAGCTATGGTGCCATAGCTGTTTCCTCACATGCCCGACTGTGGGCACTGGTGATTTGGTGTCACATCCCGTGGGATTCTCTGCGCTCCCTACTGCCAGGTAAATTTTACTGTTGGCATCTGAAAAGTGTTCATTCCCACCCTCGCTTTACCCAGCCCGAGGAGCTCCGGGCACACGGTGACTCTGTGCTCTTGATAGGGCAATTTTCTGGTATTCCTCTATCATTGCTTGGTCCCTCAGCCTGTTCCAGGGTCCTCCCCGGCTCCTTGCCGTTGCAGGAGAGGATGATATTTTCTTTCCAGATCCCAATACCCGGTCCCTGTGGCTGCTTTCTCCCTACCTCACCTCCTTTGTGACATCTCCCGCTAAAGCCAGGACACTTGGTCACTGACAGTCTTGCCTCGGTGTCCCAGCTCTGCGACCTGAGACAAACTGTGCCCAGGTTTTTGCGAGGGCAGGAAAGTTTTGGAAATAAAGGACAAATGTAGTTGCCAAGCCGCGTGCACAGACACCCTGAGATGGAACCACGTGGCTTCTGTGGGCTACTGCGTGGCCACCAGGACTGGTGTCAATTTGGGGCCTGTGGCACCGTTAGGGTTGAGGGTCTGTGTGCGTTTCTCACCAGCACAGGGCGTGACTGTTGCCTGTTGCAGCTGGGAAGTTACGGTTTGAAGAGCTCGAGAGCAGCCTGTCTCCATAGCACAACTCTCCTCCTTCACCTTGAGAAGCTCTCAGCATGAGAGGAGGTGGTTCCTCCTCGTCCTTCCCAGAAGGTCCTCCTTATGGAGAGGGCAGAGGTGGTTCAGAGCACCCAGAGAGGAGGACGTGAGGTCACACCTGTGGCTTTGGTTTGTGTGACAAGGGGATGGTGACGCCCCCGGAGTACTCAGTACCTCCTTCTAATGCTGCCCCATCGCAAGCCCCTTGGAAAGGGCAGCCCCGGTGTGCTAAGGGGCTGTGGAGCTCCCGGGTGTGGCGAGGGAGGGAGCTGGGCGCTTGCCGTGGGCTATGGCCCAGGGAGAGGCAGAGGGTGGAGGAATGCAGAGGCCGGTTCCAAATACCTCCATCCACGAGGAACTTGGCCTGAATTTTCGCTCCCCTCCTGCCTGGCTTCCTGGGGGCAGGGAGCTACCGCAGCGCCCGGCAGGGAGAGAGCAGGGAGGGCTCCTGAGGGCGGCGGGGGGGACAGGCTGCGCGCGAGGGCTCCGCAGCCCAGCTCGGGCCCGGGCCTGGGGCGCGGCTGACATGACTGTGTGCAGACGGGTGACAACGTCACAGCCCCTGGCCCGGGTGCAGCTGGGGTTTCTGTGTGCGGGGCAAGTTTATAGCGCCGCTATTGCTCTTGAAGATAAGGGCACGTTAATATTTTATTGCCCCCTCTTTTCATCTGCGACACCACGCAGTGCATAGAGGTGAACGGCAAACGGCCCATCCCCCATGATGGGGAACAGAGACCCCGGGGTCTCCTGAAGGGGCTCAGCACTCCCCAGCTCCAAGGATGCTGCCCTGCAGGCTGGTGGCTCCGTACCATGTCCCGGTTGTGTCCCACCTGCAGCCCCGCTCCTCAGCGCTGCTGCTGGGAAAGGGCTGGAGTTGCTCGAGTGCCTACGTGGCCCTGGAAGTGCCGGCATGAGAGGTGCCAGCTGTCCTGGTGGTGCCGCTGAGGAGCGTGATGGGCACTGTGGTCTGCCCGGAACACGGGCCCAGCTGGTACCGCTGGGCTCCATCCTGTGGTGCCAGCTCCTGGTGGGGTTGAGCCTGTGAAGAGGGGCTGGGGCCTGGGCCCTGCAGGAGAGAGGAAGCTCCGGGGCAGCCTGGGCTTCCCTGGGCTCCAGCCCAGGGTTGGGCCACCTCCAGCCTGTCCTCAAGGACCCTGTTTATCTCAGTAACAGGAAATGGGGCGAGGCGGGGATAACCTGCCGCCGCCGTGCACTCGGTGCCTCTCCTTGGCCTCCGGCCGGCCCCGTACGCAGCATTTTGCTCCACCGCGAGCCCCTCGTCCTGCCTCTCTGCACTGTGGGCAGCGCGCGCCGGCTGTCCTAGAGCGGAGCTGTCTGCCTGCCGCCTGAATCGAGGCGTTCATCGCAGCCAGCGCTTGGGCCTTGAGGCGCCGCTTTGTTTGGCCGGGGCTGTCGTGCGGCCACCGGCCCCGCGCTCCCGCCAGCCGCGGCCAGGTGGGAGGCGAGGGCTGCGCGCCCGCATTCCTGCCGCGCGCTGCCTGCCAAGTATGCGCGAGCCTCCTCCGGGCATCACCTGCCAGCGGGCAGGCACGCGGGGCTGGGGAGGCGGCGCGCAGGGCGTTGGGCCCGGCCCGCTCTGCCCGTTGCTGCTGCTGCGCCGTGCCTGGTACCGCGGGGGGGGCGAGCGGCCACCATCCCACAGGAGCCTCTGGCTGGGGGCACGGCCTGTCCCACGCCACGTGGGGAGAGAGCATGACTCACGCCATTATCAGGAGCGTTAGCGGGCAACGTTTCACTCGAGCAAGGTTAATGATGGCAGCGGTGACGCCCGCGTGCGCGCGGTGCCCTCCTCTGCGGCACCTAATCTAAATTGCTTTACGAGGCCGCGCGGTGGGGGCCGCGCTGGGGCAGCGGGGTCTGTGCTGACGCACGCTGGGTGCCGCGGGGGCTGCCTCTCGCGGCGGCCTCCCCTTGTGCTGCGGCCCGCGGGCGGCCCTGGGGCCAGGGCGCGGATTCACTGAGTGCCTGTCCTGTCTC
Source organism: Eudromia elegans (assembly GCA_003342815.1). Classification (NCBI taxonomy): domain Eukaryota; kingdom Metazoa; phylum Chordata; class Aves; order Tinamiformes; family Tinamidae; genus Eudromia; species Eudromia elegans. The sequence continues at coordinate 1,293,638 of PTEX01000024.1, read as the reverse complement.
CCTCCATCCAGGAGCCCTTTGTGAGCAGCGGCTCCCGCTGGAATGTCTAATTTTCCCCTATTTTATGTCTCTAATGAGGGCGAGGGGGGGTGTGTGGAGTCCTCCCCGTGCCCACACTGTGGCCGCGGGGCTGGGCAGCAGGGGCTGGATGTGCCCGTGGCCCCGCAGGCAGCGCGGCACCCTGGAGCATGGTGGGGGGCAGCCGGGGCCTGGCGTGAAGGGCTGGCGGTTTGGCAGGGAGGGCAGCTTGGGTGCGGGACGGAGCCGTGCTCGCCTGCTCCGTGCAGGTGCTTGGGCGGCCGCTCGCGTCTGCAGCAGCCGCCCAGGGCCAGGCAGGGACGGCCCCTGGCGCGAGCAGCAAGGCTGGGGTGTGAGCAGAGGCCGGGGCCGGGGCGGAGCAGAGCCCCCATGAAACCCCCCTGCAGATGTGGGGCCTGAGTGAGAAGCGCTGCTGGGGGCAGGCAGCCCATGCCAGGGCTGCAGTGACACCAGCACCCGCGCGCACAGCCCCCCCAGCGCAGAGGGAGACGCAACCGCCCTGCCGGGCTCCGCTCCCTGCCCCGTCGTGTCCCGCGGAGCAGTGCCCGGAGCGTGGGCCATGATCAGCCCCCTCCCCGCCCAGTGCTCCATGCTGCAGGGAGCTCACACACCACAGCGCAGCTACGAACACCCGTTTATTGCAACACTTGTGGGAAATGAGCGCTCGGCGACTCGGCGCATGCCCAGAGCCCCCGCGGCGCCTCCGCTCGGCCCCACGGCACGGCACGTTAGCACGGTGCTGCTGAGGAGGCAGCGAGGCTGCTCGGCTGCAAGGCCCCTGTGCCCGGCAGCGGCACCGCTGCCTTTGCACCATCCAGCTCCTGGTGGTGCTCCCTGCGCGTGCACCGTGCTGGGCCCTGCAGGTAATAACTGCCAAATCTGGGGTCTTTCACCAACTTGGGTATCAGCTGGGGGCTCTAAACAGTCTCAGGGCTCTCGAGGGAACATTGGGGAGAGCAAATCAGCCCCCTCGAGCCAAGCACACGTGTGCAAGTGAGAGGGCTGAGCGGGAGAGCTTCTGCTGCAGCCTCTCCTCTGGCCAGCTGCCCTTTGCACCAGCCCGCGGGTCTGGCAGAGCCGGAGCACGTGCCGGCCGGGTTCCCACCTTGCCACTGGGGCAGCTGCGGGGCCCCGCTACACATATCCCGTCAGCTTGTACGAGTTGAAATCGCTCTTGGTCTTCTGCGTCTGGCTGACGGAGGGCCGGGGGCTCTTGCCCGGCAGCAGCCGGGGCTGGTAGGAGCTGGGGTAGGTGTCTGGCGAGTCCCGGGGAGGGCAGGAGGCGCAGAGGATGAGGCCGCCAATGAGGGAGAGCAGGGAGGAGATGATGCCCAGGTAGAGCGCCTCGCCCAGCTCGTACTTGGTACTGTCGGGCAGCAGCGGGTTGTAGAAATCCCGCAGCACCACGTGGATGTTCCAGACCACGGGGATGAAGCAAAGCAGGCCCCCGAGCACGAAGACCACGCCGCCCATCACAGCCACCCTGTCCTTAGCTGGGGAGCCCTGCATGAAGATGGTGCACCTCATGCCCGTGACGGCGAGGAGGCAGGCGAGGGAGGAGACGGCGCTGGAGCTCACCATGAGCGCCTGTGCCGCCTGCACGTCCACGGGCAGGTTGAGCAGGGAGCTGTAGATGTCGCACTGGGTGATGCCGGTGCTGTATGTGGCGCACTCCATCCAGAGCCCCTTGGTGAAGCCCACGGCTGTCACGATGCTGGAGCCAATGTAGGAGCTGATCTTCCAGCTGGGCAGCAGCGTGGTGGTCAGCGTGCCGATGTAGCCCAGGAAGGCCACAGCGTAGCCCACCAGCTGCAGCCCGGTGGAGACCATGTCCGCACGCCGCCTCGCCGCGCTGCCGTGCCGCCGCCTCTCACCCAGCGTGCTGGCAGCTCTCCTGCCTGCCCATGGCCCGCCCGGCGGCTCCTCTCCACCCCGCGGCCGGGCGCGCTGCTTTTGTGCGGGCAGCGGCGTGTGGGTGGGAGCCGGGGGGAGGAGAGGTTACCTGGAAGAGTGAAAAGCAAATCCCTCCCCGATTAACGATTGACCCGGGCCGCGGCAGCAGCGCCAGGCGCCCTTTCACCCCCGCTCCCCGAGCCCGGCTCCGGGGGCAGCGCTGCGTTGCCTGCGCGGCCACCAAGCCCTCCTGGTGCCACTGACGGCCCCCTTAGCGCAGCGTGCCATCCCCAGCAGCCGGCTCTCCTGTGCAGGGCTGGCGGCACTCGCGTGCGCGCAGGGCTCTGCCTTCCCCAGACGTGCCCCTCCACCCTGCCCGTGCATCCCCCTGCTTTTGGGGATCCGGCCGGGCTTGCGCTCCCCGCAGCGCCGCTCGAGGAAGCTGCGCTGCTGCTGCGCACTGCCCGGTGGGCCCTGCCTCAGGCGGGTTGGGGTGGCCAGGCGCTGCAGCACGAGGGCTGGTGCCACTGCCCGGGCTCCCCTGGTGACCCCATCCAGCCGCCCCCAGGCTGTGAGGCCGGGGGAAGCGTGGGCGCTGCCCTGCCCGTGCGCCGGGACGGTGCGGGGCAGTCGAGCGGCAGTCACGGCAGACCACGGGGCAGCTTGCGGCCCCTTCCTGGGGCCAAGCGGGTGGCCCGGGGCTCGGTGCACTGCCAGGCGCGGGGGGTTCAGCTTGCGGGCGCCGCGCGGCCGCTCCCTTGCCATGCGCCCGGCCTCGGCACACGCTGCCAAGTGCAGAGCTTTGTTTTTCCCTTCGCCTTCTTTGAAATATCCCATCCCGCAGTGTCTTGCGAAACAGGACGGGGTTGGCGGTGATACCGCCGGGCCGCTGACCTCGCTCCTGGGAAAGCTCCCGCCTGAGCCGTGGCACCTGCCCCTGTCCCTGCCCCTGCCCCAGTTCCTCGGGTTCTGGGCACCAGCCTTCCCCAATGCTATGTCTCCTTCCCCAACGCTTCATCTCCTTCCCCAAGCTCCAGCCGGGCCCCAGACCCTTCCGCCCCGTCCCTGGGGGCTGCAAGGGGGCACACAGGGCTGTGTTCTACTTACGGCAGTGGACAGAGACAGGGCGCGGGGCTGTGCGCAGGCCATGGGCCCTCCGGGAGCAGGGGATGGCGCCGCGGGGGCAGCGCGAGGGGCCTGGCCCGGAGGGATAAAGGGCTGCGGACCGTTGGCTGCGGCTTTGCAAAATCCATGCACAAATCTTAGGCTGGATCAGGGGCTTATCGTGGAGCAGAACTCAACCCTTTCGGGGTCAGGGAGAAGTGGGGAGCTGCGGCGCCCGCGGGCTGTGCGGTAGGAGCAGGCTGGGGTGCTGGGGCGGGGGAAGGAGGTGCAGAGGATGGCGCAGAGCAGCACTGAGGCTGGACCCTCTGCCCACCGTGCCCTGCAGCCGAGCAGGGTGCAGGAGGACGGCGGCCCCGTTCCCAGCGTGATGCTGTGCGCCCTGCTCTGTGCCCATGCGGCAGGGCCCGGCCCCGGCACACGCCTCCCGGCGCTGCCTCTCCGCCGCGGGGTTTGTTATTGCAAGACTCCTGGCCCAAATGAGGAGCAAATGGGGATGGGAATGCGGGCCAGGCTCGCGCCGGGCCCCCTCCGGCGCTGCGGCTGCCGCAGATGGAGAGGGGCAGTCAGGGCCCCCGCTGACAAATTGCGCTCGGAGCCGCGGCAGCCTGGCCCGCGTTTGGGCAGGGGCCGCTGCCAACGCGGCTTCTGCAGCGACCATTTGCTGCTTCCCTCCCATCCCAAACTGTGGGAGCTGCTGGCTGGGACGTTTTGTTGTCAGAAGCACCCGTCGTGGGCGAGGCCGCTGGCAGGCTCCACCGCTGGGTGGGCGCTGCACGTTGGGGACACCCACGCAGGAGCGTCACGGTGCTGCCAGCAGGGACAGGCCGTGCCGGCATGGGGCAGCGCGGGAGGATGCAGCGTGCCCGGGGCCTCCAGCTCCCGCCGCCTGCGGCCAGGGCACACGCAGGGCACCAAGGTGTCCTGTGCCCGTCCCGGCTCCGTGCGCTCTGGTTCTGTGGCTTCAGCAGAGACGGTGCCACTGTGCTCGCTGTCCTGCCTCCTGCAACCACCCTGCAGCGCCCTGCTCTGCCTCCTCCCCTGTCCCCCCGCCGCCCGGGCGCTGTCCTTCGTGCTGCCCCATTGCCACCCCCCACACTGTGCCCCGAGTGCCCATCCTGCTGCCCCCACGCTCCCACGTCCCCCCTCCTGCCTTATGCACATGGCGACAGGAGCACTTAATCATCCTCGTTAATGGTCTCAGCCCTGCCCTGCTCCCCCCTGGGGATTTTCTCACAAATGGTGTCCAACTTGTCCCTTCCGTGTTTTGTTTTCCACCACAGACCACGGCCCCCCACTCCCAGCCTCCCCCAGCCCCTCTGTTTACACAACTGGGACAAATTTCACACCTGGGGAACCGCTTTCCCCAGCACCCTGGCCCCTCACGCCCCTGCCGCTGCCCTGGAGGACATGCGAGTCACCGCCCGCCCGGGCAGGGCTATAAAGGCCTCCTTGTGCAGGGCCTGCCACCTCGCAGGGGACATTGCAGGGGACATTGCCACTGCCTCTGCCACCATGGAAGCTGCTGCCTGGCGCCATCTGCCCATGACCGTCCCGGCAGAGCAGCTGCAGCGAGGGGCAAGGTACTGCAGGCGCTGCAGTCCTGCTTCACAGGGGCCTCGGGGTAACGGGCATGGGGGGTGCTGCGGTCCTGGTGCATGGGGCCTTGGAGCAATGGATACGGGAGGGCTCAGAGCAACAGGCACAGGAGGGCTGTGGTCGTGGTGCGGGAGACCTTGGGGCCATGGGCATGGGGAGGCTGTGAGTGCTGCGGTCATGGGGCATGGGGGACCTTGAGGCAGTGGGCATGGGAAGGCCGTGGGTGCTGCGGACCTGGTGCATGGGAGACCTTGGGGCCATGGGCATAGGGAGGCCGTTGGTGCTGTGGTCATGGGGCACGGGGGACCTTGGGGCCATGGACATAGGAAGGCTGTGGGTACTGTGGTTGTGGGGCACGGGGAGGCCGTGGGCAACGGGCACAGGAGCTGGGCCACACGCTGATCCTGCTCCCTGCAGCACCCGGCCTCTCTGGAGACCCTGGCTGCCCCGTCACGAGGAGGCGCCCGCGCGCCCCACGGACACCGTGAGTGCTGCTGCCTGCCGGTTCCCCTCCTGGTGTCCCTGCCCGGGCAGGCGGACGTCGCCCTCTTGCGCTGCCGGCTGCAGAGGAGCCGCTGTGGGGCTGGGGCCGGGCGGGTGCGTTGGGCGTGGGTTGGGTGTGGGTTAGCGGGTGGCTGCGCGGGGATCACGCTGGCACACGGCACGTGGTGACACGCCGGTGCTCTGTGAGCCTGCATGGTACAAGTCCGTCCCGGCGGGGGGTGTAGAGGCTCCCTGGCCCCCCAAAGGCCCCTTTCCTCAGCGCAGGCTCTGTCTCCGCAGGCCCAGCCTCCCGGCGGCCCCATGGACACCGTGCTGGGCGGCAAGGCGCTGGCGCCCTTCCAGCACCCTGTGCGGTAGGTCCCGCTCGGTAGCCCCGCGGTGGCCCCATGGCGGCCTTGGCATGGGCGCTCAGGCGGGCGGCTCTCCCCACGCAGGCTCCTGTGGCCCAAGTCCAAGTCCTTCGACTATCTGTACAGCGCCGGGGAGAGGCTGCTGCAGAGCTTCCCCGTGCAGGCCACCCTCAGCCTCTACGAGGACTCGGACAGCGGGGAGGAGGAGGACGACGACGACGAGTACGAGCAGGAGGAGGAGGATGGCAGCCCTGAGGAGGAGGCCGAGGCGGAGCGCCCCGCGGGGGTAGGCGCTGCACGGTGGGCAGCCCGGGCACTGTGAGCAGCCCGCACGCGGGCACAGCCGGGCAGGCCGGCGGGGCAGCCGCCCCCGCACCGGGGAAGCGCCAGCGGCAGACGGCTCCGCGGACGCGATGTGCGAGGACGGGGCAGTGGCGCAGACGCGCGGGGGACAGCAGGTCGGCAGGGATGGGTGGCCGGGGACACGGTGCACCGGCAGGCTTCACACCGGAACCCGGGGACGCACCAGGCTGGGCAGAAGGGCAGCCGTGGTGCTCATCAGCGTGCAGCTGTGCAGGGCAGCTGGACACCACCCGCAACGCGCCACAGAAGTGCAATAAACGTGTGTGGAGGATTTGGCCGTGTGCAGAGCTCTGGAACGCGCCATGTGCGGAGGAACGGGCGGTGCGCAGAACCAGGGAACGGTCCGGGGGCCGCGCGAGGGAACGGGCCGTGCGCAGCGCGAGGGAACGGGCCGTGCGCAGCGCCTGCCGGGCGGCCCCGGCCGTGCCACCCGCCGCCTGGCCCCGCGGGCAGGACTACAGCTCCCAGCACCCCTCGCGGCACCCCCTTTCTCCCATTGGGTGCCGGCTCGGCCGGGCTCTTTCGGATTGCGGGGGCTGTGCGTAGGGTCGCGCCCGCTCACATTGGACAAGCGGCAGGAGGGGGCGGTGCGTGAGATGCCGCGGCCCTTTCGATTGGTCGAGGGGAGCTCGGGGGCGGGGCAGCGCGGGCCCTGCCGCCCCCTCGGCGCTGGGCGGCGGCGCGGCGGGCACGGGGAGCGGGCGCGGAGCCGCCATGAGGTGCGGACGGCGCGGCGGGGCAGGAGCTGCGGGGTGAGCGCGCTGCGGCGGCCGCGAGCGGGACCTGCGGGGAGGTGGCGGGGGTTCCGGGCCGGAGCGGGCTCCAGGCCGGAGGTTTGGAGGCTGGGGGTGGCAGGGCCGGTCCTGGGAGTAGGAGCTGCGCGTTGCGGCGGGTGACGGGGCAGCCGCGGGTGAGGAGCTCGCTGTGAGGGACGGGGTGTCGGGGCTGCTGGGGCCGTGGGGTGCAGCGAGGGCAGAGTTACGGGGCGCGGTGGGCTGAGGCTGCGGCGCTCGGGGCACCCGGGGACGTGGGGCGGGAGGGAAGGGGGCTGCTTGGAGAAGAGCCCTGGATGAGGGGCATGTGAAGGTGAGGTTCGCTTGGGAAGAGGAGGAGCGCGTCAGGGATGTGTGGGGTGATAAGTGCTGGACCCTGATGTAGGGCGGCCCCAGGGCTGGGTGGAGGGGGAGCACTGGGCTCCTGGGCACCGAGGCAGGGCGGTGTGGGGGCTGTGGCAGGGAGATGCGGAGAGGAGCGGAGGAGGGGAGCGTTGGTCAGAGCCCTGGGGCTGCCTCGGGGCTCCTGGGGGGATGCACGTGGGGCTGGCTTGGGGGTACTTGGGGAGGCTGGTCCTCTCTGGCACCCTGTGGGGACCTCGCTGTCTCCGGCAAGTGGAGCCAGCACAGCCTCCTCTCGGTGCGGATCTTGGCACAAAAAACCCCAAATATTGCTGGAAACCCTGCTGGGCTGTGGGTGGCTGTGGGCGAGCGATGCCAGCCGACCCGGCAACCTCCTCGTGTGCTGCGGTGCGTCCCCAGCATCACGGCCCCTACAGACCTCCAGAACACGTGAGAGCTGCTGCATCCCAGTCCCCATCCTCTTCCTCTTGCTTGTGCCTCCCTGCCAGGGCTGCACGCGCTCCCGGTGTCACCCGCTCTATGGGCTCCTCCGTCGGCAGCCGTGACAGGAGCAGGGCGGAGACGAGGGAGCCCCGGGGAGACACGAGCGTGCGGCTGCAGCATCCTCGCCCCGTGGCCCTCGCCCTGCCCGCGGTTACCCTGGCAACCTCCCGTCCACGGGTATTTATGGAGTGGTGAGCGCAAGGCGCGGGGTGCCCTGTGGGGCCTGGCCCCCGGCCCCGGGCTCCTGTCGGCTCCCTGCGCTGAGCGCGGGCAGAGTGGACGCTACCCGCGCGGTCAGGGTGAGCGGTGAGCCCGCTTTCCTGCTCCTCCGGGGCGCTGGAGCTCGTGAAGGCCATTGGGAATTCGCTGGTGGAAATGTATGTGAAGATCTGGCATGGCCTTTTCCTCATGTGGACACAGAGGTTGGCATCTATTGTGCTTTTAGGCTTCTGTAGGCCTCGTTTGTTGTTGCACTGGAATAAACAGTCTCTGAGCTCTGATCTGATGTGCATCAGACCTCATTTTTTTGGGGAAAAAAAAATGTAAAAATAAAAATATTCCTAAACTGATCACTATGCCCAATGTGCCATATGGGTTGTGGAACCTGTGACAGTGACAAATCCAATCTCGAAAGCCCAGTGTTATTTCAGTGACTCAGTACTGCCTGTCAAATGTTGGGGGGGAGGGATGTGGTATCACTGCCTGTAATAACCTGTGGCACAAAATGTTCACGTTATGGAAACTAAGGCGAGTTTTCCATTTAGTGTGTTGGGCTGTGTGGGCAAAAAGCTGATGACGGAGGATGCGGGTCAGGGAGTCTCTGCCAATGGGTGAGACGTCGCGGAGGGGAGTGACCGTGTGTGGATCCAGGAGGCCTCAGGAAGCGCTCGTGGGTCCGTAGGAGTGACTTAGGGAAGCAAGGTGAGGTACGTGATTCCTTGTGCAAAGGGAAGTGCTCGCAGCCTTCTAGCCTGCGTGGTGAGGTTTCGGAGATGCCACATCGGGTTTATGCAGCTCTGTCGCCCTGCTGATTTCCGCTGCTTCTGCTTCAGTTCCAACCCGAGTTTTTCCATCTGAGTTTCCTGAACTGTTTTGAAGAGCCTGTTTTTTGGCGCTGGAAACTGCCTGCCATGCAGCTCCACGCTTGCTCAGCCTCTTGCCATTCCTGGTGCAGAACCTCAGAAGCTGTGGGAATCCTTGGTTTTGCAGTGAGAGATGGTAGTTTGTATCAGAAACGGGCTGTTGTTGAGGATAGAGATCACCTATGTCGATGGCAGTGCTCCAGCCCTTCCACGTGCCTGGATCATTGCCTTTTAATTTGTTAGAAACAAACTTCTAATGTTGCTGACCCATGGAGTGGCCTTATGCTGCCCCTGACCCCTGTGCAGCTGGGCCAACTAAAGTGCCTTTCAGTTGAGACTGAATCTCCAAAGTCTGGGCTCTTAGGACATGATATGTTTTACTTCGCACTGTTACTGACTGCTTTTGCTCCTTCATTTGGTGTAAATCTCTGTAGGAGTTTGGTCCTGTCACCTGTGTTTTGTGACCATTGTGACTTTTGTCACAGGTGCCCTCTCAAGGTGAGGGCAGCTGTATTTGGCTAGTCTGATCTGTGGGTGTAAAAGGGAAGGGGTCTTTCTTTCTGCTCATGCGTTCAGCTCAATGTTAGAGCATGATGAAAATTCAAAGTACTGAAAACAAGCTAAAAATCCTCTTATGAGCAGAGAAGAATATTGTTAGATCGCAGACGTTAGTTTTCACTCCTGTGCATCTTAGTTTGGTTTTTGGAGGGCACAAGGTGCTGTTCCAGCAGCAAAACTGCCACCTTGGGTGTGTGGGCAGCTCTTGTTCTTGGCTTGGCCTCACGTCTTGGGGAGGTGAGCGCCCTTTCCCCCGCGCCGCGTGGTGCGCCGTGTGCTGTGCAGCACGGAGGGAGATGGTGCAGCCGTGTGGACTGCAGACTGTGGGCGGGAGTTGCAGGACGGAGAACAGATAGGACTGTGAAGTGGATCTAAAACAAGCGACTGCTTCACCTGTATCTGTGAGCCTCTTTCAGGAGGGGAGGGCAGCAGACACTTCCCTGCAGCTTCTAACATACAGACTGGATCTTCTCATGAGCCACCGGGTTTCTCTTTGGTCTCAGTTCCTCCCTTTCCAGTTAGGGTGTCTCTCGGCACTCTGACTTTTTGGGCAGGCCGGGCAGAGGAACGATACGATGCCACGTGCTCCTCCTACACTCAGCACAGCACCCCTGATCGCTCTTCTTGCTCATCTCTTTGTTGGGTCGAGACATCTCACTGCCTGTTTGAGTGGTCTCTGAATCAAGTGAAGGGAAATCTCTCCCTTTTGCTCCCGTTTTGTCCCTGATGGTTGTGTTGAAGTGTCTGTCTCTTAGAGAAGCTGGCGCTGTCTGGGCATCCATGCTTTCTGTGGCCTCAAAGAAGAGCTTGGCAGGTTGCAAGGTTGGCCTGACTTTTCCTTCTGTCCCCCTTTCCTTCGTGGGTTGCAGATAGGGAGCGAGGAGCAAATGACTTCTGACCAGTTGTGCATCTAGGGACACTGCAGTTTTGCAAGGACTTTGGAAATATGAACCATGAAAGGCCAGTAATGGCAAAACCTCTTGTTGAACCTCTGTTTCCTGTGCATCATTTGTGTACTCCTGTAACAAACCTGTCTCCAATGGAGAGGGCTTTGCGGGGTACTTCTGGTCTTCTCCTGACAAGGACCTGGAAATTGAGCATACATGGGCCATGTCCAAGCAGCTTCCTGTTGGGAGATGCCTGTAACTGGGAGTGCGGTGACGTGGGCTGCTTGCTGAGAGCTGTGGGTACCATGGGCAGCTTGGGGAGACAGATGGAGTCCCCGGCTCTCAGGAAAGGTGGCACTGGCCCGAGAACAGTCACAGGTACACCAGATCGTGCCCTGCTTTCTGCATGGATTGGAGTCTGGGTGTTGGAGGGCCTGGGCTTCAGGGACTGCTGGGCTGAAGTGTGAGCTCTCAGTGACTCTCCTGTTTTCTTCCCTGCAGGTAGGTGGGACCCACAGTGGCTGAGTGAGACAGCATGGCAAGTAAGTGTCCCTGCTGGAGGCAGAGAGGTGGCAGTGGGGCTGGGAGAAGGGGAGTGTGTTGCAGCCGCCTCTCAGGGAAGGGGCACCCGGATCTGCACGTTCTGGAGGAAGAAGGGTCTTTATTCTCTGTGAGGAGCAGATGCTGGTGGCTGCTGTCCCTGGACAAGGTGTGAGCTCCAGCTGGGCTGATGTTTCTTTCTCCTCTGTGCAAGGTGGAAGTGAGAGGTGGTGCTGAAGCGCTGACCTCTCCAGGACTCCTCGTATGCTGCTGTGTTTATTTGTCTGAGCTTTGTGCAAAGCTCCCTGAGCACTTCCAACTGGCCCCTCTGCAGGGCTTGCTGCTTTGCACAGGGATCTCATAACAACAGTGTTCTTCATGGAGGTGGCCCAAGAGCTGGATCCAACGCAATTCCCAGCCTAGGGCCAGGCTGCCCCGTGGGGTGTGCAGCTCTTGGTGCTCGCTCAGGCTCTGTGTTGGAGCTGCTGGGTCCTGGCACTTGAGCGAGGGCCTAGCAGCTGGCTGCTTGGGACTGGCCTGGTTAAAGCTGGGCTGAGGCTGGCGTGGGTACAGGGTGGAAAGTGGCATTTGGTCTGTCAAGAGCTGGACTGAACCTTCCTCCCTCGCTCTCCTGGGCAGCCGGCACGGAGGCTGCACGCAGCTGTGTGATGGGAACACAAGGAAGATGGTGGTTCTGAACTGCGTGGAGGATGGTGAGCAGGACAGGGAGGTACTATAGATCTGGGATCTTTGGATCTGCTTGGAATGTCCCCGGAGTTGGCTGTGAAGGCGGAGGCAAGAGGCGCACTGGGCAGGAGGAGCACTCGAGCGGTGACAGGTACGTGTTCTTCTATCGTTTGTGCTGTGCCCCATGGGGGAGGGAGCAGGGGTCTTCAGATGAGGCTGTTTCAGACTGACACAAAGTAAAGTTTTAATCCTTTGTTAATAGATCTGCTAGGTCCCTAGGTCTCCAGCTGCTGCATTTTCTCCCTCCTGGAGCTTTGCTGTCTGGGTGACTGCTCAGCATCCCTTGCAGCCCATGAGAGTTGCCCCACGTGCTGCAGTGCCTGTGGCCACTGAGCTGTCCCTTTGGCTAGCATGGTCACCCACTTGTGCTCTCCCATAGCTCTCCTTGGAGCCCTGGCCGCCTCTTTCCAGACACAGTTGCATGTCACTCTGATGAGAAGCCCTTGGAGTGATTTTGGATACCAGACAGGAGAGATGTGGGGTGGCCCTGCCACCAGGGGCCAGCAGCACCTTAGTAAACGTAACAAGTATGGCAGTGAACCCAAACCTTGGCTCTTGTTCCCCCCGCCTAAAGCTCTGACCTTTCCTGGACACTAGTGCTCTAGCTAGTGCAGGGAGGTTTGGAGAGGCACAAGGAGTCACTGCCAGCTGTGGGAAGACTCTCCTCTGCTCGCTGATCTGAGGACAGTACTTGCTGCTGCGCAGCTGTGTGCTCCTCATGTGCATTAGGGGTCCCAGTCAGGAGACAGGAGTTCGCAAGGCTCTCGGTTATGGAGGCCATTGAGGTTCCTTCTCCATTCCACAGACAGGTGGGAACTCCATGCTTTCTCCCCGTGTGGAAGAGAGGAACTTAGGTTCCTACTGTTCCACCACTTCCAGATCCGTGCAGAGCTTGGGGCGGGGAGAGGCACAAGCCTCTCTCCCAACGTGCTCTCAGTTGGTACATTGCTTCTGATATCTGCCTGTTTTTATTTCCCAACATAGTGGCCACTTCAGCATGGCAAAGTGGGGAGTGGGGCAAGTGACTAATACCTGCAGGGATGGAAAACCCTAAGATGCGCAGCCATACCTGTTGCTCCAAGATGTGCCGAGGAAACTGGCAAAATCTTCAGGCTGAAGTACTGAGGAGGGGAGAGTTGATACCGCAGCCTGGTGGAGGCAAAGGAGTTGAGGGCAGCCTTTTGCAGTGACAGACATCTGCAGAATGGATGGTATTCTTGTGGAATCACTTCTTCAGGAATGGCTCAAGTGATGGCCTGAACACCCCCTCCTTGTCAAGCTGTTACAGCCCTGCTCAGCTGGGAAAACTGATGCAAGCCGAACCCTACCTTCCTGTGAGGCACCTCCTTTACCTCTTGCAAATACTTTTTTCTTTTTGAAGCACCTTCTGTGCCTTTTGAAAACACTTATTTTGGTTGCCCATGTTAAGAAAAAAAAAAAAAAGGTTTGCATAATAAAGTCGTTTCTGAGGGAAAGTGTCTGACTCACATCATTCATGCTGTTCTTCATTCACACCTCGGTGGCTCAGCCCTCCACAAGCTCTCTCTCGGAAGCAAGCCATTAATAAATCACAGGAGAAAAAAGAAAAACGTTCCCACGCAGCACCAAAAAAAGCCTCTGCGCAGAGGATGGCGTCGTCTGCAGTAGCTGCTTACGGCCTCGGCCTTGTCCCTGCCCGTGCATTTGCACATATTCTCAGAAAGGTTTTGCTGTTAGGAGCTGCATAATTTCAAGGTTAAGCAGAAATAAACCCGTTGCAGTCTGTTAAAAAGCTCCTAATAACAGCGGTAACTTTTTGCTGTTATGTTTGATCCTTTATCAGGCTCCTTACTGAAGGAGCATTTTTAGCATCACAGCTAAGCTGGTCAAAGGGGAAGTCCAGTTGTCCCCTTGCTGCCTCATCCTGTGTCTGTTGATGTTGCCACAGTGTGAGTTGGTTCATCTGGTTGATCCAATTGAAGACTAAGCCATAAAAAGCTTGGTCTACTGTCCTGCCTGCATGCTCCATGTTGGGATATTGCTGCCTGGCGTGGGCAAGGGGGAGACTTCCTGGCTCTGGGAACGTCTGCAAGGCCTCTGTGCCACAAGTCCATAGAGATGGGGATCTGAAGCCGTAAGATGTTTCTCAGGTCGGTTTTTGCATTTGACTCTTGGTCTCCTGTGTGGTCCCTGTGTTTTGGAGGTGTTTGCCTTTGTTGGGCTGGGGCAAAGGCAACCAGTTCCTCTGGGAACTGTGCGGAGCTTAGGAGCTTGCATGACTCTGAAGCAGCTTCCAGCCTGGACACCAGTTTCCAGCGCACAGTCTGTCTTCCTCCTCTGGTGATCAGGAGGACCTGCTTGTCCTGAAACAGTGGTTTGGTGGGCAGGCAATATCCCCAAGTTCTTGGTGGTATTGCTTGGTCCTGGCTCTGGTGCCTGGCTTTTGGGCCTGGGGCAGCTGCCTTGTGCCCTCCTAACTGCTTTGCTGAAGGTCTGCCTGGCCTCTGGGTCACCTCTGGGAGGTGATGCTGAGCGCTTAAAGGATTGGGGAGGTGACCTCTTCTCCCTGGGTCCTTGGAGAATGCTAAAAGGCTTCCTTGAGACTCTGCAAGCAGCCCGTCTGCTGCTCTGGCCTCTTGAGCTGGGTCTCAGTGTCCCTGTCACCTGCTCTGCTGCCCCAGGCTGGCACCTCCCTGGCGTTGGATCAGTTCACGTGTGGGACCAGGTCCCAGCGAGGTGCTGGCTGGACCTTGCTGGATCTCGGCTCTTCTGCTTTGAGGTGCCTCTGTTCACCGTCAGCACTGAGGGGACTGAGCAGGCCTGAAGGGGGACTGTGGGGTGACGAAAAGGGGGAGTGTGAAATGCTGTGCAATAAACTGTGTGTTGGTTGGCTGAAGTGACACACTGCACTGGGTTTGATGCTGGCCCTCTGTCATGGTACATGGGCCTGGCTGCAGCCCCAGCACGGCTGGATCCAGCAAGGGGGGTGAAAGCCTGTCGAGGCAGGAAGCAAGTCTTGTGAGAGCCTTCTCTCTCCAGGGAAGCTGGCTTGTGTGCTGTGCTCTGAGCGGGCTGTTTCCTGGGTCTCCAGCATCGCAGCCCTGGCGCATGGGTATTGCTGGAGCTGGGAGGCTCCAGGCAGACTCTGAGAGGCCTGTTCCCCTTTGGGTCTGTGCTCCCTTAATGCGCTTTCCTTGCTGTGCTGGGAGCTTGGATGAATTGCAGCTCTGGGCTGTTTGCTGTCTCTGGTGCCTATTCCCAGCCTGTGTCACCAGAACTCTGTTGGGGGAAGCCTGACTGGGCCGAGGTGAGCACGAGGTTGTCTCTGTTCAGCATCTCTCTGCTTTGTGTGTTGCAGTGTTCCTGGGGGCCAGGAATGCCCACTCGCTCCTGAAGCGTTTTCCCCGGGCCAATGGCTTCCTGGAGGAGATACGGCAGGGCACCATCGAGCGGGAGTGCATCGAGGAGGTCTGCAGTTACGAGGAGGTCAAGGAAGTGTTCGAGAACAAAGAAAAGACGGTAGGTCTTTTCCCACCTCCCCAACGCGAGTGTGGAGCACTTACACCTTAGGAAGCCAGGGCACAGGATAAAGTCACCGGAGGGAATGGTCTTTGCTGTGTTCTTCTGTCTGAGGACGACATGCCGTGGCCTCGCTTCCCTTTCCAGGCAATGCCTTCGGCTTTGCCATCATCTGGGCAACCTACCCACAGCTACAGGTCAAGCTGGTGCTCAAACGACACGTGTAAGAAATTCCCAGGGCTCTCCTCAGTTCTCCAGGCTGGGATGGCATTAGCCGAGCTGTTGTCTCCATGGCAGGAGGGCTGTTGGCCACTGTGTGGAGGTGTGTCCATACGGTATTTTGTGCTGTTTGCCACAGATGTTGGCAGAATTGTTGAAGGGTCGTGGGGAACAGCCAAATGACTCTGCTTCCTTTGCAGGCCCAGATATGGCGGTGCTTGTCTCATGGGCTGGCACACGATGGTTGCTTCTCTGTTTCTTCCACAGATGGAGTTCTGGAAAGGCTACACCAACTCTGTCTACTCGGTCAAGGACCCTGGACACAGCACAGAGCGCTCAGATGCTATGTACGTGGTGGTCCCGCTCTTGGGAGTGGCTCTTTTGATAGTCATCGCCCTCTTCATCATCTGGAGGTGCCAGCTTCAAAAGGCCACCCGCCACCGTCCTTCCTATGCCCAGAACCGCTACTTGGCCAGCCGCACGGGCCGCAGCCTCCCCAGGGTCATGGTGTACCGGGAACGGTCTCAGAGCCAAGGGGAAACGCAGTGCCAGCGAGAGGCGAGCAGCCGGGTGGTTGGAGACGGCCGAGCAGGGGGCACTGCCCAGCAAGACAGCAGCCTCCACCCGCCAGAGCATTCGGTCTCTGTCCTCTCCAGACTGTCCAGTGCCACCCCTCCGCCCTCCTACGAGGAGGTGACAGGGCACCCAGAGAGCAGCAGCGGGGAAGAGACCAGTGTCTCCTACAACGACCCGCCACCCAAGTACGAGGAGATCGTGGCCACTGCCCCTGCTGCGGGCAAATAGCGGGTCTGAAGCCTTCCCCGTGCCACCTCACACTCACACTCACGCTCACACCCACCCCTCAGCGTGCCTGGGACCCTCTTCCTGTGCCCATCGGCATCCCGTCTCACTCGTACAAGCTGGTGCCATCACAGAATAGCCTTACCCACCTTACCAAAAACAACTGTCCCCAAGTGAGGTGGGGATGGGAACGGGGATGGTTCTGGGGTCCAGCCAGGCATCTCCTTCCCCTGCTCTCCACACACATAAGTGCTGTAGTAGCCAGAGCAAAGTGGCACCTTGTTACTGGCTGGCTCAATGCGGGGATCTCCCCATGGTGCATTTGATTTCCTTCCCTTCAGAAAGACATTTCCCGTGGTTAAAACAGCCTTGCAGCCTCCCTGGGGCCCTGTGGAGCCCTGCTGGGTGCACACACGGCCTCACGGGCCTCAGGCACCCGTGGGGCAGGGCTCGGGATAGAAGGGGGCTTTGGGATTGTTCCCTTCCATGTCCCGTTTGACTGGAGCCGATTCATAACGTGCTGAGACCTCAGTGTCCACCAGACCCCGTTTTGCTGCTCAAGGCTCTGCCTGGGAGTTGCAGGTGCAGGAGCCGTGCCGTGAATTCCTCTATTCTGACAGGTGCAGTCCACACGTCACATTCAGGGAAGAAAGTCCTCCAAGACCCTGTGGTGGGTAGTGAGTGTGGTGGCCATGGCCCTTCGCTGGGCAGGTGACGTAGTGTCTTAGGCTGCCAACTCAGCTGCTTTATTACACCCAGGAAAGCTGCTGGCACCGAGTCCGGCTTCGAGAGACTGTCCCCTGCAGCCTGTGCCCTCTGCCCCTCGTGCTGGGCGGAGGGGCAGCTCGCCAGCCCTGGCGTCTGCCTCAGTTTCCTCCTCAGGAAGGACAGAGCCTGCGTGGGCCCTTGGTTCCCTCTTGCTGATGGAAAAGACCTCGCGCAGGGGAACGGGAGGGTGCTGGTGCCCGACAACGCTCTCGTGACGCTCGTCGCTCCGGCTGCCGGAATGCGAAGGACTGGCAGGGGCTGTGCTGGGCAGGGTCAAACCTTCCCTCCCCCTCCTTTCGATCGTGTTTCCTGCAGGTGTGAGCTCTGCACAAGGACACGAGCCCTTGGCTTGGGTCAGGCCCCATGGGATCACTGAGGGCCCAAGGAGGGGATTTGGCCTCCCCACCCCTCCCATCTCTTCTTGGCCACCCCTGCTGCCTTTCCCCCATTTCCCAGTCTTTGGAGAACAAGGCAGAGAGAAACAAGGAGATTCCCACAAGCCTGGGAAGCAGCAAAACGAGGGAGAGAGGCGACACAAAGTCAGAGCTGCTCTGAGGAATGGTCACGGAGGCGAGGGCCGGGGACGCTGCGGGCTGGGCGCAGGGCAGGGCTTTGCTGGGTGGCAGACACATCCCCTGCCCCGGAGTTGAGGGAGCTGAGGGAGGGCAGCGGCTCGCAGGAGCCCAGGGAGAGGCCCGTCCTTTCCCAGAGCCGTGTAGTGAGCTAAGGAGGATGTGCTGCTCACGGCCCCCAGCCCGGCTGGCACGGGAGCGCCCCTCGTTATTCACCACCAGCACCCAAAGGACACGCTGTATCCGTGGGCCACCCTGGCTGGCACCGCGCGCGGCAGGGCCACACCCGGCAGGGCCCACGCTCTGCGGCGGCCGGTGCCTCATGCGGCTCCTCTTGGGTCTCTCCGCCTATCGGCCTTAGTAAACGGAGCTCGGGCAGAGCCCCGTGATGGGCGTCGGGCTCAGAGCCCGGAGGAGGCCGGAGGCGGACAGAAGGGCTCTCCTGGATCCTCTGCCTTCGAAGCTCGGCTGCTCCCCCCGTGGTTTGTATTCTGTACAACTTGGTATATTTCTGTGCAAGAAGATATTTATTAAAAAACCCTCACTGTCCGGGTGGCGTGAGGTGCCTCTCTGCTGCCCTCCCGGGACTGGGGGTTCCGCTGGCCTTAGCGGGGCTGGTGTTCGTGCAGGTGCCGGGAGGCAGCTCCACCGCGGGCTGGAGGCCACAGGTCCCGGGGCGGCTGCGGTGGCGGCGCCCGCACGGTCCCTGTACAGGGACCAATGAGGCCGGGGACCCACGCGATGCCGCACCAGGACTGGTGAGACCAGAGACCCGCGCGGTGCCGCACAAGGACTGGTGAGGTCGGGGATCATCACGGTGCTGCAGCCCATGGGCCCCCGTCTGACAGGAGCATCTGGCTGCCCGGGCATGTGGTGGGAGTCGGGAAGGCTCTGGGAATTGTGAGCCCTGGCCAGTGAAGGAAGCGTGCAGGCATTTCCCAAAGTCTTTGTGGGGATTTGGTTGCCCGAGTCGTGGTTGATGTACCCCTTATATGCTCCTAGACCTCCTCAGTAATCCCCTTTAAATAGCAAGACTAGGGCAGCGCGGGATTTATTTTAAGCTCTTTCCAAACCGGATTTCATGGTCAGGCCCTGGGCTCCGTCCCCATTCACAAGTGTTTAACGCTCTTGTTCATCCCAAGCGGATCATTCATGGCCGAGGACTCCCCCGGGAGGCTGCCCGGATTAGCCAGGCTCTGCGCCCACGCTCCCGGCTGCTGCCGTCCCGTCCCCGTCCCTGCTGTGCCCGCCTGGCCTCTGGGCTGCCGCACGGCCAGGGGCAGCTCGCACCACTCTGGCCGGTCCTGCGGGGTCACAAACGCACCGGGACACCCAGTGGAGCGGAGGGGCTCCCAGGGGACTCGCAGCCCTGCAGAGGCCACCTCCGCACAGGCGTCGGGCAGCGTGTGCCAGCGCCAGCACAAAGCGGCCCTTGTGCGGACCCAGGGCCCTTGTGCGGAGCCGCGGCGTACACGCTGCGCTGCCGCCAACAGCAACCCCCTCGGTGTGAGCCCGGGCGGCAGAGCCGGGGAAGGCACCTAGGGCCGCCTGCAGGGCCAGAGCAGCCGTGCCCGCCACCCAGGAAGGCACCATGCTTGGTAGCCCTGCCAGGGCTGGCTAAGCAGCCCCGCTGCGTCTTTAAGCGTGTCTGGGCAGGCTGCCAGGAGGGGAGGGTTCGGGCCCGGTCTGACATCACCCCAGCTGGCTGCAGCGGGCAGGAAGAGCAGTTGTTTACAGGTGGGTTGAGTTGTCTCAAACTGCAAACACGTGAGTGCCCCCGTGACCCTTGCAGCTGGGGAGGCTGGTGGGCACGGGGTGGCCGCGGAGCGGGAGGTGTGCAGTGGCTCCCACAGCCTGTATGGGCACGCGGCAGGCGCCGGTGGTGCCGCCCTGCGGGGGAGCGGGACGGGCAGGGCACAGTGCCCACCAGAGGGGCCTTGTTGCTCCGCTCCGTGCCGGAGCGAGGAGGACGAGGAGGAGCAGCGAGGCCCTCCCGGGGTGCTCCGAGCGATGCCGGCCGGGCTGGCACTGCTGCCCGGTTCCAGCGGGGCCTCCTCCTGTTCCCCTGGGTGGGTTCTCCCGGCTCTCTCGCTCACAGAGCTTAGCGAGCCGGAAATTCCCTGCGCTCCAAACACAGGGAGAGTGGCAGGATCTGAGCCTCGGCCGCCGTCTCCTTCTGCTGACGTGAGGGGGTTGCCTGGCAGCAAAGAGAAAAGCCCTAAAGAAAGTTAGAGGAGGAAATCCAGCCATTTAAGCCTTTTATCCACATGGATTTTGACAGCTGAGTTTTGTTTTTGTCTTGGTCTCCTCAGTCTGCTTCCCGCTCCCTCCCATCCCTGTGCTCCTTGGGTGCTGCAGCAGTGTTACGGGCAATTGGAAAATGAATGGAGCGTCCGTCTCTGGATGTATTATTACTAATGTATGCTGATTTCACAGAGAGTGGGATGTGAAAACAATGCGGGTGTTTGTTCCTCTAAAGCACCAGAAATGTGGAAGAAAACAAAACCCAACACACCCCCACGCTTGGCTGCAGCCTTTGTAGAGCCTGGCTGGAGGCCGTGGAGCTGGACGCCTCGTGAAGGTCCCTCCGGGGGCCCTGCCACCACTCGGGACAGTCACGGGACCTGCTGAGCCCCCTCCCAGACCGAGTCCGGGCGAACCCCCCCTTTCTTGCAGCACTGGGGCTGTGGGTGGGCAGACACACACGAGACCTGCCAGGCCCCGGCGGGGGCCATGGGGCAGCCTGTGAGAGCCCTGTGAGCCTGCAAGCCCCTGCTGCTGCTCTCTGTCTTGCAGAAATGGGCAAGGGAGTAGCAGATTGCCATAGCTGGTGCTGGGTGAGCTTCTCTCCCTTTAATTAAAAGGCTTTTAATGAAGGAGGAGGAAAGATCAAGGTGAGGTGGATAATTATTGGAGGTGCTCATTGCTGTGGGCACCGTCTCTCACCCCTGCTTGGCCACAGTGGATTCCCAAGAGCCAGATCTGCGGCTCTGTGGGAGCCACGTGGCTGGGTGCTGGTCGGGACAACCTGGGTGAGTTAATAGCTAAGGATGCTAAGGACACATCCTGCGATGTGCCCGGGAAGGCCTGAAGCAGCTCAGCAACCTGTGGAGCAGGGGAAGGAAGGGCTGTTTGCATCGCCCTGGACTTTGGGTCTGCCTGACTGAGGCTGTCACACCCAGAGAGCCTCTTGGGCTGGAGAGCGGGGCCAGGCAGAAGGCAGCAAGCTGAGCGGATCCGAAATACCCCGCGAGCCATCGGTGATGGTGGCACAGGCAGCCCTTGCAGCTTAGCCTGGTGGGCTGGAAATTGGAGCCTGGGTGCTGAAAGCAGCTGAGGAGGTGGTGAAAGCAGGCAAGGCCCTGCATAGCCCTTCTGAGCTCCTCCTGTGCGTCCCCTTGAGCTTTAGAGAGCAAACCTCTGCTCCCCAGGGCTGTGAGGAAGTGGAGATGTGGACCTAGCAGCAAAGCGAGACCTTCCTGGGCACGCTGAGAGCTGGGGAGAGCAGCAGGGAGGGCCGGGGAGCCCACGTGCATGCAGCTGGTCTGGGCGCTAGGGACTCACTGTTCCCTGGAAGCTTCTGCACACAAAACCCATCTTCCTGTGACCCTTTATTGTAGAAATGCTTTTTTAAAATCTTTTTTTCAGGAGTTTTTAGTGTATGGTGTACTTTTCTCACAGGTGTGCTGATCTGTTGCCCTTTACCTATTATTAACTGAGCTGCTTGGTGCCAAATTCTTAGGTGGTTTTTAGCCTGCCTGGGACCCCTGCCCTGCTTTGAGCTTCCTAGGACACTCCACTGCAGGACAGCTCCTCTTGGCGTCCATGTTTTCGCCTTGTTTCTCGTTATATTTTAACTGCCTTGCGACGTTTACATTGTCTGGGCGGATGCCGGATGTTTGGTGCCACTGACTTTCAGCTTCTTTCTTCCTCTGTATGAAGTCCTAGGCTACCTGAGTGACCTGGGGAGAACAGAACTATGTGGCCGTTCTGGGGACTGGAACTGAACCGAGCGCGCTGTGACCTGCTCTTTACAGAAGCCATCAATCAACGCATGCAAGTGCCCAGCAGGCTGAAGGTGGCAGAAAGCTTCAGCCCTGTGGAGGAGGAGCCAGCGGCAGAGGACGTCCCTCCCTCCTTTCGGATGCACATCCCAGACAGGATTTCGCTTGCAGGTAATGTCTACGGTTGTCTTTTGGATGAGGGTTGATGAGTCTCTGTAGCACCCTACGGAGAAGGATCCCTTGACAAATCCCTCAGCAGTTTGCTTAGCAAGAGGAGAGGAAAAGGCAGATGTCGGCTTTCTTCCACAAGGTACGGCAGCATGGGGGGAGAGGTGGGCAAATACAACCAACAGAAAGCAGCGTGGATCTTATTCCCATGGGTGAGGACCAAAATGTCCTGGAAAAGAGGTGACTAAGTGAACAGACATGTGTTAGTATGTGCCTGAGACAGGATGTCTGCAAGTAGCAAGGCACTGAGGAGACTGAGAACAGAGAGAGGGTTGGAATGAGGGTTTGGGAGGGAGAAATCTGTCCCTCCGCATCTCTTACAGTTTCCTCTTGGTCTGTGGTAGACTCCCCACATGAGGTGCAGAGAGTCAGCTCCTGTGCTGCATGGGCGACTCTCCCCTCCATCCAGCTCTGAGGGCAAAGTTGGTTTAATTCTTCCTTCTCTCCTCTCTGCAGACATGACGGATGCAGCTCTGAGGCCCATCCTGCTTGACCAGCAAAGGAAGGTCCCCTCTGTTGTGGTGCACGAGTCCCCAGACTCCTCCATGCACCCCGCTGCGCTCGGGGAGTTCCCTTTTCTGCACGTGGCCACCAGATCCAGCTCCCAGAAGCGCAAACGATCGGTACGGTGTTGAGGGCAGGAGGGGCTGCCATGGGAGGGGAGCAAGGCCTAGGTTTGGTTTACTGCAGAGGTCTGTTGTGAGCCAAAGCCTCGATTCGTTCTCTGGAGTGCAACTTCCTACATCCTTGCCCAGGAGCTCGAATGTAGAGGCAGCGGGATCTCCTGTCCCCACATGCCTGTGTGCTAGGCTGCTGTACGCTGAGACGTGGATTGAGCCAGGGCTCTCACTGCTATTTGGGCTATTTTGACTGCCTGGAGCTGCTGAGCTGTCTTCCGAACTGCTTTTACCTCCCTTTCCAGCTGCGTTAGTTTCATGTCATTCTCCTCAGAATCCGCCTTCCCAGCTGCAATTTCAAGTTCCCCTTCCCTGGCACTGTGCAGCTCCTAACTGTGGGTGAAACTAGAGGCAGCCACGACAAGGACGGGCTCAGATGAAGCAGTCCTGCTTGGAGAGGCCCTGATGAGGGTGAGGGGCTGTCCCGGAGGCTGGGACGTGGCTGTGCTGTGAAGCCCAGCTCCAGGACGCAGGCTGCAAGACTCATGCAATGCAACTGCCCCTCCTGCTGATGCAGCGCAGGGTGCCGCGCTGGGCTGCCCGGGGCCGTCTCCGCACTGACGGGCTTGTGTTTAATGCCAACAGGGCCATCACAGCAGCAGGCCACGGCGGGAGAGGACTGCGAGTGACTGTGCCCAGCTGGCTCTGCACAGCCCAGGTCCGCGCCGTGAGCGGTGAGCACTAACCCCGAAGAGCTGGCGGCGGGTGCGGGTCTGCATCTCTTGCCGTCTGCATTTCTTTGATGTGTCCCCAGGGTGGGACGACGTAGTGACGAGCAAACCCTGCTCTTGCGAGGATAGGTAAGGGGAAACTGAGGAAATTCTCTCCAGTGGGGAAACCGTCCCTAAATCGACCCTGAAACAGAACCATCTTTCCCTCTGTAAGTCAAGGGTTGTGTCAAGGTGGCAGGCGAGCTCTTCTCTGTAACCCTTATGGTCTGATGGTCTCTCACTGCCAGGCCTGGCCTGGGATGAGTCAAGGCAGCGCCTCTGAACCTGTGGGCTGATGGAGGGGCTTTCTCCTGCCCGGGGTGTGCGGATGGCCTGCTCAGCCCTCAGTGTTCCCGGCAAGGCTTGAGGCTCCTGTGAGGACGACGGGCGCCACCAAATGCCCAGCTGGGCTAGTGCTGTGTGAGGCTGGGAGAGGACAGGCCTGACTTTGTGTGCACTGCAGGCTGGACGCGTGCGCCCTGCCCGCCCCCTGCACCTCGTGCCCCCTCCTCCCGCTGACGGACAGGATCTACTCCGTGCGGAACATCCTCCAGATCGTGTGCCTCCTGGCTCGGGTGCTCTTCCAGCGTGTCCAGAACTCCCTGCAAAGCCCAGTGCCAGCCAGGTGACTTTGGCTCATCCTGAGCCACCTCCCTATCAGTGCACAGGGATCTGCCCTTGCCTTACGAAGGCATGAACCAGGCACGAGCTTTGTGACTCACGGGGATGCGCAGCAGGTTGGGCCTGTGCAGCCTGTCATTCTATCTGTGTGCCACTTATCTTGTGTGTGCCTTGCTCCAGGAGTGTCTATCTGGTGCAGCCAGCCCGCAGGTTCCCTCTTAACACAACAGAACCCGAGTTTCCTGCTTAGCTTAATACCTTCCCTTTGGTTACTTCAGGTCATCTAACACCTCTTATGAGAGTTCTGGGATTTTGGCTGTTCTTCAGTGCTAAGCAAATACTACTTTTTTTTTTTTTTTTTCCCCTGCATGCTTTGATAACTTGGTGGAGAGAAATGTATGAAGGGATCAAAATCCAGCACAAACTGCCTAATATGGAGCCTCTTACCAGGCACTGTCTCCCACAAACTCCCAGCACCCTTGACTATCTGCTGGTCAAATGACTTTTTGCAAGAATCAGATGCAACGAGTTACTTAGCGCACAGCCAAAACCTGTGGCCTGGATCTCCCAGGAGGCAGTATGGATGTGCGCCCCATGGATCAGCTAGACAGTGACCTCAGCATCTAGGGATGTGCTGGAGCCTCTTTGTACCACATTGTTATCTGCACTTATTTGCAGTAAGTTTAAAATATTCACAGCTTCCTTTGCAGCCCTCACATGTCTGCACAGCTGTGAGGCTGCTGGAAGAATGTCTCCATTCCTCTAATTCTCCTTGAGCAAAATCTCCAGACAGAAAGGGAGGAGAGAGGGATATGACACGGGTATGTCCATCATCTACGCTGTCAGTGTCATGTTGCATCTTCCCTCACCAGCTGGAGTGAAGATGCAGGCAATAAAGCTGGGGCCTCTTTGGATGATGCAAAGCAACATCCCTACTTATAACCCACCAGGGTGGCTGTCGTCAGAAGTAGCTTTTCACAGAAATCAGGGCATGCCAACAGATCTGGTTTGGTAGTGGCCATGTAAGATCCCCTCTCTCCTCCCCTCTGCAATGGAGGAGGTTTAGGCCGTGGTGCTGTGGCAGGGGGGAGCTGCTGAGCTCCTGTATGTACCTTAACTGGCGTCAGCCCTGTGCCTCTGCCACGGGTCTTGGTCTCCCCTTGAAACCAAGAACCTTGGAGTGCCTGTTCTTGATGGTTTGCGTCACTTCAAGTGCTTAAGTTGCACATTGAGGAGACAACTTTGTACTGCCACTCAACAATAAAAATAAAAAATGATGGAACCAACTTGTTTGTCCTGAAATTTTAACAAAGAAAACTCTGACCTTGGATGGAGACTGGAATATTTCCATTACAATGATGTCTTGAAGGGTATGAGTCATCAGAAGGTAATTTCTAGCCTCTGCTATAATGATGTGTATTCACTTGTATCAATTGGGATTATTCAGTTAAGAGCTGTGGGATATGTCCATTTTTAATGGCTCTGTGCTGCAGGCAGTTGGATATTCATTCTGTCATGACTTTTATTTTACAGTGAGGCTACATTATGTAGAGGTGTTAGCTTACAAGTGTGTTTTCAGGCCTAGATACCTTGAATCTCTGCAGGCTGCTCTGGCTTGTCTTCAGCAAGCTGAATGTCATGTTGCAATGGGAATAAATACCCTTCTCCCTGAGGTCTCCCAGAGTGGTTTGATGCTCGTTAACTCATGCTCTGTTAGACACTCAGCAAGTATCCGTGGGAGTTATCAGCGTGCACAGGGGAATTTGGGTTTATAAATGAACTGCTGCAAGGCTAGTTGATGTTAGAGACTACAGTCAGAACATGGCAATTCTGTTATTCATAATGGAAATCAAAATTTCCATATCAATCAATATTGTATGGCTGCTCTAAGAGACGGCTGGTAGTGCTGTGGGCCCAGTAGCCAGGTTGTATCTCTAAGAGGAGCCTGTTGGCTAACCCAGGGGTGACTGCTTTGTCTGCAGGGATGGAAGAAACTGGTGCCTACTTGGGTTACTTATTCATGTTTCAAGTTTCAAGTAAAATTTGCTGTAAGGGCAAAAACTTATATGTTTTTGTGAGGTCTAAGTGAGCTGGCGGGATTTGGAGGTCATGGAGGGGAACAAATCCTTCCCTGAGTAAAACCGGGATCCGTTCCTGCTGGGTGATGCGCTTGCTCAGACAGGTCTCCCCAGCTGAAGCCTGCTTCTCACCAGCTGGATCCTCACCTGCTGATGTCAATGAGAATCATCCTCGATTGCGACATTGGTTCTGTGATCTGGTTTTTTTGCTCGAGTTGCTCTAACGATGATTTATCCAACCCCAACGAATTCCTCTGGCTGTAGAACATGGATGCTCGGTAAATATCATGCTTTCTCTCTGTCAGAACTCTGAAGAAATATAAGCATGTGAAGCATGTGCTTTTAAAAATAATTTTAATCATCTGTTGCATGTGTGTGCTGTGCTCACTGTGGGATGCATGGTGGAGGGGTCTAAAAATGCATGATGACAGTTAAAATAAATCATTCAACGCCATGCAAATGCTGATTCCTGCTCCTGATGCTATGTGCGGGTGGCAGGGCCTGGCCCCTCGCATGCTGCCCGCATGGCTGAGCACGCTGGCCCCTGTGCTTCCCTGCGCAGGGCCACGTGCACAAGACGGTGCTTGCAGCCCTTGGTGGCATTTGCCCATTTGCCCTTCTGTTTTTCTCCGCAGCTCCCCGGAGCCAGGCGCAGCCTCGGATTGCTCCCTGGAGGAGGTTGGCATAGCTGAGATGGCAGCGATGAGAAAACAGGTAGGAGAAGAGGGTAAAAGATTGCAGATGTTTTCTGGAAGAACCATAGGAGGGTAGATGGGGACTTTGCTAAGTCAGTCCCAAATGCTTCTAAGAGAAAATGTAGGAAAGACCTAGATGTTTGTTGACTCTTCAGGCTCGTATACTGAGGGGCCGCAGGGCTACAGGAGACGGTCAGGTTCCCTGTCTGCCTGCAGTAACGGTTCTGGAAGGCATCAGAAGGGTCATTTCCTGGAGCAATGCTCTTGAGGACCCAAAGAGCGTGGCAGTTCCCATGCCTTCCTCCATTGCAGTGCAGCATTTCTGGTGATTTGCTAGGGCCTTGCACTTTTTCCCAGGGCTGATAGTGGATCTGCTGCTTTCCTTGCAGTTGCTGAGGATCTCGGGGAGGCTCCGGGTGCTGGAGGAGCAGTGCAACAGCTGGCGTCAGAAGGAGACGCTTGTCTATTCCGTGCTCATCTCTGCCTGCCTCATCAACACGTGGCTCTGGCTGAGGAGATGAAGACGAGCTGTGCCCTGGCTTTCCCTCCCCAACCTGGCAGCGTGGGTGAGAGCAGGGGCAGAATCCTCCCTCAAATACTTGTGAACAGAAAAACTGTGTGTTATTTTTCCCTCTTGATCAGTTTTGTGGCACTGTAGGTCCTGGGGATTTGTGTTGCTTAGGCCCGGATTACAATGAGAACGGAATCCTTGTCCTACTCCAGCATCACAGGCAGGTGAGATGGAAAGGATGAATCTGGACCTTGTGCCAGAGCACATGGAGATAGCAATTAGGGAAAGGTGGGGAATGAATATGACTCAACAGGGATAGTCCCAAGGCTGAGCTATGACTGTGAATGCTCTGTGAATCCTAGCAATCGTGTTGCCTGTTTGATGTTCCTTGTCTGGGAAGATGCTGTGAATGTCTTGTAAGAAATAGGTGGCGATGCAGTGTCTGTAGTGCATGGAGCAGTGAGATACACTCTACCCCTTAGGCTGTCTGCCAGAGAAGATGCAAAACTAAGGTGCTGGGTGTTTGTGGACATCGGATCCTGTTATGGTTTTGGACAGTAGTGGACCTGGCCACCTTCCCAGGATCTCCTTATCCCTCTTGGACAACTCAGTCCTGACTCCAAAAATTCCTTGGCCTATTACTGTAGTCTCTTCCTCATCTTTATCCCCTCAAACTTGTAGAAAGTAGTTGTGCATTTTTATATTGCTGATGGATTGTATTTTCTTCTCCGAGCAGCTGCTGTTAAGTGGATGTAGTGCTGCTAATTCTCCTATGCCAAGATAGCTCCTGCTTTAGGATGGCTGAATTTGGTGGAGCTGGGAGCTCCCATCCCTCCAGCTGCTGCTGTGCCACCATCTTCTTGGCTCCCACCCTGTTGGATGCAGTTCAGCAAAGGGTTTGCAAACGTTGAGATCCAAAATGACTCTAAGAGCAAGGCCTGGGCTTATCCAGGAGTTTGGCTATTTCTCAGTGAGATATAAACAAAAAAAACCCCTCCCCATGGGGACTGTCTGGGTAATAAGATCTCATAACAACATTAATAGCACCAGACAGGCCATGGAAAGTTGCCCGCTTGGGCAGCAGTATAAATTTATTAGATTGCCAATGCTGGAGGCCAAAATCGCTCCCAGAGTGGGTGCTGAACTGTAACTTCAGCAAGGGCACAATGATACATGTGGGGAGGATTCGTGACCCAGGTGTTTAGCTAGTGACTGGCCCAATTCAACAGCTTTGCTATTTCTTTGCTCCCTTGGGATAGCCCCCTTGGATCTGCAGTGCACTTCGCCACCTGGGTCCCACCTGCCTGGCAGGACCAGCTCGGCAGCAGTCCCGTTTCCTCCCCAGCCTCCCCGTCAGAGTGGGTTTGAGTGGAGGAGAACTGGGGTTGTTGATACCTCCCCAAAGCCACAAGCTCGTTAGAGACCTATATGAAGACGACGTCCGTACTCGCCCTTGGGATGTAAAGAGACAAAGTAGGACTGGGGAGATGAGAACTGCCACATGCAAAGTGGTGTTCCTAGAGAACAGGGGTGCTTTGTGCCCACGTTTGGGGGTGATGTTTGAGATTCAAGGCTGCAGTGAAGTGACTGTGAAATGCTTTTGGTGGTTTATCCAGAACATCTGCTGGAGTTGTGCCTCTAGCTTTGGGGGTCAGGTCTTGGCAATGCTTTAACAGGACCATTTTGTTCCGCCTGTAAATAATTGTACTGGAACAGCAGGACATCCAGGTACCCCAATTGTTTATTTACAGTTATAGATGCCTAAGTGTTTTCTGGCTGCAGCTACTATTTGGGCCTGTAAACCTGGCAGCCAGACAGTTACTAATAAGTAACTGTCCCACAAGTAATTGCAAGTGTGAACCTGTGGCCACCAGCTGAGCTGGGGAGAGAGAGAACATTTCCCGTGGAGGAGAGCCCAGATCTGGTGGCTGGGCTGGCTCCGGGTGTGCATGAGGGTGTGGGAGTGCTGCTGCGAGAGGGTTCCCGTGGCTGAGGATGCGGTCAGGGTTACCAGGGCCCTCTTGCAAATTCACACACAAACTCCACCTGCTCCTCTACTCGGGTGTGACTTGCTGGGCTCATACTCCAACTCACTGAGTTTGCTGGAGAGGGCGATAGTCTATTTTGATACCTCTTGTTCTCTCTTCCTACATATGATATCATATGAGAAGGAGTTGCCACAGCCTCTGGGAGAGTCTCAAACTCATTGTTTGGAAAGTACTTATTTGACTGGTTCCTCTTTTCTGAGAACTGAAAATGTGCTCTTGAAGAAATACTTTCATTTATTTTTCCCTGAAACTGTAGTCTAGGGTGAGAAGGGCTGACCTTTTGAGGATACAACATCTTCAAAACGTGCACTGAAGACCTTTGGAGGGGAGGTGACGTGACCTCTGTGTGTTCTTAGTGACTAGTTATTGACAGGTTGTGGAGGATGCAATAGAGCTTTTCCATGAGGCATGCTGCCTGGTGTAAATCTGGAAATGCTGATCCGTAAAGCAAGTGTTTGAATAAACTCCGTGTGTCTGGACTTCTCTCTTTCACCAACTATGGTGCTAGATCCCGGAACCTTCATGGATGGCCCTGGTAAGATCTGTTCCCTGGGCAGCAGGATCCTGGCGCTGTGCATAGGTTGGACGTTGGCTCCTGACCTTGCTGGAGCCCCAAGCTGCTTGGCCTGCTGATGTAAAGCAGGAGCGCTGGCCGCCAGGAGGAGGAGGAGGAGGAGGGTTTCTGGTTGCTGCTGCCTCCTTGGCCTCCCTTTGGGGCAAGCTGCGAAGATCTGGAGCTTCCTGGTTTAGCGTAACAGCTCCTGGAGCTGCTGCTTTGGTCCCGCTGCCCTGTGGCAGGGACCCCTCGTGCGCGGGCAGGCTGCAGTGAGGAGGGAGCCTGGCAGGGCTGCCCGCCTGCCCACATCCTCTGCGTGTGCACGAGGATTAGGGAGGGCAGCTGGCCCTGTCAGCAGGGGCCTCTCCTGCTGCAGCCACCCTGCTCTCGCTTCCTGCAGGTGAGATGCTTTTATTTATTCCCTCTGCCCCTTCCTCCTCCTCCTGGCCGGCTACTGTGCTGGGGGAGGCCCCTGTGGCAGCCTGGGTTGTCTCCTTGGGCCCCTGCTACAATAAAATGTGCCGTGTGTTGTGAAACACAGCGCTCGAGGAGGCTACCCCACCTCGGGAAGACGTGCAGGGACCCCAGGAGCTGATGAAAGAGGGGCAGGTTTCTTGGTGTCCTTCTGAGGGCTCTACCTCAGGACTTCCCCTTTCCAGTGTTTCAGGGAGATCAGAAGAGATGGAAATTAAAGCTTTAAAGGCAGAGGGTAGGTGGAAGGGAATAGAGCTGCTGATAGGTGAGGAGCTCTGAATGCTGGTGCTTCCAGCCCAGCCCTGCATATGGAGGCCCAGGCGACACGTGTGGCAGGGGCTGCTTTAGCCTGGGCTGCAGCAAAGGTGGATCGCCTCACATTGTGCCCCGGGGAATTGGGTATCTCCAGAGCAGGAGGCCCCACCAGCCCTGCGGAGAGCCCCAGCGTGGTCTCTGTGCTGGAAGGGTTTGTTCGCCATTGCCTATGCACACGAGGACCCCAGCCCGAGGGATGTGCCAGTCCCCGAGGGCGTCTCCCCCAAGTGTCTGTTCCTTGCCTTGTTCATGTGTCCACAACTGCTGGAATTTGGAGGACTCACCATGCCCAAGGGTGTGACAGGACTGTCGGAAAGGGCTGTGTGGCTCTGGTGAGTGTTTGTTGCAGAGCGCCAGGTCTGCACTCTGGCCAGAGCCTCTGCATGTTGCGTCCCGCTCACTGGTGCCGCGTGCCCCATCCTGCCCTCGCACTGGCCCAGGCAGGGCTGTCTGGGATCTTTCCTTCCTCTGCGGTGACCCGGCTTTCTAAAGCCGGGGCCTGTTCCTTGGGGCAGGTGGGGCTATGGGCAGCTGGGACGGTGACGGCTGCTGCAGCGTGAGGCAACAGGCAGGAGGCCCCGGCTCTGCAGGGCAACCTCCTGCTCCTCGGGTCATGGATTCAGCAGCTCCGTATCGGTCTTCATGTGTAAATGCACATGACCCCCGCTCCCTGAGCCCAGAGGGCAGCTGCTGCCAGCAGAGACCTTAGTGAGGCTCTCTATTTTTCAGTAGCGATCCCTGAATGCCAGCGCGGTGGATTCTGAGCCCGTGTTAGACGTGGGCCTGCCGGGCACAGCCCCGCACGCGCAGTGTCTCCAGCACTGCTGGTGCAGCGGGTGCCCCATTTTCCCACTGTGGGGCCATGGGGCCGCGGCCCCTCCGCTGGGAGCAGCTCCCTGCTCGGAGGCATTGCTGCTGTTGCCCTGGCAGTGGCTGCGATCGCGGTCGGGTGCTTCGCAAGGTCTCTTGGCAACGCGCCGCGCTTTGTGGGTCGGTCGCTGCCTTCCCTGCCCTGCTCCGCGCTGCCTTCAATGCAGGCACTGACTGGGCGAGTCCCGGGGCTGCCCCACTCCCTTCCTGCATTGCATCTCAGTGCTCCATGTGCGGGGCTGGGGGCCGGTCCCACGCAGCATGTGGTGTGTCCCGCTCCGCATGCAGCTGCTCTGAGCCGCCCGCTGCTCTGCCGAGGCTGCCGGCACAGAGCGTGCATGGACAGCGGCGATGAAGACCAACGGCCTGCAGAGTTCTCCTGCCAGCCAGCATAGCGGGGCGCCTGCCCCCGCTGGCAATGGCCCTGAGACAGTGCTCAGCACGCAGAGGTGAGACCGGGCCCCGGGAGGGGCGGCCTTTCCGAGGAAGGGCTCAGGGAGGCTCGGGGGATCTTCTGGGGCAGGCCGGGCTGCAGGAAGGTCCTGCTTGCCGCGTGCCGCCGGGATGCTCAGTTCTCGCTCCAGTGCCGCCCTGCGGCAACGCAGAGGAGGAAGGCACGGGTCACCTCGGCACGTGTGGACCGTGGCCCCGGGCAGCGGAGCAGCAGGGCTGCGTGGCGGATGCCGAGTGCTCGCATCCCCCAGCTGGGCAGAGGGGGCTGTGGGAGGCACCACCGCGGGACAGGACTCTTGTTCTCCCTGCTGCAGGACCCGCTCCTTCCACACTGAGGCCTCCTCAGGGCCGCAAGGGGATGCTCCTCGGGATGGTGGAGCGTCGCCGCCCGCCCCTGCTCTCCAAGGGCGACAAGCCCTGGCCAGGTACCTGCGCGTGCAGCGGCCCCATGTGCTGGGCAGCTCCTGTGCACCATTACCAGGCGCTGCAGAGGTCTTTGACGGGCTCTGGGCTGAGCCAGATCCTCTGGGCCTGCCTGGAACGTGCCAAATGCAGTGGGGGAAAGGGCTGCCCTCTCCCACTGTGTTGCAGGGACGCAGACCGAGCAGTGTCCTTCCCACCCCGGGTTTGCGAGGCCAGGCAGCGCGCTGCCTGCGGCTCCCTTGAGCACGAGGAGGCCACGCACGGGCGGCTCGCCTGTCCTGTGGAGAACCGGGTGCTCCCGCAGGCTCAGGGGCACTGGGGGCTTGGGTAGGGTCAACATTCCCAACGTAAATAATTCCTGATTTATTTATTTATTTCCTCATGTTCCTCTGGCAAGAGACAGCAGGATTTGGGAAGAGGCTTCTGGACTCTGCTGGGGTGGACTCAGGACTGTCTTGCTCATATATTCTCAGGCCTGTACGGTCATTGCAAGGGGAAAAAGGCCATATTTGAGCAAGCTGAGGGTCTGCGACTGCCCTTGAGGACACCATGGCCTTGCCCACCGGCGTGGCACCCTCAGCTCCCCATAAGGGCTTGCTCTCTCCTGGCTCCACAGACACCTCCTGAGCCTGCCTCTCTCCCCCTCCTCAGGATAGTCCGCCTGGTGATGGTGCTGAGAGACTGGGCCAGCAAGAGCTTGCACGAGGAGGAGCAAAAACCGGACCCCTTCCTCGAGCGTTTCCAAGGCCCTGAGCTGCAGGTGCCTGCGGACGTCGATGATGATGCAGAGGAAGAGGAGACAGAGAGGAAAACCAAAAAGTAGAGTCCCTCCCGTGTGGCTGGAGGTCAGCCGCATGCGCTGCTCAGGACCTCCCAGCATCATGGGCACATCGGCAAGCGTGGGGTGCTGGGCGTGGGTGCAGATCCCCCTGGAGAGGGGAAGATAAAGGGCAGCAGTGGGGAGGGTGGTGCCCTGTCCTCCACAGTCCCTTTCTTGGTAGTCGGCCCGGCCTTCCCTGCCTGATGTGCAGGGAACCCTGCACAGGCTCCTTCCCTCTTGTCAACCTGTCCACGTGGAAGAGACCCGGCCTGTCCCTCACCAGGAAGTCCTCTCAGCCCTGGTCCGTACCCTGCATGTCTTGTGAGCTAGCAGACCCTCTCCTGTCTGTCAGAGCAATTCAAACTGGGAAGCAGCACTGCACCCCTAAAAGGATTCATTTCTGACCTGTGCATATACGTGGGCAAACCAAGGGGCTGTGGAGCCTTGGCTGTGATGCCCCAAGGGCTTGGACCCTGCTCTGGGGTGTTTTCTGGGCTTGGCCCTGTGCTTGGGCCAGGGTCTGTCTCCCAACAGGAGCTACTTGCAGAAGCAGCTTCCAGGGTACATTGCAAACGTGGAGGCCCTGTGTTTGCAAGGCCCGTTCCATCACCTGCAGGACGGAGGGAGATGGAGGGAGCGCAATGCTGCCGGGGTTCCCCCGAGGACAGACACTGTGACAGAAATGCTTTCAATTGCAGCCCTTTCATCTCCTCAGCTCATGCACCTGGTAAAGAGCAATAGCCCGGCTTTTCTTCTGCTGGGTAATTAAAGGGCAAAGCTCATATAATAGCCTGGACCCTACTATTATACACGGTAATTAGAGAATGGAATGATTGTTTTCTGTAGGATAATATGCCTGAGGCTTGTATCTGGCTCTTTGCTGGTCATGGAAAAGTCTGTCCTGCCCAGCGAGGCTAAGGGAAGCTTGTTAATTAGCGGAGGAAGAGGGAACTGAAAACTGCTGCAGTTTCGCGCATCCAGGAGATGCGACAACAGAGCCAAAGACCCTCAGGTCATTGCCAATAAAAACATCTTGTTTCCTGGCTTGACTTTGTTTTAGAGGTGAAGTCAAGTTCCCTGGGGTGGCAGGAGACGTGTACTTTGAATTGCCCCACCAGACTCTAGTGGGGAGAGCGTCGTGCCTCTCAGAAACGACCCTGGGATAGGGTGCTGGCATCTGCTCTTTCCCAAGTCCTCAGCTGGGTGGAGAACAGGCCCTGCTCTGCTAGTTCTGAGCATGAGGCGAGGGCATGGCCTCGGGGCATTAACCCTCTTGCTGGGTTAATCAGCCCCTGTTTCTTGCCTAGCCCTGTTGTCAGAGGGGACAGCTGTGCTGTGATAACCTCAGTGACTCTGGTCACCTACTGTGGTCACAACTGGTAATTTAAAGCTGAAATTGTCTTGCTGGGGCTGTCGATGCTTGTGAGGTGTGTGCTACAAGGTGCTCGTGGGCCGTCTAAGGGCAAGGTGGAGCCTGCTTGGCGGCAGCGGTCCCCGATGTGAACAGTGGCTGCTGCTCGGCTTGGGGCGCTGGTGCCCGCAGCAGGGGCACGGCCGGGCCTGCGTGGCACTGGGGAGGTGGCCTCAGGGCAGGGGCTGTGCCTTTGAAGGTACCAGGAGCGGCGTGGGGCTGTCTGCTGGCAGCGGAGCCACTCCTCCTGTTGCTGAGGGAGGTTTTCCCCTTCCAAAGCTGGGAGGGAGCCAGGGCAAAGGCAGGTCTGCTCCACCAGGCTGCAGCAGCCTCTCAGCTCAGCCACACAGTTCTGTCCCTTGGCTTCTGCAGGGAGATCTGGCGGCGGGAGCCCCCACGTGTTACCTCGGAGCCCCAAGGTAAACTGCATCAGATGCTTGGGAGGTGTTTGAGGGCTGGACCTGGGGCTGAGCAGGCTGAGCGGTGAAGCAGTGGCAGCTCTGCAGCATGCTCTGCCCGGGCCGCTGCTCTCTTCCTTGGGCAGCACGGCCAGTGCCTCCCGCCAGTTTGGCAACAAGCTCTTCTGTCCGCCCTGATTGAGATCACTCTTCAAAACCTGCCTGGCTCCAAACTCTACCCTATCTAGTAGAAGCAACGTCATCTCATGAGGAGTTTTCTAATTACCTTCCTCCAAATGCCTGCCTTTGGCTCTGCCACTGATACACCGTGTGCACATGGGCCGTCTGCCTTGCCTTGCAGTGCTGCCATTTCCTCGTCTGGTACATTATCAAGCACAGCTTGGGGGATAAAGGAGCTTAAATCGTGTTGGACTCTTTTACTCAGCCCTCCTGGCACAGAGCCTAGCCTAGAGGCTGGCACTCGAGGTGCAGCAATGCTCAAGCCAGTCTAGTACAAAGGGTGAAGGAGATGGCTTGGATGCTCCCTTCCGACCTTGAGGGTGTTTTTTTTTTTGTTTTTTTTTTTTTAATGTTTAGCCCTTGATCGTGCATGGCTTGCCAGCTCTGGTTTCTCTGTGCTTCCAGGAAGAAATGGCAGGACTTTGTGCTGGACCCTGCGCGGGACTGGTATTACTGCTGGCTGGCTGTCGTTGCAGTTCCTGTCCTCTATAACTGGTCCTTGCTTGTGGCCAGGTGAGCTGGAAGGCCTGTAGCTCCCTGTTTTCCCTGTCCCTCCTGCTCATCTGGCAGTACTGGGCATCTGAAACTGTCTGTGCTGAGGCCTGCGAGAACTAAAGGATAGGACCTTCCATTCCCTATTGACGACAGCAGTGCAAAGGCAGCATTGCTGTCTGGTCCCGGCAGGACAGGGCTGTCATCTTGGTGTGCAGCTGTTTGGGAGGCTGGGAGGTGCATTTGGGAGGTGGTGCCAAGAGCATTTCTCTACCTACGTCAAGGAAGGGCAAATGGTTCCCAGAAGAGGGATTAAATTTCTATGAGCAGAAGGGGCCAGCGACCAAGCTCAACTGCAAAGCTTAGGAGCCCCAGAACCAGTCAGGCTGGAGATGATAGGAGTGTTGGGTGGTCTCCTCACCCCATTCTGTGGTCCTCCACTAGGTCCTCTTTCAGCGAGCTACAAAAGACTTACATTGTCCTCTGGCTGGTGTTAGATTATGTCTCGGACTGTATCTATCTCGGGGACATAGTGATCCGCCTGCGCACAGGTAAGTGAAGGGCATGTTCCAGCTTGAGTTTTGCTTTAATCTCCTAACAGCAGGGATGAGCTGCAAGGGATGGGATCCATAGAT
The DNA here is from genome assembly GCA_003342815.1 of Eudromia elegans. Lineage (NCBI taxonomy): Eukaryota > Metazoa > Chordata > Aves > Tinamiformes > Tinamidae > Eudromia > Eudromia elegans. Next base: position 1,257,818 of record PTEX01000024.1, on the reverse strand, counting down.
CCATTAGAAAGAGGGATTTTATCTACCTTGGCACTTGCTAGAAAGAAACAGCCTCCAGAGGAAGAATCTAATTGAAAGACCTGAGAAATGGGGTATGTTTCAGAATGAAAGATTCGTTACTCCAGCTTTCAATTTCACCTTTGAATAACTGTACAAAATGACTCACATTACTATTAGTACTCGGGCATAGTTGAAGTTCTGAATGTCTGGTTTTGTATCAGTTCAGTTAATGAATTATCTAAATGGAAAAGTGGTAGAATTAAATGTTCTTAGAATGGGGCAGGCAGACGTGCATTTTTGTGTCCAGAATTTGCAATAATTCATGATCTGGAGGATAGAAACCTTTGCATCCCATTTCTTTGGGGTAATAGCAGTTAATCCCTAAATGATACCTTTGCATGATGAAAAGCCTGAGGGATAATAAAAGCTTCTAGACTCAGTAGATATTTGAATGGCTTTGTGTGCATGCACATGAATGTGAAAGGCATTACCATGAAATATTTACCAAAAATTCTGCAGATGAGCTGTACATAAGCCAAGATCATTTTATTCTCTTCTTCTCTTAGGTTTCTTGGAACAGGGCCTCCTGGTTAAGGACCTGAAGAAGTTACGGGATAGCTACATCCACACCTTACAGTTCAAGCTGGATGTTTTCTCCATTCTGCCAACAGACCTGGTGTACTTTGCTGTGGGGTTGCACCACCCTGAGCTGCGCTTCAACAGGCTGCTGCGCTTCTCCCGCATGTTTGAGTTCTTTGATAGGACTGAGACCAGAACCAGCTACCCCAATATCTTTCGGATCAGCAACTTGGTTCTTTACATCCTCGTCATCATCCACTGGAATGCATGCATTTATTATGCCATCTCCAAAGCCATAGGCTTTGGAGCGGACACCTGGGTTTATCCCAATTTCACAGACCCTGAATACGGATATCTCGCCAGGGAGTATGTCTACTGTCTCTACTGGTCTACGTTAACTTTGACTACCATCGGAGAGACCCCTCCTCCTGTGACGGATGAAGAGTATCTCTTTGTGATCTTTGATTTCCTCGTTGGTGTCCTCATCTTTGCTACCATTGTGGGGAACGTGGGATCCATGATATCTAATATGAATGCCACCAGAGCGGAGTTCCAGGCAAAAATCGACGCCGTCAAGCACTATATGCAGTTTCGCAAGGTGAGCAAAGACATGGAAACCAAAGTCATCAAGTGGTTTGACTACCTGTGGACCAACAAGAAGGCAATAGATGAACGGGAAATCCTGAAGAATCTCCCTGACAAGTTAAGGGCAGAGATTGCCATCAACGTTCATCTAGAGACACTGAAGAAGGTGAGGATCTTCCAGGACTGTGAACCAGGGCTACTAGTGGAACTGGTGCTTAAGCTTCGCCCTCAGGTTTTCAGCCCAGGAGATTATGTTTGCCAGAAAGGAGACATCGGGAAAGAGATGTACATCATCAAGGAAGGGAAGCTGGCTGTGGTGGCAGATGATGGAATAACACAATATGCTTTGCTTACTGCAGGAGGCTGCTTTGGTGAGATCAGCATCCTTAATATTAAGGGAAGCAAAATGGGCAACAGGCGCACTGCCAACATTCGTAGCTTGGGCTACTCTGATCTCTTTTGCTTGTCAAAGGAAGACCTGATGGAAGCAGTTACAGAATATCCTGATGCCAGAAAGGTCCTGGAGGAGCGTGGTCGGGAGATCCTGATCAAGGAAGGGCTGCTGGATGAGTCGGCTGCAGAGGAAAGCATGGAAGGGAAGAGTGTGGAAGAGAAGCTGGATACGTTGGCCCTGAATCTGGACACGCTGCACACCCGTTTTGGCCGGCTCCTGTCGGAGTATGATGCTGTCCAGATGACGCTCAAGCAGCGCATCACTGCTCTAGAGTCCAAGATGAGGCAGCAAGATCTTGAGGACTTCTTCTCTGATAGCTCAGACTGCCTCTCTGAGCCTGGGGAGGGACGTCCTGGTGGGACGCAATGAGGGAACATGCAGGTCAGCTGAGTGATGCCCTGCCTTGTACAGAGACAGTGTATGGTTTTTGCAGGACAGCTCCTTTGGCTGTTTTGCCAGGGTTTTCTTTCCAATCTTTAGCACTGCTGTTGCCACTGGCTAGGTGCAGCTCTTGACGTGGCCCCAAATCAGGTGACTCTCTTCCCCCTTCCTCAGGTCGGTCTCTTTGGCAGCCTGATCTTGTGCTTCAGTCAATAAAAAGGGCAGAATGGCTTATGTCACTGCTGTTTCCTTCCAGCTTCTGCAAGAGGTCTCAGTTCATCACACCTCCTTCATTCCCTTGGGCATCATCACCCATAGCCTTGCATGAGTGGCCTCCCAGTGTCACATTTTCTTGGAGGACGGTGTTTCCAAACCCTCCTGCTGAGGAGGCAGCATGAATTCCATTTTGACTGCAGAAGTCTCAGATGACGGATACAACAGAGCAGGAGAAAAGCTGCTCTTTGGGCTGACAGTGCCTGTTACACGGTATACAGAGGGAAGACGCTAACTGTCTCTCTCCTCTATCTAATGATGGCTAGAGATACCAGGAAAGGTTTGACTGGAATGACACATTTTAAGGGAACAAAGCAGAGGCAGATCCAACTGTGCCTGTATTTACTTTGCAGCGGGTAGCTCAGAGAGAGAACACATTTGTTGTCTTAGACAGGGAGTTTTCTTCTCCTCCATGGGACTTTGCGGGTCTTTCAGTTTCCTTCTGGAGAAGAAATTGAGTGGTAGAGGCTTAACCAGACTTAGATTTAGACAGACTAACTTAGGCAGAATTAGTCTTAGACAGACTGGGACAGACTTAGTTTGAGTTAGCCTTAGACAGACTTATTTACATTTCAATTTAGACAGACAAACTTCATCTGAGACTTAAATAGGCTTACTCTTAGGCAGGCATAGCCTTTAACAGACTTAGATAGGCTTAGTTAGACTGAAATTTAGGCAGACGTAGCTTTAGACAGACGGGCTTAGCCTTAGACAGGCTTAGTTAGCCTTGGATTTAGGCAGACTTAGAAAAGGCTCAGCCTTAGACAGAGTTAGACTGGCTTAGACTTAGACAGACTTACATAGGCTTAGCTACATTTAGATTTATACAGACTCAGGCACACTTAGACATGTGAAATCTTAGAGACACTTAGACAGGCTTAGGTTTAGATAGAGTTGCAGAGGCTTAGAATTAGACTCAGGCTTAATTAGACTTAAATTTATACAGGCTTAGTTAGACTCAGATTTATATAGATGTAGACAGGCTTAACCTTAGATGAACTTACACAGGCTTAGTTATAGTTAGCTTTAGACAAGTTTTTCTAGAATTAGATGCAGACAGATGTAGACAGGCTTGTCCTTAGACATAGACAGGCATGCTTTGAGTTAGCCTTAAATTGAGGCAGACTTATTTAGACTTAGATTTGGACACGCTTAGCCTTAAGCGAGGGCTAAGTTAGAGGCTATAGACATAGAGACTATAGACATAGTTAGACTTATTTGGACTCCAGGGCTTCCTAGAGGCAGAGCCTTGGGACTTCTGGTGTCACCCGTGTGCCAGAAGGCATTTCTGACCCCAGCCCTGGAGGGAGGTTCTTTGTGGGCACTGTGGGGGTCCATTTGAGCAGATGATGTGATGACAGATTTCTACGCAGAAAGAGTAGTCAAGCTCTGGAAGGGGCTGGCCGCCCAAGGAGGTGGTGGGGCCGCCATCCCTGGCACGGCAGAAATGCGTGGATGGGGCACTCAGGGCCGCGGTTACCAAGTGCCTGCGGTTGGGCTCGATGACATTGAGGGCCCTTTCCAGTCATGAGGATCCCGCGATCCGTGAGGGGCCGAAGCGGCCGTGGTGCCGCTGTGTGCGAGTGGGCGGCGCTGAGCGGCGGCACGTGCGGGCGGTGCCGGCTCCGGGAGCCGAACGGGAGCAGGAGCGGCGAGAGCAGCAGCGGCAGGTAGCGGGAGAGAGCGGGGGCTGCGAGACCAGCACGGGAGGACGGACGGGGACCGAAGCCCCGCGGAGGAGCCGGAGGCAGTGCCGGAGCCGCTGGTGAGTGAGCTGCCGGTGAGTGAGGAGCGAGGGGCGCTTGGGGAAGGGAGGGCATTGGGTGTGTGATGGGGCCATGGGGCGTAGCACTTGTGCATTGAGCCTGGCACCTTTGGAATCCATAGGGACTTCATGTTGCTTCAAACGCTGTAACCATTTGTGTAACTGGAACATAACTTTGTTTGTAAGATAAAATAACAAAAACTTGTTTGTCTGATAGATCTGATTTCTCTCATGATCTTGTTAAACTGTTTTTATAGAATAAAGAAAGACTTGTTTAGAGGGGGTTAGAAATGTTGGCGGAGGGTGATTCCTCGGTTTTCCTGTATTACCTCCCCGCGGAGGGGTGTCCTGATTGAGCGTTTACCTTATGAACATTGAAGGTGTTGACTCCCTACTGACTAGTGATTCACTGGCTCTGAGCTGGAAGTATTGGCTGGACCCTGGAGGAAGCGCTGGACTGACCCGGTGGTACCTGCTGGGCCTGTGTCTCTGCCTGCTGCTCCTGCTGCTGCGCCTGCAACGCTCCCGGCTGACAAGGCTGTAAATCAGTCACGGCCACAACTTGCCTCCTGACATCGTATCTGATAGTTCTTCTACATGGAGTGATTAGCTCATTATCAGTCCCTCCCTTGTAGCTAATGAGGCCCATAATTGCACAAATACTGGACAAGCGGGGCTCCCAAAGGGCCTTTCCGTGTATATTCTGTGTCAGATGCAAAGGTTCAGCCTGGTGCATGGGGGCTTCCCTGCCGTCATGGCGCCCACCAATGGACCCCCAGCTCTGGTGAGGGTTCCCATGCCCAACCACCCCCCTCCTGCCACCCGGGCTGCATCAGGGAGCCCCCAAACCGCCCCCTGAGCCTGGTGGGGAAGACCAGGAAGGCAGGATTGGGAAGGAAGGCTCCATCCTGCAGCCCCTGGAGCTCCCAAAAGGCAGGATTGAGCTTCCCATCCCAGGCCTCTGAGTATCCATGGGATAGCAGAGCCAAATAAATACAGGAATACAGTGCTGGAATGAAATTAAGTGCTTTGAAGGGCTGATAGGTCTCCCCACTCACACACACATGCAAGTTGTCACAAGACAAGACCTTCCAAAGGTTCCATTCTCAACATTTTTGAATGAAAAACAATTTCAGAATAGTAGAACTTCTTCTGATATGAGAATCTGGCTTCTGCTGAGCAGTGCTGCTGAACAAGCCCATTCGGTAGCCCTCTTCCTCTACTCTTTCTTCCCAGAGACAAGCTCTGCGCTGTCCCCTTTCCAGGTGATGGCTGTAACCAGTGAGAGGATGTGACAGGCAGTTTAAAAGTCCCTTTCTTTCTGCTACCCAGAGAGCTCTGGAGCTTGCAGCACTGAAGCGGTTTCTTGCCATTTTCTTCCTATGTGCTTAGCTACAGATTTCCACCAGCGCTCTGCAGCACCCCAGGGGAAACACGTCCTGCTTGTAAGCCGTCAAGGCAAAGTAGCTCACAGAAGTCAATCATAATCAGAAGGCTTAAATTAACTGTGCGAGGGTCTGCATCTCCACTGGAAAATACTTAGGTGTTGCCTACTGATGAATATTGCAAAGAGAGCAGGCACCCCTGGATGCTGTGGTTAGCAGAGAAATGGTATAGCAGCCTCTCTTCCCTGCCTAGGTCCTGAGAAAGCGCCTCTCATCTCTGCATTCATGCAGATTTCTACTCTCTCCCCAACTTACCCGGAGCCTCTCTTCTCGTAGGTGCTCTACGTTGTTTGGTTTCTCCGTTGGCCCTGGTTTCTTCCGCTGTGTGTGAAAAGCGGCAGCTGCCTGCGTCTGTTGTGAAGCTGCTTGCAAATGCAAGCAGGCACTTACTGCACCCAACTGCCTTGGGGCAGAGGCAGGCCCAGCTGGGACCTGCATCTACAAGTGGACAATTAGCAGCCAAGTAGTGGACTAAAGCTGATTATTTTTATTGCTGCCCTGAGGAGATAGGTCAGAGCAGGCAAAACGGTAGCATAACTAGTAAATGGTAAAAATCCCTGGCTTCTGGAGGCCTCAAGATGCCTGTATGCTGCATTTTTACAGAGCACCTGTTAGCAGGGAGATGTTTTTCTCAGCCTGATGTTTGTGTCAAGAAAGCTGTTAAATGACAAACCTTGAAAAATATTCTTCATTACTGCTTCCTGCCCATCACCCTTTCAACGTATGTTATATTTATCATCATGAAAGAGTGAAGGCACAGAGCTGATAAATGTTTTGCTTGACCTAGAAAAATGGAGGGCTGAGGAGAAGGGACAGAAAGAGGAACTTCTCCTCTACTTCCAGAGCACATCTGCTAAAATAGAGATTTACAGTGTTTGAAAAGGAATTATCTCCTAGAAGTGCTTCTTTCACTTCATGATCCATACAGTCAACTTGAGGTGGGCGCTGATACATCTGAAATGTCCCACATGCGTCTCCACCAGAGGGACTCCTTGGCAGCCAGAGTTCTCCTACACCAGCTGAGATCTGCCAGGGTCTTAGTGAGTGCATCCCACCTGTATCTACCTCACAATCTTCTGGGACTATGAGATGGCCCCAGCTGACCAGGCATGAACCATTAGTTTTGCCAGACAGCTGAAACCCTCTGCAATTCCCAACATCCACTCAGCCAAAGAAAATATCTTTTCTACCAGAGCCAGTCAATCAAGGATATCAGGCCGAACAGCAGTGTGGACACTGTTAAGACTTTTGAAAGAGGTGGTGCATATTTATGCCAGAATTGTTTATTATTTTTTTCTTCCTACTCATTTACTACTTGAAGACCGTAGGGCTGCCCCTGCCATGGGCGCATGGAGGCCCGTGAGGGCCACACTAAAGCCCAAAGGGCCCCCCTGGACCAAAAGTGCAAAGAGGCCTGTGGGAGTTACACGAAAACCTGTGGGGGCCCCCCGGCCACTGGTGCATGGAGGCCCGTGAGGCCTACACAAAAGCCCATAGGGCTTCCCCACCATGGCCACACAGAGGCCCATGGTGGAGGCCACATGAACAACAGTAGGGGCCACTGTGCCATGGGTGCACGGAGGCCCCTGGGGGCCATATGAGAGCCCTTAGAGCCCCCCAGCCACAGGTGCACAGATTCTTGTGACAAAGGAAGGTTAATGTAAATTTGCTCACATCCACACACACTCTGCCTTAAAGAGCTTGTGAGCACTTGTGTGGACCATGATGCATGTCATGGCAAGCTTCTGTGTGTAACAAGAGCTTTTCTGAGGTTTAGAGAATCATGAGAAATAGTAAAGGTTAGAGTCAGATGAAGGCGGTTGTTCAGATCATGAACCTTCCCTATTTTCTTTTTTGAACTGAGTTGACAGGGGCTGGTCTCAAACAAGCATTTCCAACCTCTTTTTCCTCTCCAATCTCAGCCTTTCCTTCTCTCTGACCTATGGCTAAGGAAGGTTTACTATTCCACCACGTTTTCTTTAGCAACGAGACTATGTCTTTTGCTGTCCTATCATCATAAACCTGCACCTTGCCCTTTTATTCTTGTAAGACTGAGTTTGCCAGAGTAATTGTCTCCCTTTCCAGCCACATTTCCCTTGGAGTTTCCTCATGTAAGAGCACAAAACTATGGACCAGTAGTCTGTGGCACAATTGTTTGCTTCTAGATGCCACGTCCTAGTTTACCATTACCAAAGTTGTTTGACAACAAACTACCCTGCAGTCAATCAGTATTTTTACTTTTCTTGGTGGAGTTTCAGTTTAAAGTAGGGTAAACTTCATCTTAGTGACGGCAAGGAAAGTTTATAGGCAATTTGTATCATCTGCTATTGAAGTGCAAAATTATTTTAATTTGGGGCTTTTTAATCAAGCAGTAGTGATTTGCACCTTGGAGCTGTTTGGATACCTAACTGGATAGTTGGTTGCTGGATTGGCAATCATAAAAGAACAGTGACAAAGTTTGCTTGTCTTTTCCACATGAATATAAGTGTTTTTAGTTTGGATTCAGTTCTTGCATGAAGTGCTTGCATGAAGGTTGACAATGGAATATTACTGTTGCCTTTGCAGCTCCTGCTAATCCTTGGCAGGCTTTTGCCCCTCTCCAGGGAATCCCTTTGGGAAGGGGGCCCCGCCACCCAAAACTCCCGACAACCAGGCCAGGCCAGCTACTGATTTATCTCAGCAGCCCTCCAGGCTGCACAAGTTAGCGTCAAGACCTTGAAGGTTCATTATATCCAGAGCCCTTGATCAGCTCCTTCTTCCCAGTCTATCCTGAATTAGTTGCCGGCTCATTTCTAGGACATTCAGCTCCTGGGACTCGTCTGCAAGCTAAACTTTCCAAGAGCTTAGAACATCACAGGAGTCTTGGGTTATTAAACAAGGGTACGAAATCTCTCCCACAGCGAGACGCAAGATTAAGCAAGTGTGAATTTGCAAGAAGCCAACAGTTAATGAAATCATAATTTCAAGTGAAGGATAAAATTAGTGTGTTTGGGACATAAAGCGAGAGCAAGGAGGTTTACGAGTTTATCATGCGTTCTACCAAGACCATTTAAAAATGTTGATTTAAGACTTCAGTTCTCAAATACTGCACTAGATGGTAACAAAATCTAAAATAATGTCGCACTGTTTTTTTTTTTTTTTTTTGCTTTAGGAACACCTCAAGCAGTTGCAGGTAATGGTATGCCCGAGCACTGCCCCACTATGACTGTATGCATGAGCCCAGCAGAAGCCATTGTCCCTTCGAAGTTCCCAGGGGGACATCAGCTCCTGAGCGGGTCGTGAGCACAGGCAGGCACCGGGCTGCTCAAGGAAGCTGTCCTGGGTCTGAAATTACTACCATGGCAGCAGGGGTAGCCCGACCACGGGCGCAGGGAGGGCCCTGGGGACCACACGAGAGGCCGCAGGGGGAGCCCAGCCACAGGCGCTCGGAGGGCCCTGGGGGCCATACGAGACACCACAGTGGGAGCCCGGCCATGGGTGCACGGATGGCACTGAGGGGCGGATGAGAGACCGCAGGGGGAGCCTGGCCACGGGCGCATGGAGGGCCCTGGGAGCCACACGAGAGATTGCAGGGGGAGCCCGTCAAAGGGCGCACTGAGAGCCCTGGGGGCTGCATGAGACGTTGCAGGGGGAGCCTGACAACAGGCGCACAAAGGGCCCTGGGGGCCGCACAAGACGCCACAGGGGGAGGTGGGCCACAGGCGCACGGAGGACCTTGGGGCTCGCATGAGAGACCGCACGGGGAGTCCGGCCACGGGCGCACAGAGGGCCCTGGGGGCCACACGAGAGGCCGCAGGGGGAGCCGGGCCACGGGTGCACGGATGGCCCTGGGGGATACACGAGAGGCCGCAGGGGGAGCGGGGCCACGTGCGTATAGATGGCCCTGGGGGCCACACAAGAGGCTGGAGGAGCCGGGCCACGGGTGCATGGATGGCCCTGGGGGCCGCACGAGAGGTCGCAGAGCTACCCGGCACAGGTACACGGATGACCCTGGGCGCTGTACGAGAGGTCGCAGGGCGAGCTCGGCCACGGGTGCACGGAGGACCCTGGAGGCCGCACGAGAGGCCGCAGGGGGAGCCCGGCCATGGGCGCATGGATGGCCCTGGGGGCCACAGGAGATGTGGCAGGGGGAATCCGTCCATGGGCGCACGGATGGACCTGGGGGCTGCATGAGAGGCCGCAGGGGGAACCCGGCCACGGGCACATGGATGGCCCTGGGTCCACATGAGAGGCCGCAGGTGAGGCCTCTCCACAGGCGCATGGATGGCCCTGGGGGCCGCACGAGAGGCCACAGGGACAGCCCAGCCATGGGTGCACGGAGGGCCCTGGGGGCGCATGAGAGGTCGCAGGGGGAGCCCATCCACGGGCGCATGGATGGCCCTGGGGGCCGCACGAGAGACCGCAGCAGGAGCCCGGCCACGGGCGCACAGATGGCCCTGGGGGATACACGAGAGACCACAGGGAGAGCCTGGCCACGTGCGTATAGATGGCCCTGGGGGCTGCACGAGAAGCTGCAGGAGGAGCCTGTCCACGGGCGCACGGAGGGCCCTGGGTGCCGCACAAGAGGCCACAGGGGGAGCCCGGCCATGGACGCATGGATGGCCCTGGGGGCCGCACAAGAGGCCAAAGGACCCTCACGATCACGGGCACTTGGAGAACCCTGGGGAGCACACGAGAGGCCACAGGGCCTTTCTGGCTACGGGCACACGGAGCGCCTTGGGGGCCGCATGAGCGGCACACAGAGCACCCCCGGCCACGGGTGCATGCAGGGCCCTGGGAGCTGCATGAGAGGCCGCAGGGCCCCCCTGGCCACAGGCGCACGGAGGCACATGGGGGTCACATGAGAGACCGCAAGACCCCCCCAGCCACGGGCACACGGATGGCCTTGGGGGCCACTTCTAAACCCGTAAGTCTCCCCTGGCCACGGTCTCACAGACGCCTCTGCGATCCACTTGAGAGGTCGCAGGTCTCTCCTGCCCATGGGCACACCAAGGCCCCTTGAGGCCACACGAATTTCCGTACGTCCCCCTTTCACGTGGTCCCATGAATTCCCACAGATGCTACATTATATCCGTTGCCCACCCCAAGCTATGGTCGCATGTAAGGCCATGAGGGCCTTACAAAACCCGTAGGACCTGGCTGGCCACGGGCGCACTGAGGCCTGTGGGGATCGTCATGATTCTATGAGCAGTTTAACAACTCTGGGCTCAGCACTCAACCCTGGGGCACAGCACTCACCACAGGTCTCCCACAAGACTCAGCCGCATATCTGCTTAGTCAAATGACACAAGCAAGAGAGCTGCTTCCAAGGCCTTTAGGACAAGAGAACACAAGAGAACGGGGCAGGAACCCCACAACCATCACCATCCCAGCTGTGGCCAGAAACCTGGGAGCTGGGAAGAAGAGAGAGCTGGGCCAGAGCCTGAACAAAAATCTTACGAGTTCCTGCTATCTCCTAGGGGCTGTTGCTTCAGCAGAGGCCACCAACAAACTCTTGCTGGTACTCGGGCCCTGACGATGTGGGGCCACCAGGCACCAAGTCACACAGGACGCAAAGCGGCTCTCCGCTTCCTTGGCCAGACGGCAACACAAATACTTTTCTCCTCTTCCTCACCTCTTTACTTCTTCATCTCTCTCTCCCTCTCTTCTCTTGCTCTACTCTTCTCTCCCCTCTTTCCATATCCTTATCTTTTTGCTTCTCTGTCTCTTGCCCTCTTGTTCATTTTTCTTGTTTCCCTCTCCCTCCTTCCCATTCTCCCTCTACCTTCCTCTTACTCCCTCTTCTCTCACCTCTTCTTCTCTCCCTCTCTTTTTCTGTTACTCATCCACTCTTGCTCTCTCTCTCACTTCCATTCTCTCCCTCGCTTTTTTTCACTTTTTCTCTCTTCTTTGCTGTCCTTCTCTCTCCTTCTCTCTGTACCTCTCTTGGCCTCTCTGTGCCCTCTCTTTCATTCTCTTATGCTTTCTCTGGACACTTTTTTCTCTCCATCCCCCTCTGTCTTTCTCTTCACACTGTGCCCATCACTCCTGGCGCTTCCCATTCACCCCCAGACTCTCAGATCCATCGTGTCCCCACTCGCCCTGTGCCTAGGAAGGGCAGGTCACTAGACAAGCCCTACGGCCACGCTCTCAGTGAGCTCCACAACGGACACACATGGTCGACACCTTCCCTGTGTGGATGGAGCTTTATTGCCCTCCAGCCTTGCTGTGCTCGGCCTCCCCACCATGGGACACTGGTGCTGCTGCCTGCGATGTTCAGGGGCCTTGGGCTTGCTGCTGCCTCTGCTGAACTGCAAGGACAGTGCAGGGAGGCACCGTGAGCACTTGGTGGCCGTTCATCCCTTGGTGCCCAGCCAAGAGTCTGGCGCCCATGCAAGTTCCCTCTGTCCATGCTCCTCCCCTGCCTGCAGGCACTAGTGTCCCCACACCAGCACCCACAGGGCCTCTGGTGGCCTCCCTGTGCCACGGGACAGCAGCTCAGTGCTCATCACCTACCTCCCAACAGGAATGACACGTCCTGCTGCCGCAGCCACTCGGCTGGCGCGCTCTCCACGAGGATGCCTGGCACATGGGGAAACACAGGGAATCACACAATCATTAGTGTTGGAAAAGACCTTCAAGATCATCAAGGCCAACCAGAAACCATGCCCACTGTGCCTGCTAAACCACCTCCCTAAGCACCTCCTCTACATGGTTCTTGAACACTTCCAGGCACAGGGGCTCCACCAGTTCCCTGCCAAGCTTCTCCCAATGCTTCACTGCCTTTTCTCTGTAGAAATTTGTACTAAGTTCTAATGGGAACCTTGAGGCCCTTTCCTCTTCTCCTATGAGGAGTTATTTTGGAGGAGAGACCAACCCGCACCTCACTATAATCTCCTCTCAGGCCATTCTAGAGAGCCATAAGGTCTCCCCTCAGCACTACAACAGAGCTCTCTCCCAAACCCTGATGCCGCCCTTGCAACATGACCCTGGCTGGGGCTCGCAGACGGGAGCAGCGCGAGATCCCGGAGCTGCCGCTCACCAAGGACGATGGAGGCTGACGCCTGCGAGGCCTCGTAGCTCCCTGTGCAGCAGTTGCGGGCTGTGCTGAAGAGCCTCTCCAGCAGCGCAGGGCACTCTCGGGCCTGAGGGACACAGGAGCTCGTCTCTGCTGCAAAGACCCCTTCAGCCACCCACCC